>BGPR01000499.1:284861-296994 GCA_013235015.1 Araneus ventricosus | reverse complement strand
TTTGTTAACGAACCACAGATAACATTTTGAAATATGTTTCAGAAAATAAAGGAAACATTACATGAAATGTGGGTGTGCGAAGATTTTGTTTAAGTTTCTTTGTGGATTGTTCTTACAAGTGTGTGAAATGGAAGATTGCAAGTTCTTTCAGCAGAAATTTAAAGCAAATAGGAGGTTAAGGAATGGATTATTTTCTCTCTATACTAGTCTGAAAAAAGAGGTCCATAAGCGTCTCGCTTTCTATTATTTTATATTTTTTAATAATCAAAAGTTTCAGTTACTTGTTAATAAATATATAAAATTATTTTATGTAGAGAGTATGTAAAATAATATGCAGGTTGCGAAAACATTTAATTGTCAAGTGTACTTTCAACAAAATTTGTACAATAAAATATTTTGCAGTCTATTTCATTCTATTTAATTTATTTATTTTATATATGTTATGTTAATATGTCGTAATTTCATGTATTTTTTTATATAGACGAGTTTTCAGTTTTGCTTATAAAAGGCCAATCTAACTTCATACACTCCAACTAGCCTGCAGCCGTAATAGAACCCTAAACAGTCCTCCTACAAGTATGTAGATGCAGCGAACTTTTAGGACCTGTCTTAAAATGGTTTTTGCTTCGCGAGTCTTTCTATTCATATATAAACACACACTTTTGGTTGTTTTTATAATTTTCACATGTATTTTGTCTATGTTAAAACACTGTATGTAAACTTTTTTTTTTGTTCAATAAAGTTTCTACGTACACTTATCCAAACTGCAAACCGGATATTTTTATCCCTGGAGTCAGGGGTGTGTCGTAGTGTAAAGTGAATATCTTCAAATATTTAGTATTCTATTTAGATACATTGATGCCAATTTCAAGTATGCGTTTTCTAAAGCTATGTCTTAATAACAAATTTGTTTTTATATTTCTGACGCTTTGTATGTTTTTCTAGAGATACATACAACTAGATGCATGTACATGATCACGCTTGCATTCAACAGAGATGAATACAGTGTTAGCCTAAATGATTCATCGGGTTTCAAAACACTGTGTATTGAGAGGTATACGACCTACAAAGACGGGTGATACATGACAAGATACATGCACTCCCCAAATTTAAAATCCTCGTGGCTCGCGACTTTATCAACAGAGAACTGCCATACCGCTGGATAGGGAGAGCTGCTCTGGATGATGTTCCTCTTTGCCATGGCCCCCAGATCGCCAGATCTCACGCCATGTGATTTCTTCCTGTGGGGTTATGTGAAGGACAAAGTTTATGTATCCCCAATGCCAACAACGCTGCAAGCACTGCAGGAACGCATCACTTCTGCTGTGACGGACGTTGACGGAAACATGCTATTGAACGTCTGGACGGAACTGGATTAGCGTTGTGATGTGTGCCGGGTGACCAAAGGCGCACACATTGGACATTTGTAGTGTGTACCAGAAGCTTGGTGAGTGTATGTATCTTTTCATGCATCACCCGTCTTTGTACGTCGCATACTTGTAAATAAACAGTCCTTTGAAACCCGAATGAATCATTAGTCTAACACTATAATACACATTAGTCTGATAGAATGAATCATTTAGTCTAACACTATAGGTTACTGAGAATTGGTGCCATCACATTATACATTATAATACACTTTTTCACCCATTCTTTTTAAATTGTAATAATTTTTATACTTCATTGTAATTAATATCCTTTGTTATATTTCTATCCTCGATATTATTCCTCCTTGGTTTTGGAATTTCATTTCCCCATAGTGTATCATGAAAACAGATAGCCAACCATCATGAATACAATAAAACTTCTATTAAACATCACTCCTTTAACAGCCAGTTTATGTTATCCGTCATCGTCTAATTAGTAAAATGTAATGTAGATTTATATTATTACAATACATTTCTGTACGTTGCTATTCCTACACTGAAGTTTGTATTGATTGTTTTGTAAAATTAAATACAAATATGTATGCATTATTCGCTTTTAAAGGATTTTATTTTCGTTTTCGTCCTAAGCCAGCAGTGAAATCACGTTACTGTACATAAGTATTTAGAGATTACTGTTATCCGTCTATTCGGTTATCCGTCACAACCCTGGTCCTGACGGTGAGGGTTAATCGACATTTTACTGTACAATCATTCTTGGAAATATACGGAAAGATTCACAAAAAACTAATTTCATACAACGAAGAAGCTATCAAATGTTATTGACCCAAAAAAGTAAAAGTAATATTGAAATTCATCTAATAAATAAAGCTACTAAAGTGGTCTGCTACGATTTATATGGAAATGCATCATTGAATTCAGATGAAGAAAACTTATCCGCGGAGAAGCAATTGGTTTCCTAAGGAATTGAATAATTACACTACTTCAGGATTTTCTTCCATCTGTCTCTCAAGTATAAGAGTACCTTAAAATTGGTTCCATTTAATTCTTGAGAGATGCTCTTCGTGATGATTCAATGCATGATGTAAGTATTTTTGGACATAGAATATAGATTCAGTGCTTCCATTAAGGCAGGTCTTCAAATGTACTTAATAATAAATTTAATAAAAACAGTTTTTGAAGAACGTGCTTTTATTAATGCGGCAAAAAGTAGGATTTCTTAGAATCCTTTTTTGCTTCTTAGTCTTTAACTTATCTTTCCTTACTATGGACGAGTTTTCTGTTTTGTTCACTGCGGCAAAGTAAAACTTCCGCTCTGCCTACCGACTTCCGGTTTCAATGCTATTTCTGTGGATATCTTCAAAATTTCAACACTATGTTTGAGGTTGTTAATGATTACTGTTTATGTAATATTCTAAAGTTTACAATACAGTTTTTTAATGTTATGGCTTCAGTATGCTTTGAAAATGTTAAATTTCATATTCTTATTGCTGTAGTTCTCAGTGTTTGCTTCGTTTTGCGGAGAAGGTGACATAATTGTTCGTTATCGCTCTTTCTGGCGAATTCTAAGGCTTATTGGAAGTTAAATTTTTTAACCAAACGAATTAGATAAGCACTGGCAGTTCAATTTTTAATCAAACTATTTAGCATTACAATCGTTCCATTTGGAATTTAGCCATTTAAAATAAAAAGAATGAAATGAAATCAACGAAGACAGGATTCAAAGGTTTGTGTCCTAAAGAAAGAATTAATTGGAACTTGGAGCTTGATATAGTAACTAAACGGACTTGGCGATTGCTGAAATCGGAAGGTTACCGCAAAGCACTCTGAAAATTCAAAATAAACGAACCCGAAAACTGGTCCATAAATATGGAATCCTGAAATCAATTTTTTAAAAAATTGCTACCAGATGGCGCCAATCTTACGGAATCAAAAATTAGTTAAATGAATCCATAAACTGTTTATTAAGTTCTAAAAATATTAAAGTAATGCATTCTTGTGGTAATACACAAATGTCCCGAATTTCAAAACTAGTATATCAGGAAGGGATTGAAATATAGATTGCAAAGAATTCTATTTTTTTTAATGAAAGAGAGAAGTTAAATAGTGTTCCTTAAACGTCGATAGTTCAACTATCGATAGTGCAGTCGATAGTTTTCCCAAACTAGCGACTGAACTATCGATAGTTTCAAAACAATCGATAGTGTCGATAGTTTTCTCCCGGGCAATACTATCGATAGGTGCATTTTCAGGCGATAGTTTGGAAACTATCGATAGGCGCATTTTCAGTCGATAGTTTAGAAGCTATCGATAATTCCAGTCGATAGTTTAGAAGCTATCGATAATTCCAGTCTATAGTTTTAAACTATCGACTGAAAATGAGCCTACCGATAGTATTTCACGGGAGAAAACTATCGATAGTTTTGAGAAAGTCGATGCTATCGATTGTTTCAGTCGATAGTTCGAAAAGCCTAATACTATCGACTCGGCTTCGATAGTATCGATAATCTATTTATGTTTAAGGAACACTAAAGTTAAATAACTGTGTGTAAAAACTTTCTGCGGCCTACGAAGAACTTTTTCTCTCTTTTAGAATGAAAAAGGGGAATTTCCAGATAGGAAACTTTATGATTTTGAAGAATCAGTCTATTTCTATTCAGTCAAATGGCAGCAAATTTGTATACGTAGACCGACTGACAAAATATGCTTCCAATATATAGACGCGCGTTTCTTTTCTTAATTTTTGACCTAAATTGATAAAGAAAATATGTTAGTTTGTTAGTGCCAACAAAAATTTAATCCATTAAATTCACAAATTTTGCTAGATTAACCATATAACTTTAAATGACACTTATCCCAATTTGGAAAACTTATTGCTTCCAAAAGTTAAAATATATTACTGTTTCACAAATTTATGCAAACAAAAGTTTACTTGAACATTTAAGATTTAATCTTTGAAATCTTTAGCTACTTTCTTGGTTCTAAAATTGTTTCAAAATGGTAGGTTATCCTTAATTATCATATTAAATGTATGCAAGATTTGTGTTCGCTTATATTCTGAAGGCGTTGAAAATTTGCAGCAGGAATTTCTTGATGTTTGAAATTTCTTTCATATGAAGCTTTTTCGGTATAACCCGTTAGGGCCCAGCGTTCTATTTATAGGACAGTTACATTTCACTTCAGTAGCTAAACGTAATGCATGCCATTGTTCCTTTTTTGCTTTCTCTATGAATTAAATACGCACTATTAAATTCCTAAGCAGTTTTCAACAGGCCTATACCACGTTATATCCAGATGTTGAAGTAAATTTTCTTGAAAGTCTTGAATTTTTTTGATTTATTTATTTTTGAGGTAATGCAAGGAATTAGAAGGTGATTTTAATTTTTTAACATATTACTATATTTCAAAATTCTTTAACATTTGTGTAGAAAAGTATTTAAAAATTATATTTTATTAATTATTTTTTATTATTTTTTCTAAAAAAATAATAGAAAAAAGAAAACACCACTTTCTTCCCCTCCGAATTTATTTTTATTTCAAAGTTTACTTAATCTTGCTGTTTTAAACATAATATAATAGGAATTTATTGAAATCTATGATTTAAATTAATTTGGGCGCTAATGGGATAAGAGGACAAAATGTTTCATCTCTGAAAATTGAAGAGAAAAATAATTTAATTCAAAAATATAGTCTCCTACAAAATGTATTAGAATTTCTAAGGATAGGGATATAAATATATAAATAGCGTTGGAATAGGCGAAGAAGGGATATAAATTCTTAAATGACTTTTCTTTAAGAGCTGAACCGGAAACAGCGGTTGACACAGAGTTGCACAGGATCCTGTTCATCTGTTCCAATAGCTGATTTATAAGTATCATAGCGTTGCTGTGGTTTCACCCGGTGGAGGTTTGATGATGTTGAGAAAGTCGGAAGTTGGAGTTCCGGTCAAAGCATTTCCTCAACAGTTTGATGAAGATGCATGTGAAAAATATTTTTTCCGGTGGGAATGATTTCGACTTTAACGTAAAATATTTTTCCTCTTGCTGTGAACTATCATCATTTTTCGTGAAAAGAATTAGCGGCTTCCTTGTAAATTGAGAATGCATATGTGTTCTTTATAGTGTTTGTGAAATATAAATGTTCGAAAAATATTTCACCAAATTATAAGTCATCACACATACATTCAAAATTTCCCAGATATATAAGTACCCAAATATTCTTTCTAGTTCATTGCTTGAAGCTTGCTTCATTCATAAGTTTGCCAAGAACACTTATCAGAATATCTTGAGGAATCTTCTTTACTCAAATGAATGATGGAAATGAAAATATCACGAAGAAAACATCAGTTTTAGAAAATAATTTGGTTTATTTACGAAATGCAAGCCAAGAGAAACAAAAGAAACGCTGATATCCAGCTTGAAAGCCAAAAAGACTAAACTGGAAAAAGAGATGAAAATGAATGAAATATATTCAAAGAACTAAAACACTGGCTTAAATTTTAACATCAAATGGAAAATGCTAGAATTTTTTTAAACGGATAATTTTGCAAAATGTTGCCAGTAAATTTTTAATAACTGATAGAAAACCAATAACGGCTAATTGTTTTCTAGTTGAATTTGGCTATATTTATATATTTCCCTTTCCTTTATTTTTCTTTCTTCTTCCTTTTTTATTTATTATTTTATCATTTTTATTTTTATTATGTTTATCTTTATGTATTGTTATTATTGATTGTTATTTTTTTTATATGTATTTGTTATATTATCATCAGTAATTCCACATGCTTAGGCTGGATGGAATTCCAATTTATAGTTGCATGTATATAATCTTAAGTATGCGGCTATATGCTTCGCTGTATATCTCCAAACAACCCAAGAGCTTTAAATTATTTACCGACGCCAAATCATTAATGGGAAATACTTTGTATTCATCTTTCCTCCAGATATTAATTTTTAGCAACTCCTCGGATTTGTTATTATTCATTGTTATATTCCTTATATGTATTTATATTGTTATTATTCATTGTTATATCCCTTATATGTATATATATTGTTATTAATGATTGTTATATTTTATGTGTATTTGTTATTATATTGTCATCAGTAATTTCGTTTTTTTAGGCTGAACGGAATTCCAATTTATATTTCTAAGTGTGCATGTATATGCTTGCCAGTGCATCTCCAGTCAAACCAAGAGCTTTAAATTATTTACCGACGCCAAATTATTAATGGAAAATGCTTTGTATCATATTTCCTCCAGATATAAATTTTTAGCAACTCCTCAGATTTATTGTTATTATTCATTGTTATATTCCTTATATGTATTTATATTGTTATTATTCATTGTTATATTCCTTATATGTATTTATATTGTTATTATTCATTGTTATATTCCTTATATGTATTTATACTGTTATTATTCATTGTTATATTTCTTATATGTATTTATATTGTTATTATTCATTGTTATATTTCTTATATGTATTTATATAGATATTATTGATTGTTATATTTTATGTGTATTTGTTATTGTATTGCCATCAGTAATTTCGTTCTCTTAGGCTGGACGGAATTCCAATTTATGTACGTAAGTGTGCATGTATATGCTTGTCAGTACATCTCCAGTCAACCAAAGAGCTTTAAATTATTTACCGACGCCGAATTATTAATGGGAAATACCTTGTATTAATCATTCCTCCAGATATAAATTTTTAGCAACTCTTCGGAAGGGGAACACGCTTCCAATTCCATCCAACTCCAGCTGTTTTAATTATAATTAACGGTTATCATTAGTTATCGGAAATCCCGTGCCATTAATCAGAGTTGTCTCTTTAATCTAGCCAATACCATCTGCACGAAATACAATTCTACAGCGTCGTGTCAGCAAGACCTCGATACTCTTAAGGTTCTTCACCTGAATTGATAGTGTCAGTTACAGGATACTTAAAACACATCGCGGAGTGCAGTTTCAGTAATTAGAGGACCAAGATTATTCAGAAGATTGTCGGATTCTGTTATATAATTAAAATTCAATTTAATTAGATTGCGCAGAAGGCCTTAACGCGAGAGAAATGACGAAGATTATTTTCTTAGCATAACTCCTGTGCGTAGGTAAAGATAATTAAATCACATAAATTCCATAATTTTGTTACGCAAATTTTAATCTATATTCAATTTGCTTGAAATAATAGTGGAGGAAATCTTCGTCTCCGCATTAATTAATTTGAAATAGTTGATGAATTATTAAATGAAGAGAATGAAATGGATTACTTTTGAAATAAAAGCAATAGTGATTTAATTATATGAAATGGCATTTATTATAATTTCATTAATTCTACCCTATTCCATTTTTTGATGGAAATGTAAAATTATATACATGGTTTGAAACGAACTAATTAACAAATAAATTGACTTTCTAGTTAATGAAACTAGTCTTTGTGTTTTGAGAATCCCAGGGGTCTGAACGATTATAATTAAAACTGTTCAATCATTTTAAAGCATAATAAAATTTTTTTAAACAGTAAAATCTTAAATAAGATAGTACACAGAATAAAAGATATTTTCGTAATTTTATATTTAAAAGATTTTTAATGCATATTCAGCGTCTAACTAAACGTGAAAATTCTAAGCGAGATTTAAGAGATGACAGGCTTTTATTAAATGTTTTTAAATGTTTCTATGAATTATGTAAGCATTTTACTATTCCTCCGCTGGGAAACCTGCCCTTAGAAATAAAAGACGATCTTCTATAATCCCCATTAAACGACAATCCAATCATTTTGGAATATGATCAGACATCCCACTCGCCAAACTTTCAGACCTCAGTAACATGAATTCATTAATCATCAACCTGTTGTCACATTTGTGGCGCTGGTCGTTTCAAAATGCCAAGACTACCACTTTTGAAGGATTTTACTCTGGAAGGGTTTGTCAGGCTATAAGATGAACCTACTTCTGGATTTCTTTGTTGGGTCACGCTAAGCACAATGTAAACATCTCCCTCTCCATTTTTCACTTCACCCCTATTTTGGTGAAATCGACTCCACCTAGATCATGCGCAGAAACGCATATGGTTTGGGAATCCGAGAATCATGAGTATATATGTTTAAACTTCTGAATTGGGATCATAAATATTAATTTTGTTTTATGTATATTAATTTTGCCTACGTGGATGTGTAAACACATGTGGGTGGCCACTTTTTAACAACTAGAGGGACAAAGAATTTCCAAAAGCGTTGATATATCATATGCTTTAGTCTGAATTGTTGCTTATTCGTGCGGAATATTTTATAATTACGAACTTTTCTTAAACATGTCCACTCATCTGTTATGCTTTTGCACTTCGTATTTGATACTTTGTGTTCAAATTTAATAATGGCCTATAGGCGTTTGTTGTAAAAGAATACACTCTTTCTAGTATAATTTTGAAATTTCGATTCAAATTTTCAAATTGATATAGGTACAAATCCAAAAATTGTAAATTCATAATTATAGTTTGGTGAATTCTACACGTTCGTAGACAGGTCGGAGTATCTCTTATAGTTATATTAGTTATGACAAATATTCCCTGTATAATATAATAATAGTGACTTTTAGTATAAGTAAATTCAATTCGCAAACATTTACTTCCTCTGAAAATTTAAAATATCTTATTTTTCATCCATGTTGAACGAAAAATCTACCGGTACAAAAGCTTTATTGATTCATATTCTTAGATTGGTACTTTTACATACTATTTGTTTTTCTATTGTTTCATATTCGTAAAGATACAATTTTTCAATTTAATTTTCACTCTCTTTTTGAAATGCTAGTGTTTTGAAACTCTGTGGATTGTGTACTCTCGTTGACAATATACTGTTTTAATGTTTTCAAAACTTAATTATGAGTTAATTAATCAACTTACTTTAATTTTTATTTCACACGAACGACGCCACCTGTATCGAATGAGAAAAAAAAAATTGATTTCAAGATTCCATAATATTTATAGTAATAAACGATAAATTAAGCACTAAAAATTAGAAAATAGTCAAAATAAAAGAAATCTACTTTTTAGTACATTAATATAAGTTTGTTTTTAACAACTGTTTTGATTAAATTTATTCGTAAAATATTGGCAGTTAGTCACATCTTCCAAAGCCGGTTTTATAAACCCCTCCTCCCAAACTCTGTACTATGGCATTCTCAAGAGACTTCCTAAACACCGAAATTTCCTCCGACCTTAACTGAATTAACTCGAAATAGGGAATCAAGCCACCCCCAAGGAATTACAAAAGGTTAAACAGCAATGTCTCTAATTACGGGGATTTGGAGCGCACAACTCCTGTTCCCCACTCGCTACATTACCGAGAGACCGTTGAGGCGCGAGATCCTATCTAACACCCACTCCTGGCGGTGACAATCCATCAATTAGCCCTCCCTGTGACAGTCCCTGGAAAACGCCCTTTTCGGGGCGCTAGATAGGGCGCACATTTTTAGGGTCCTCGTCCTTATCTTCGCAGCAGGAGTCATTTGTCGCAGAGTGGAGTCTGTTCGCCTGAAAGCCAATAAGACGAGTTTCCACTCTGCCGCCAAGAGGTTGGCAGGGGCGGAGCACTTCCATGGAAAAGGGAGGCGAGGTGAGGGAGTAGCGTAAAATTTAATAATTTTAAAAAGGAGTCTCAAAGTACAAGGATGTATAAGCCTGGATGGTATAGCAAAGTTCGACAGTAAAGCGTAGATGTGCATTTCTAAGTAAAAATTAGAAGACACATTTCATATCTTTAAATAAACATCGGTTATCTTCCTTTAAGCTTATAGAACCTAACTTGCCATAGAAGCTTTAATAGCGTGGTCTTTCAGAAGATTTCTGTTAAAATTTGTCTCATTTCCTGTCTCAGAAGGTAATTTACTTGATTTTTCGATTTGATGGGTTGGTCTTGACATTTATTTTTTGAAGGAGGATCGCATATTGTCATTCCCTAGACTGTAGACTGCCGTTCGATTTTGGAATGGATGGTCTCGGTGGCCTAGTGGCAAGGTCTCGGCTTCAGAACAAGAGGATACTAGGATCGAAACTCGATTCCACGGAAGGTCCGCCGTATATGTGGATCTGATGCACGATAAATATGTAGTAGGTCAAACTTCCTCCTTCTTGTAAGGTGCAGAAGTTTGGAAAGGGGGTGGGACGCCAACTCAGGTGTCGTCCTGACGGCTGTTCCAATTGACGAGGTTGACGACCAAAATAGGCTTCGCTTTGCTTCAAAACCCAGGTAGCACAACATGTTGCCCGATATTGTACAATATTGTTCGATATGATATTGAACAATAATATACAATATTGCGAATATTGTTCAATATTGTACAATATCTTTGTGCTACTAGGGAATGGGACGTTAATATAACTAAACTGATTTTGGAAAGATGTGCGAGATCCAAGTCTTATCACCAATCTCTATTTAGATTAAAAAACTTTCAAATTTCTGTGCAGCATTGATTATTTTCACTGGCCTGGCCATCTTTTGAGGAAGGAATAAAAAAATGTGATCCGAAGATGCGAAAAGTTCCTTAATAATTGGGGAAATCTGGTAGAAAAGCAGTTTAAAGTAATATGTTATTTCGTGTAAATGATAAAATTATTCTGTCACAAGTTTTGTGTATTTTTAATTATCAAAGCGGAACATATACTTTCTGGGCAAGCTTGATATTTAATTTCTCAGTTAAACAATTAACTTCAAAGCATTTAAAGAAGAAGTGTCCTTGCGGGAGAGTTTCGACTGAGTGGGAGGAATTAAATTATGAAAGATTATTATTATTTCGTTCTTAAAGGAGCAAAAAAGAAGCATGTCTCATGTCTGAGTAAGACTTATGCCTGGTTACGCAGTTATTCATTTTTGGAACACTACATTTTTTGCTTTATAAAAAAATCATTTTGAACAGTTTATTAATTTATTAAAAAAAATATTTATTTAATACATTTTTGACTTCAAAACGGAAAGTTTTTTTTCAGTTACGATTCCAAGGCATAATCAGTGTTTTTGACAGATTTATTTTAATTTGAAACTTAATTCAAAGGCAAAAATTAAGGAATTTCATTCACATTTATTTATATATTATTCGTTGAACAGTAAAAAATTGTGCTGTATAGAGTTAAGCATCAGAACAGAAAGTTCAGATTGCTGAGCTAAATATTTTCCTCGACATCACATTCTACGATTAATAGATGAAAGAACATCATCTAATTTTACTTTATTTGTATGAAAAAAACTAATATTTAAACTTTTTCTAACATTAATATGACTTACGGAAGTATTGAAAAGTTTCTAGACATATTTTAATTCAACAAAAGAATGAGCTCTTGGAATTGGGTCGATATTTTTTATACTTGAATCAATATCTCGACTTTAATTAGTGCATCACTTTTATTCTTTTCCAATAGTTTTAATGTCAAATGTTTTCACTTATTTTTCCATAAAATTGAAGAGGGATTTTATCGATCGGGCATAATGTGAAACAGAGTTTAAATAAAAGCTTTGATTTCTTTTACTCTTATTTGTTGTTGAGGAAAAAAAAGGCTTTTGATTAAAATAAATTATCCGCATAAAACTGATTAGTCAGCGAAAGTTTAATTGCTCCTTATTGAAATTATCTTTAAAATGTATAAAGCAGGTCACATAAATGTTTTTTTTTAATTTCCTAGTTATAAAAAAACTAAATAATATCTTTATAATATCTAAGTAATAAAACTAAATAATATCAAATTTGCAATTGTTT
>BGPR01000499.1:266484-284851 GCA_013235015.1 Araneus ventricosus | reverse complement strand
GTTTGGAACTGACATTCTTCCGAGGAATCTGACGACCTCGAAAAAATGTCAAAGTGAATAGAAAGCTTCCCGTTCTCGGGTAACTAAGTTGTTTCCATTGTTTCTGAATGGCACGGCTCCAAACTTGCTCAGTCGGCGAGAACTGTTTAAATAAACAAGACGCCAACGACAATAAATGAGGGCCAAATAAGACGCGCACTCTTCCCTCGTCCTTCATTTTGATTTTCTTTGTAAAAGTTGAGTTGCCGAAAAGACGCGACGGTAGACTCTGAATTATTTAAATTTTAAATTTTCTTTTAGTTCTTCCTCATTTTTGTTGGAGGAGAGGAACTATTTAAGATATGTGCTGAAATTTTTAATTTAAATTCATATTGTAATGCGACAAAAATATCAACATTTAAGTCGGCCTGCGAGCAACATAAATTTTAGTTCAACATTTGTTTAAGGCTAGAAAACGTAATACAAAAAAAGAGGAGTGCTTTGCTAATAATTCAAAAAATTCCTTCATTAAATTTTTGAAACTTCTAAATATAGTGTGGAACTTTTCCCTAAGCTTAATATAGCTTATTAATATCTTTTCCCTAAGCTTAACGTAGCTTATTAATATCTTTTCCCTAAGCTTATTATAGCTTATTAATATCTTTTCCCTAAGCTTAATATAGCTTATTAATATCTTTCAAATGAGTAATGTTCTCTAACTATGAAATAATTACCATTTTAGAAAGTTTTCGTACTGTGAATCGGTTGGCTTTAAATACAATATATTAGTAAGTAAAGTAATTCTTAAAAATGATTTATTTTAAAACGTAGGGATATAGAGTAATAAAAAAAATCGTTTACAGCCTAAGGTCATACACACGTATAACTATAAACAGCAACAAAGATTCACATTCTGAATAAATATTACCTCAGTTTCTTAAAAATTTTCTTAATCTTAGCACTTTTGTGTATCAAAAAAAAGTTGAAATTTCGGAAAAGGTTTATTAAATATTCATGAAAGAAAAATCAGCTCTCAAAATTCATTTGTCATGATTTGATAATAATAATGCAAATTAAAATAATTTTTACTCTGAAGATTAGAATATTCTTTATTCTTTAATGCATTTTGAAAGAATTAATCATTTTTAAAATGCTTTCAATTTTATTATTCTGTCTATTACTCATAAATATTCATTATTATTCAAGTTATTAATCAATTATTCATTGCAGCCACCTAACCACAAGTGTACGACGTGAAATGCGTTTCTATGCCTCTAACTAAGTGAAACTCAACAACTATCGCTTTAAATACACAGTTTATTGCAGGAAATATCGATAACTAATCTCTTAAATTGCACTGGTGTTCAGATACATTAATTACTTTAAAATAGAGTGGAATAAAGTAGAACTTGGTTTAGTAATGCAGGCGCCGTCAACTTAAATTATTTTTAACTGCAGTAAAAGATCTATAAACCAGTGAAAAGTGTAAGCAATGGTTAAATAACATTTGTTTTCTACCTTGAATATTTTGGATTTAATTATATTTTGTTCAACAAAATACTCTTGAATATGATCCGATTCTGTTTAAAAGTAGTTGATTTATAAGAAAAAATAATAATTTTAAATAACAAGAGTTGATCTATTTGAAAAAAAACTTTAAATAACAATAATCTGAATTCTGTTTAATTTCATCAAATTCACAAATTATTTTTAGATGCTTAAAATCAATGCAGTTAGATTATCGAGAAAAAATAAGCCAGTAAAACATATTCATAAAATCACAAAACTAAGAGAATTATCAACGAGACATTTAACCCTTTGCGGCTGACGCCGCCACAATGGCGGCATTCGCAAGTCGTCGTAGAAGTCGTCTTTGTTTTGTTTTGTTTTAGACCCACATCGACCAGCCTACCCAAACGGATGCCGCCACAGTGGCGGCATTCGAAAGTTGGCCTGGAAGTCGTTTTCTTTTGGCTTATTTTGCTTTAGACCCATACCGACCAGCCCACCCACTTCGGTAGGCTGGTTGATGTGGGTCTAAAACAATTCAAAAAACCCGACTTCGACGACGACTTGCGAATGCCGCCACTGTGGCGGCATCGACTGCAAAGGGTTAAACTTGATCGAAATGTTGCATTTTCAACAGAAAATGCATTTCAACCAAGTTTAAAGGAAGGCTCTCTAGAATTTTTTGAAAACTAATTTAAAATTTTGGTCCAATCATACATGATCGCACATGGAAGATTTTTAGGTTAAAATGAATTTTAAAAATGCTCATTACACTTAACAAAAAGGGTAATTAAAAAATATCCAAATATACAATACAACATGTGATGTTCTCGTAAATATTTTATTTATTTACTTGCATCATAAAGTTGACTTCTTCAGCTTTAATTTGAAAATTCTTTTGAGGATTTACTAATTGCGGAAAACTCCTTTCAAATAATTTTTAATAAAATTCTTATAGCTTAACATTCATCATTATATCATTCTTATGCCTCAATAGTGATTTTACGAAATTACTAATAACATTTAACGTTTTTCCAAGCTAAAGTACTACGACAACAAGTGGCGGCTCGTCCGTTAGGGCTGCAGGACTGCAGTCCCTCCTGAAATTATTTTAAAATCTTTATTTTCGTTTTTATTCTAATTGGCTTACATTTCAACTTGAAGAGCTCAATTATAATCGAAAATGGCAAGAAAGTAATAAAAAAACGTTAAAGTTTAGTTATATTAACGTCCCGTTTTGAAGCAACACGAGGGCTATAAAAAACGAAAAAGAAGACGGAAAATAAATGAAAAATTAAAAGAGAGACAGATCAGAGCTGCAGAAAGTTTTGTCCCTCCTCGAATCGAAAATCCCCGAATTCAGCAACTCGGCGCTCTCAATCGAAATCATGAAAAAAGCAACCCTTTCTCTACTTGAAATTCGAATCCAATGAGATGCACTCCGGAGCAGCTCTCGCTTGACGCGACTTCCTGATTTGGCCTTTTTTCCCTTTCTCTCAGCAGTCCAATCATTAAGTAGTTTTTTTAAATCAAATTCTGGTGGAGTTGTAATTTTTTGCTCTTTTATCATTTTTGGAGTGCTGATTAGGAATCTGAGGTTTGCCACCAAAAAGTGTTGTTGGAATTTTAGTTATAGCCAAAAAATATGAAAAAAAATTTCCCATGTTTTAGCTTATAACTCAAAAATTATCAGTTTTTAGTATATCATTATTACATACCAAAATAATCAGCATAAAATTTCCTACAACTTAGATCAATACAATTTCTTCAGCAGTGCTTGTTTCTGAGCTGACGAGCCGCCACTGAAGATAACTACTGTCTGTCCTCCACGGGAACTGCGGCCGCCAAAATGTCTAGTTTACGGCGGTCGCTATAGCAACTAGTTATGCTAGGGAAGATCCATTTCGAATAGGGGGAATCCTACGGAAATCGGTGTTTTATTTTATTCTTGGCGCCAGTTTGCGGTAGTAAAAAGTAGTTGATCATTCATTTTCTCGGTTACCATACATAGCCCATTTGGCGCTAAATGAGCCAATGTAGCACATTTGAATGAACTTCTACCTACTAGAAATGGATTCTTCCTACGATAACCTGTTTCTATAGCGACCGACGTAAACTAGACATTTTGGAGGCCACATTTCTCGTGGCGCATAGACAGTTATAATCTCACTCTAATAATCGACTATTTATTCATTTAAGTCAATACTAGAAGAAAAGCTGAGCATTCGTTGCTACCATACAACGGATTTGGTTACCATACATAGCCCATTACATTACCTCCATACATAACTCGGTTACCATACATAGCCCATTTGGCGCTAAATGCGCCAATGTAACACATTTGAATGAATTTCTACCTACTAGAAATGGATTCTTCCTACGATAACTTGTTTCCATAGCGACCGACGTAAACTAGACATTTTGGAGGTCACAGTTCTCGTGGCGCATAGACAGTTATAATCTCACTCTAATAATTGACTATTTATTCATTTAAGTCAATACTAGAAGCAAAGCTGAGCATTCGTTGCTACCATACAACGGATTTATTCATTACTATCCCAAGAATGCTATCATTCATCTTAATTAATGATTTACCCATATCCTTCGCTTTCTCTTATAGCTACAATCCTATAACCCTCTCTCCTGTGTGACATGTCGCCTATTATTGTCCCTAATTGGCGCCACCCAGACGTTGCGATGTCACCATGTCCAGTATCTTGTAACAGGTGTTGATACAACAAAGCTTTCGAATTGACTGCTCCCCATGTATTGATCCAGGGCCCTCCCTCATGCATCACCTCTTATTAAGACGTCATTCCCAGAGGGACGTCGGAAGGAACTCTGAAAGGAATGAATGGACTAAGTTATGGGGAGTGTGGCCCCGTGGGCGGTGGAAGGTGCCCCATTCTTTGTTGTCTTTTAATTGAGTGTGACGTGCCTTTAGAGGAATGGGTGGCTCTGAAAATTATGCGGAACTGTATGTAGGGGAATGATTGAAAAATTAAGCCAGACGTAAAAGTCTTATATTTAGGGGACGATGGATTCCATTAAAGATCTTAAACTTTGTTTTTGCCAATTATTGATTTTACGTATTATTATTTTGTTTGACATAAATTAGAATATAAATAGACCAAATCTCTTTTAAAGAAAACTCTTTAGTTATAATTTTAAGCATATAATTTTTAACAAAATATAAAAATGTCTAAGTTTAAATTTTTTTTAAATGCTGCACGGGTTCCAATTTTATTCTTTTAATTTTTTTTTACTTTTCACTTAAAAATACATTTGAAAAAAATTGTGAATTATTTTGTAATTTTTGTTAAAATTTAATTTTCAGAAAACTTCTTTACACATATGTATTGGATTTTCATTAGAATTTTGTATTTTTCTGAACTAAAATTGGTTTTGGACTATCTAAACGAAATCTAAAATGGTTTATTATAAGAGAAATCCTCATCACAAATTTTATAAAGTTACTTGAAAAATTACAACTCATGGAATATTTCAAAGGTATTTATATCTGGGAAAAAACCTACAAAATATACTTACTCCTCTAAATCCACAAACTACTCATTTTATTTGCCAATACATACGTTAATGCTGTTTTATTGGCATATAAGCATATATTTTAAAGATAAAATATTAAAAAGGAAATCATATCTGATAATTTTTTTTGTTGATTTCACAGTGAGCAACACACAAAGGAGTCGATTTTACGGCGTTACGTGCAATCACCACTTAAATGTTTCTTTTTTCTTCAACCAATAATGTAAAATGAAATGCCGCTTTTTTTATTACAATTACTTATGCAATTTGGTTTCAGAAAATGTTATCTCTAAAACTAGGAAATTTAAGAATTTATAGCAGTTTTTATAATCACAAACAAGCCCTCACCCTCCGACTTGCCTTAGTATCAGGGTCTACTTTGATTGACCGGCCTCCACGACTTCATCGGGCACTGTGGCCCCCGCATAATAGCCCCATTACGAGCGGCTCTCCCCGTTTTACCGGTATACTACCCGCCATCGGAGATGAGCCCCAAGAGCCACACCACTATTACTTTACCACCAGGGAAGCGAGAACCCGCTTACTTATCAGGGGGCTTCTCATCCGTGAACTCGCGGAGTTTTTATAAAGCTATTTTAAAACATAATGAAAGCTAGCATTTTGGTCAGAGCCAAAAATTTCACAAGGGAAAGGAAAATTACAGTAAAAGAAAAATAACTAAATTTAAAAGAGTAACAACTTATTTGTTATTTCAATGCATTGTTTATTTGATGTCTGGTTCTGTGTGATGGACTTATCACAGAATATTTTTACCTCAAATAAACCGTTTCGTAACTGCGGTCACTTGAGACAGCTACCAGCATTTCCTTGCGCAATAGGTTCAAAGAAATAGATTCTAAGAAGTGTTGTTACCCCCGATCAGTTGCTACAAGATCAACATATACGTTCAGACATATAGGTTAAAAACAATCAATTAGAAAAATTAAAATATTTTTATTTTTAAATTTATTCTATCTTAAACTTTAAACAAAAACAACAAACAATTTATTTAAAAACAATAAATAAAAAAATAGAAAATAAAATTTAAATAATATTTAAGTAGTGCGCAATTGTAGCTGCGAAAAAAAACAATGGAAATCATTATCATACAAAGAAAGCCAAAAAAACGAAAGATAAACTCAGAAGTAATCGAAAAAAACAAACAAGGAATCCATTCTAGTCCATTTTTCCAAGGGCTAAAGACTTCATTCGAAATGGATTCAAAATAAAAATTGGGAAATTTTTCTGTAAGAAGCTTGCATAACGCAAAATATAGCTTCTCTTAGCCTGAAATTTCCCAACAAAAGACAAAGGAGATCTGTACATCACAAAGCATTATTTCAGAAGAAAGAGGGAAAACAAAACGCAAACATAAAAACGCTAATAAGATTGATTCAAAAATATCAGCCATCTGGCTTATTAAAGATAGCCATCATAAATATAAACTTACCCCATGCCAAACATATGTTTCACTTATGTCACATAACTAAACAAATCAGGGGTAAAGAATAACAAATGAACATAATGACCCTTCTCATGCCAATACATCGCAAAACCAGCGAGAGTGGTCTCTCCTAAACTTTCTCGTATACTTCTCGAAAAAGGTGCTGTTTCTCCTCCCCTCGCGTGGATGAAAAAATTCGAACTTATTGTAACCCAGGATCCAAGGACTATCAGAAAATATTTAGGTTAAAAAATCAAATTTAAAGTGATGCGTTCCGATTTCTACTCTTTCTTGGCTCAAGGGCAATCTTTCCGCGTGCACAGATTGCTACCATGTACGCATGTGCATGGAGAATCGGATGAAAACAAAAGCGCCAAGCAGGAGTCAATAAATACCGTGCACAGAAGAATGCGTCAAGTACGCATGCGCGTGGAGATCGCATCTCCAACGAATCCGCTATTATACAGACCGACAGACAGTCAACTTTTGACGGATTTGGCTCAAAATTTTATACAGATGTACATTCATGACGATAAAACTGTACGAAATTTTATCCATCTAGCTATTCAAGTTTTTGAATTATAGCGTTCGCATGACCGCGAACATACAGACAGACAAACTTCCCGCTGACGGATTTTGTCCAAAATTTGATAGAAACCTACAAATTATGTTTAAAGACTACTTACCAAATTTCATCCCTTTATCTCTAATAGTTTTCGAGTTATCGTGTTCACAGACACACACACAGACACACAGACAGACATAATTCCAAAATTGTGTTTTTCGGACTCAGGGAGGTCTAAAACGTGGAGACTCGTCAAAATTTCGAGTTCGAATTTTTGACGATTACAATACTTTCTCTTTGTATACTTCGTATACGAGAAACTAAAAATCACGCAAATTCTTTTTATCCATACGTTGTAAGGCAAATCAAGCATTTAGATGAAGTAGATCACTTAAAGGTAAGGGCAAAAGATTCAGTGGTTAAACTTCAGTGAAAATAAATGAACTATATTTAATTTTTCAAGAAATTGATCTATATCTTTAACTGACATTTTTTTAGTAAATTCTACAAATGTTGAAGTCAAAAAGAAAGCACTCCATTTAAATTTTACAAAGAATGTCTAATGCTTTGGAGACTGTCAAAGTTGCCTTCACTCCTACTATAAGGTGTGCCCAAATGAAAAGGAGACCTTATCTGTATCGGCGTTTTATCAAATCCCAGTGAGTTAATGTGCTAGCGTGGTGGCATTCCCAGTTGAACCTGCGTAGTTAACGGCTTCGCATCAATATCCTCTTTTCTGGAGAGTTGTTTCCGCAGTTCGTTGCATGATGGATTCCTCCAGATCAGCACAAAGAGCAGTTAACCAATTTCTTCGCGCAGAAGGAGAACATGCTTCACAAATGTATCGCATGATAAAAGAGGTGTACGGAGAGCAGTGTTTCGTACGGTTCACCATATTCCGGTGGTGTCAGCGTTAAGGCCGTAGCACACTTGCTTCTACTTCGTCACCAAGGGGGAGCAAGTATTCGATGGGCGGTTTCTCCTTCAATGTGTCCTTGACCGAAGGGGGTTGGACTCCCCTTCTTTACGATCTGACAACCCCCAAAAAGGGATGACAGTTGCAATGTGTAATTGCCTTTTAGGCGATGCAAATAGTTTTTTTTTGTTTTTTATATTTGCAAAGAAACAGACCCAAAGAATTGCACATATCTGTATAAAAAGCTATAATTGACAGAAAAACTTTAAACGAAAACATACATATTTTAATAGATTTTACAATTAATATGAAGTTAATATTAAATTTGCTAATGCCATAGTTTCATCATCTATGTTATCATTAATTCTCTCTGTAATTATCAAATGCAATTATTTGCAACTGATTTGATATTAACCAATAAGATGCATTCCTACACATTAAACAAACTCTTTTTTAGTAATTTACAATATGATTAAGTCATTTTTCCTTAACATGCGACTTGCAAGAAAATTAAATGCATGAACATGTATCAAGTACTCGCAAGTGTTGCAATCTTTCATCGTCGCACTGTCAGAAATAACTATTAATTCTAAAATTAATTATCTTTAGGGTTTAAGAGGCCCTTAGAGGTAAATTCAGCCCTTTAAAAATAATAAAT
Organism: Araneus ventricosus; assembly: GCA_013235015.1. Classification (NCBI taxonomy): domain Eukaryota; kingdom Metazoa; phylum Arthropoda; class Arachnida; order Araneae; family Araneidae; genus Araneus; species Araneus ventricosus. Next base: position 276,234 of record BGPR01000499.1, on the reverse strand, counting down.
TTGTATGCAAGTGTATACATTATGTACAGGGGAGACCAGGGTACAATGGACCACTTTTGTAAATTTTGAATGTTTATTCTCAAAGAACTGTTTTTTTGGCTTAAAAAAATGCATACATATTCTCTGCATATTAAGATTTATATTACATTCTAAATTTATTAATTATCTATACTTTTTTAAATTTTATTTTTAAGTAACAAGTGACAAAGTGAACCATTGTATTGTAAATAAAATAAATTGAAAAAAATGTGTAAATGTAGTACATTTTTGAATAGCATAAAACATAGAATGCATCGTATTTGTTTATTCATGGTTTCAATGCATACTTATAATGCAAGATTAATGAATATTAAACTTGGCAAATTGCACACCAAAAGATTTCTGCGTCACTGCAACTCTGTTTTTTTGTGAAAATGTAGATTCTGGAAGACTCATCATAATATCTTGAACATTTACAAAAGATTGGTTATCTATGGAAATACTTTTAGGGGACAGTACTAACCTCTTTTTTAATAAATTTTATAACGTTTAAGACTTAATAATAACTTTATAATAACCAGAGATACAAACTAATAGGCTCATTAATTTGTTCCAAATTCATATTATTTAATTTAGTTTTTGCTTAATAATATAAGAACTAGAAATTTACTGAATGTTTATAAAATATAAACAAGAAAAAATATCAAACAAATAATGTAACACTTTGACACCAAATTGATTAAAAAGTAAGAAATTTGTTATTCAGTTATTTTATATGCAATGAAAAACTTGCTATAAAGAAGGAAAATGTAATAAAATACATACTGAATGAAAATGCTTTATTTTTGCTTAATATTAAGTGAAATGCCTGTTATAATGATAATTATGTGGCCAAAACTGGTACAAATTAAGATATATTATTTGAAAATTCATAACTCAAAATATAATATTTTTCCAGAGAAAGATTTTATTAATTAACAGGAAATAAAAGTTACTAAAGAATAGTGTCAGTACGACTTAAAAAAACTTAAACCAGTCATCCACTGTGAAAATTCCAATTCAAATTTCCTCTTAATGTGGTAAAAACTGGATCATCTACTTTATTTCAATAAAAAAAATTAAGATGTTAATACGCTTCTGTGTATCCCGAAAATCGCGCCTAAGTTTTCAGTGGCGTCACTGGCGAGTCGAACCTGATTGGTTCAGTTATTCACGCCCATGAACTTGGATGGATGTTTTCAGTTCTGTTGGAAAGCTACCATCTTCGCTTTGCGGGCTAATAAAACCGGTTCAAACGCCCTAGAAGCGGTTTTGCTCTCCCTTGGTGACGAAATGTAAGCTAGTGTGCTACGAGAGCTAGTGTGCTATGTAAGCTAGTGTGCCCTTATGAGACGGGACGCGTAAACATCAACGACTTACCACGCCGTGGGCAGGCGCACGTTGTGGCCAACAGTGCCACAATTTCGGCTGTGGATGAGCTAATACAGCAGAATTATCGGATCAACACACGTGAAATTGCTGTTGAACCGTCGATAAGCAAAGAGACTGTGCATCACATAATTCACAAAAAAGCTTGGTTATGGCAAAGATTGTGCACAGTGGGTGCCCAAGTGTCTGTCAGAGAATCAGAAGACGGCAAGAATGGGTGTTTGCCTGACCCAGCAATTTCTACATTGAAGCCATCCACTCCCTTCCTACGAGCTGGGATCATTGTATCAACGTCAATGGCAATTATTTATAGTTGTACTGTTCCACATGAACTGTAATTAGAATATTGTCATTAAAATTTCTTTACATATAACTGTAGTCTCCTTTTCATTTGGGCACACCTTATACTTTTCAGGTTATGCTGAATTGAATCTAAGAACGGGCGTCTAAACAGAGGAACAAGAATCTATTATTCCGCTTTTCAATCTCGCCTTTGTTGTAGCTTGTCTTATAGTGGAACCTGTGCGAAAAAAGTCCTACCTTGCCATATCGTCCTCCCCCTGTTTTTCAATTTATTGAAAAATAAGGTCTATGGGCAGTTTTGACCTACCATAGGTTTATATATTATTTTGTTCCCTGATTTACAATAAACCAACCTATCGCAATTAGTGTGTAACAGTGCTGGCCTGAGTTCTTAATAGAAAATAGGAAGTGTGTTATGATGCAATAACCTTCAAGTCCATACTCTCAAATCAGTATGCTCAGAAAGAAACAATTCTAAATACAATCATCTAGCAATGAGCATAATGTGTGCGTAAAGGTAATAATTACAGTGAGCTTATTTTCATTTTAATATACTTGCTATAAAAACTTTAAAAAATATATTGAAACGGATATAACTTGAAAATTTGAAAAATATATTGTATATTTCTTTATAAATAGCATCTTACAAGTATATGACTGCTCATAAGTAAGTAAAAATAGACTTAACAGATTACAAATATAGCATAAGATTTCATACCTACGCAAAGGAAAGAATTTTATGCATGCGTACCTAAATTTCAAACAAAATGAAGAAAAAGGCAAAGTATATTTTTATGATACGGATTGTTAAGATTTTTAAAGGTTAATTTACGAGCTTTCGGTCTTTGAAACCTAAGTATATTATACGCTTTCGGAATAGGTGAAATGTCCCCTATTTTATGAGGCGAAAATTGAAAAATCGATCTTTCGACAATACAAAGCATCCCAATTCCTTTAATAGATCACGACCTTAAGCAGATTTAACATAGATGTACTGCTGCAAATAAGTAAGGAAAATTGGAAACAAAGCAAATAGTCACGAGGTGATTCGGTTGACATTGCATTCGATGGGATCAAACGTCCTCTCCCTCAATGTGTGATATACGAGGGCTGTTTTTAAGATAAGTACCATGTTAAAACACCACAGCCTCTAAATAAATAGTATTGATTGATTTGATACTATGTCGAATGATAATATTACTCCTAGCATAAACAAGAAATTCACACCTATCATTACATGGAAAACAGACGGCCATTACTTCTTCAACTCAGTTGTCAAGGGCAAGTCAGGGTAATTGGGCTCAATACAGATGGAAAGGAAAAAGACCCTACCTGAGGTGATATATTCAGGGTGACAGGAGAAGAAGCCTAATTAAGTCTCCAATTACAAAGAAAGTGGATATGCATTGCCTTGGGGGAAAGTTCTATAACTCTAATCGCAAAAACAATGCTATAGAGAGAAGGCTGAGATGGCGGTTTTCATTGAAGTCTTTAGCTGAGTTCAGAATCTCCACGTAAACCTCAAGAGCCAAGGGTAATTGGGTACAATGCAGATCAGAAAGAAAAAGAAACTGCCCGCAGTGAAATATTCACAGGAGAAGAAACATAATTACTCCTTTAATCACAAAGAAAGTGGATATACATTGTCTCGTGGGGAAAAAAGGGAAGAAGGTAAATATCCAAAAAAGATATCCCTGGGAATGGAACAAAAGAAATTGTCAGAATGTTTCTTCTTACATCTTTATCTTACAAAATGTTAGATAAAGATGTATTTCAAAGGCAGTCCTAACAAATTGGTCTTGACATGCATGTGCACTGTGCATTTTATGTATCGATTGCAGAGATTGTAATTTTATTTGATTTCATCACATGAAAAATTCCAATTAGAAGTAATATTCTTTATTTGGACAGTAGCTAATCTGATTTCCCTGAATGTTATAAATGAATATTTTTTGAATATTTAGCATTTCATTTTCTTCGTGTGATATTATATATTGAACTGCTATGAAACAAATTGATGTGCGTGTGGTCTTTAATCAGCGTTAAAAATTCAATTTTCATTTACGTTAAGCAGCATTGAATGATATTTTTCATTTTGTATATACAAGAAATCATTGTCAAATTAGCTATCTACAGATAATTTTTATTCCATTACGCAATAGTAAAAGTTGTCCTAATATTTTCAAAAATGAATAAGAAAAATTTTAATCTTTTCTGTTCATCATAATTACTCTTCATTAAATATTATAAGTACCATGAGTTTTTAAATTGTACTATAACGGGATCATTTCGTGTTTTATCACACCGCATTACAAACGTAACTGCACATTGTCCTACGCAGCTTTGTGACGTCATACTTTTTCTCTTCTGGAAAATACATAATGGATTCAGAAATTAATTTAACATGGTGCATTATAATAAACATGAATGAACTCCACCGAGTGCATGACCAGTAAGAATCTGATGGCAATAAAATGAATAAATGTATTTGAATCGTTGATTACCTAAGCCACATGCGTCAATAATATCAAAATGCTTTTATAGAAAACGAATAGTTTTTAAATCATTGATTATTTTTTACCTTGTAGATTGCACACGACTTTAATCGACTCTCTTCATTTCTTCACTCATTATGTAAATATCCACTTAAATTGTGAAAACAGCATAAATACTATCTTGAAAAAAAATTACTTATGTGCTTTCCGCAATCAACAATTCATTTGAATTAGAAAGAATTCAAAATTTGCGATGACCGATATCGATTGTCCCATGTTGAAACTCTCGAAGTCCAAGAGTGTCGCATGATGGCGCTGAGGGCTACTTCCGGGTTTTTCTTATATACTTTCACACTCAGTCAAATTCTTGTGCCATGTTCGTATTTTGTGTTTGCTTGCGATGATAAAGTAATGGCTAATTTCTGACTGTTGCCTTTATTAGTCCTTCTGACAAGCAAGATCAAACTTGGATTTTCTAATTAGAATATGCGAAGTTATTATCATCCCACATTATTTAATAAGAGTATAGAATTATTCTCCTATAATATAAACAGTAAATAACGTAGATTGGAAATCGCTTTTTTTGCGTCAGTATTTGTCTGTAACAAAAACCTGCTACTCAACATAAAGAACGTCACACAGAACTGTCCGATCAGGATTTTCCTAGATAGTTTCTCCTGGAGCACACAATCCTCACGTAAATCCCTGGGGCACACCGAGCTCGTGTAATTCGGGTTTGATGCAGGTCGGAAAGGAAAGAAACCAGCCCACGGTGAAATACTCCGGGGTCACAGGGGAAGAAACCTAATTACGCCTCTAATTATACAGAAAGTGGATATACATTGCCCTGGGGAAAAGGGGCACTAGATTCGTTTCCAGAAAAGATAACCCGGGGAATGGTAGAAAAGAACTTTCTGGTTGGTAGAGAATCATGAAGGGAATGTTTCTTGATAGCATTGTATAAGATAAAACGATAGTTTAACACTAAGTATACGGAGCGCGTCATTTTGATAAATTTCAAATTTTTCGAAAAAATATACAGATATCGCTTATATTTTACCACTTATGCTGACTTTTATCCATTTGACGAGACGAATATTTTATTCAAATTCATTATCGCCTATGTCTTTTAATCTCGAAGTTTTCTATGCGGTATACCTAGGGTTATCATACGTCCGGACAGTTTGGAATCAAGCTGATGTCCGGACCTTTTCGAATCAAGCTGATGTCCGGACCTTTTCGAATCGATGTCCGGCCAGTGAATGTGACGAGAGAGAAATTTGGTTGTTATAAAGGAAATCTGACGTATTCGAAGAAGTTGACGTCATCGCGCTAATGTAAGAAAAATCATTGTTTAAACTGTTTATATCCATTATTGATGACATCAATTATTGATGTGTACGAACTTCCTTATCCAGGGCTCAGCTCAAACTGAAATTTAAAGGTTGGGCAGTTTTTGTTTTAATCTGTTTTTCATTAACATAACTTTGAGTGACTGAACATTAAAAAAAATATCAATATTCTTTGCATTCTGATGTCTTAAAGTGTGTTCTGCTTCCTCCAACTATGTGCCAGTGATATGAAAAAGAGTCGTTGGCAGGCAGCTTTTAGAGTTTTATTCTATACTTTGACACCCCTCCGAGACTTTTCAACCTCCTGCTCAGCGAATTCAAGAAAAGCAATTATGGTAACCCTAGGTATACCTAACTCTACGGTTCAATTTGACGTGTCGTTATGCAGAATAGATATTTCAAAGTCTTAAATCTGCATTGGTTATTACGGGGTTATTGTTCTTATTGTAATAATAATAATTACATCTTTGGCGCACTGTAGCCTTCAGTTTGGCGATTAAAAACTTGGGTAGAAGCGTGATAAAGTAAACAAACAGCAGGATTGTATCAGAATACCTAATACCGAAGAGCGACAATAAAATACCAAAACCGTTTTAATGTAGGTATTTTTGAAATGAATAAATATGAATAGCAATATTTCTATTAAAATAAAAGTGGTTTTATTTACGGAATGTGTGTTTTTGTACAAGCGTCAAATTGACGCGCACCCGTAGCGATAGGTATATGAAAAATCCCCATAAACATAGTCTAAAGAACATAAGGGTGAAACAAGAGGTGAATTTGTTTTTGTACACTTTTATTTAACTTGACTTGTTTTAATGTTTGTATCGATGGGACTTTTTAATCGATTTTTCACTCACTTCCTCATGTGCTGGAGTTTTGAAATTGCACTTAACGTTCTCGATGATAATATACCATATTATTATTTTCAGGATTAAATCGACAGTTAGTCTGTAATTACAATTAAATTTTTCTTTCATACGAGTGGGGTTGACTGATAGTGATTTTGAGAAAATAATGACTTTATGATTTCATAATATTTTTAATAATTATAAATTAAAGGCTAAAAATGAGAAAATAATTAAAATAAAAAAGATTTTACTTATTACTATACTAATAAGTATGTGTTTTAAAAGTTGTTTTTATGAAACTTACTGTAAGATTGAGATTTCATTGTACTTTAGGCAAAATTTGATAAGAGTTTTAGGTAAATTCGTATCCTGGTTTAGTTCAATTTAGTTTTAAGCAACGAAAGGGCAATTTTGTGACGGGCTTCGTTATTTTCAGCTGTGATGACAAGCGTGGAAGACGGCGCATATTTACGGATCCTACATAGAAGGGAATGAGGTCGCTTCTCATTGGCTCTCGGCGTCACGTGACCTGGTTTGCTTCTTTATGACGTCATAGCACCAAGCTTAGACGGGGTTTTAATTATCATTTTGTTTTCTGCTATCACATTATGGAAGAAACAAAACTACCTTCGTAATTATGATTATTTTGATGTTTTGAAGAAAATAAAGAATACATTTTTAGCATAAAAGCATATAAAGGACGAAGTTTTAGCATTGGTGAGTACTGTATAGTTTTACGACGTCATTTAGATGCCAGTCAAGTCACGTGACGCTCAGAGCCAATGAAAAGCGGCCTCATTTTTTACTATGTAGGATCCGTAAATATGCGAAGACGACACCTGATCTGCACTCCCTTTTCTAAATCGCCGCGCCTCGACAGTAACTGACATTCCTATCCAAGAGAATGGAAAAAAATTTACTGAAATGAAGGGAAAATTTTTTGATAAAATAGAGATGTTTTCGTTTTGAAGTGAATCACAACAATGAATGTGTGTTAACGCGAGGAAATAGCGAGATGATCGATTAATAAGTGTTTGGGCCATTTTGATACCTCAGATGCGACAGAACAGAATCAAATATTAGACTTTTCAGTTTATTCCTATTTTTATCTTTATTAGTCTTTTAAAGACAGAAATTGGCGATATTCAAAATTACCAATTTATGAAGCTATATTCATCTCCCGTATTCATTGCTTTTAATTAACATCGTTTCTCTGTTAAATAAGATTTGTAATAGAAGACCGTTTTTTCAGGTATCCGGACAAAATCCACACAAACTTGAATTGCCGGCAGATAAAATTCCATATGGGTCGAAATTCCTAATGTCCAATATCCCGACAAATCAACGCTTATATCCAAACACTCAATTTGGTTAATTTAAATACAATTTTTAAATAAACATTACATATTAAATAGTGGTTTTAATTACTAAATCATTAATCATGTCGATAATCGACTAGTGATGAAATATTTTTGTAATATCGCTAACCTGTGTCACAATAAATATGCCATCAAATGTATACATTTTTTTTAATAAAATTAATTTTCTCAATCTTCATTTTGATTTTTGGTTATCATTTGAACTGTCAAAATCTATTTCAAGAATGAAATAAGTGTTATGATTTATTGATTAAAATTACTAATTAAAATATCCAGTATTCAGTTAAATTGGTAATTAATAATGAATTAAATTCCAGCTTAATTACCATTACGATACCTTAACACCACAGATTTAGATGATGCTTTGTCGCGATTTTGACACTATTGGGAGTGCAACCCAGATCACAAATAAAACCTGTTAAAAAAATTTAAAAGAATATTTCTGCACAACAGTATTTAGGTTTAACAGGCTGATGGAGACTTAACATTAAATTATAATATCAGATAATTCCTGAGCAGGATTTAGGAGGTTAAGCATTCATATTTAAAAAGACAATAAATAACTTTTGAAATTAAATCAAAACCATTTTTGTCATTTAAACCTATTTTATAAATGAATAAAAATTTATAAATAGTTTACTCTCAGAATGCTTTCATTTGATTTTTAGTATGATTTTATCACCCGATCCAAATTTGAAAAAAAATATATTTGATGAAAGGAAATTAAAACAGAACTTATAGCCATCAACACACATATAATAAAACTAGATAAAAATAATAATTCTACCAACAATAATTGGTTGTCAAAGTAATGAATGGGATAAGTTTCAAAACAAGTTAAGATTTCATTTTATTATTTGAAACTATAAAGTAACAATAATAAATAATAAAAAGTTCAGCAATTTTTACACGATTTATTGCAGGAAGCTTCTCTTTTTAATGAAGGGCTACAACAAGAAAGGTCATTATTCTAAAACAATGGAAGACGTTTAGGGGATTCAGTGTAAAATGCAAGAGTTTATGCATTTCAGAAAAAGAAGATAAATTTATTATTGATTTATTTTATTACAAAACATTTTTATTACAGTTCAAAAGTTTATGTTCGCGATAACAAATGATAGCAATTCATTTTAAAAGAGTAAGAATATGTTATAGTTTTACTTTATTTCATGTGCTTTAGCTCTTGTTTTTAAAAAAGTAAAATGTTTTTATTAAAAAACTTTGTAGATTCCAAACTCAAAACATAGTTCAGACAATTATCTTTGTTTTCACGACCACGGAATTCTTTGCAATGCATATAGCATAACGTAAATAAATGTACTGTTTACTGATTTAACAGTTCAAATCAACATGGTAATATTCTAATTAAATTAAATGAGTGTTATACTATAATACCTTCATTTATTAACTTACACATGGAAACTCTTGGTGAAATTTCACTTCTAACGAATAATTTAAGTTACGAACCTTAGTTTCAAGAGTAAATATATGACTACACGTTTACTTAAATTAATTTTTATACTGTGTGTTTTGTTTTTTTAACTATTTCGTATTTGATAAAAGTGATTGAGGTCGAGAATGCAATAATTAGAGAGAAACGATTGGCTGATATAAATTAAAAAGAGCTATGCTATTTCTCGAAACAGAAAACTCGAGTATTTTTTATCGGTATTTTATAGGAGAAAACTCTTTTCAATTGTCTTCCCGAGAAACTGTTATTTGAACATTTAGGCATTCATTTACTAACTGTGCCTCTTTTTCGAACGACAGTTGCTAAGAAATCCAAGAAAATTAATTCATTAATAGATTCACGCCGGCTCGTACCACCGGTAGCTCGAACTTGAATGTTTCAACAGGCGACGCGTACCACCGATGGCTCGCACTTGAATGTTTCATCAGGCGACGCGTACCACCGTTGGCTCGCACTTGAGTGTTTCATCAGGCGACGCGTACCACCGGTGGC
>BGPR01000499.1:243174-266474 GCA_013235015.1 Araneus ventricosus | reverse complement strand
CGTACCACCGGTGGCTCGCACTTGAATGTTTCATCAGGCGACGCGTAGGGTGCGTACCACCAACAATTTAGTTCGTTTAGTAATTAGAAAAAAAATTCCATACATTTTAAAATTAAAATAATGGAAATTTAACGTATATTAATCGAAAAAATAGGGTTTATTTTATTTCAACTCAATATTATAAACATAACTTATACAATAAATTCGATAATTTAAACATAACGATACAATATTATAGACGTAATTGTTTATTTCTATGCAATTTTTAAAAACATTTCAAACAAAATGGTGGCAAAAACATGACAGCAATGATGATTATCATAGCGGTAAAATTTAATTTTTCACTTTAGTTCGGCGACGCCCGATAAAGCAAGACGCCTTTAGAGTAGTCGCCCATGGGAGAGAAATATGAATTGCAGCGCCTGCGTGAACTTGTTTAGAAAGAAAGAATAACAACAACAAACAGGTAGAACTCTAAATATTAATGTTAAGAACACTGAAAAATAGCAATGCCTGGCTTTTTCCTTCTCATTATATCAGTAAGCTTTTTAACATTAATAACCATGCTATCAGCTTACATAGAAGCATTCTTGAACAACTAAACTGAAATTTTCTATATTCAGTTTATTAACGTCCCGTATTGAAGCAACACGAAGGCTTTTTTGGGATGGACCTTGAAATTTTGAACCACGGCCAGATGACGAGGACGACACCTGAGCTGGAACCCTCCTCTCCAAACTTCCACGCCACACCATCGGGAGAACGTTTGGCCACTACGTATGATTTAGAGTGCAGGAGGCCCCATACACGGCGGATCTTCAGTAGAATCGGGTTTTGAACCTGGAGCCCTCCGGCCCCGAAGCAGACACCTTACCACTAGGCCACCGCGGCCTATTTCTATATTCAGAAGGAAATCCTAGTAAAAATCGAAAGTGTATAAACTGAGCCTTTTATACTCATTAAACTGTTTCTTTTCTCAATTCTTCGGTTGGAAGAAACAAATCTGAAAGAGGTAAACTTATAGTAGATCATCATAAAATTGTTCGTTTTCAAGTGAGTCATCTATATAACTTACAGGTCTTTTCAATACCATTATTTTTTCATATTTTGAAACACAACAGCTAAAGAAATGCGAAGTTAAAGTAAATTTTAATAACATGTTGTCAATCATACTTTAAAGCATTAGGTTAGTAAAGGAATTTTTAATAAATCCATCTCTTTTGAGGCTGAAACCTTATTCCGAAGAAAAGTGTGTTTGTGGTTTAGCTTTTTTGGAAAGCTGCCAGATCTGCTGCTTCCATCATTCATGGAAGGGCGCGTTGTTCCGCATCTTCAGTTCAAAAGTTCAGTTTATACTTACTCTGTGGGATACAATCAGTTGCATTAAAATATGGCTATACTTAGGAAGCTGTTTTTGTCTGACGATGATCTGTATCGAAGAATTAATTTTCAAGACTTGTAACAGCGGGCTGAATTTAATGTTGAGCGTTTTTCACAGTGAATCGTTCGTTAAGAATTACTAAAATTTGAAAGAAATAAAGTTATTAAAAGTTGGATAGAATCGATGAATTCAATATGCTACTTTCCAAAATGTTAAATGTTGTGTTTGAAATTAAATTTCGTTTGTTATCATAGTCTTAACTGTTTTTTCTTTGACTGATTAAGGTTAAATGTCTTCCATCTGATGTGCTGTGCAAGTTTGAGAAGGTGGTTTTCCGGATCAGGTGTGTCCTCGTCCTTTGACAACATTTCGAAATGGAGAGGTCCTTCCAAAATAGCTTTGAGTAGCTCTATCTAAGTAAACCAAACCAAACATCTGATAGAAAGGAAGATATGTATTTACACACTTAATTAACACGTTCCTTTTTCAGTACATAAACTTAAAAATTGCATCCTAATTAAAATTTTAGAAGAAAAATTTCAACTTAATAGCAATAACCAACCATGGTTTAAAATGTCAAATTTAAGCCATTTTTAATGTCATTGTTTTTTGTATTGTTTATGCTTACTCTGTGGGATACAATCAGTTGCATTAAAATATGGCTATACTTAGGAAGCTGTTTTTGTCTGACGATGATCTGTATCGTAGAATTAATTTTCAAGACTTGACATCAATTTCATGGATTATATTCTTGCAGTAACAGCGGGCTGAATTTAATGTTGAGGGTTTTTCATAGTGAATCTTTCGTTAAGAATTACTAAAATTTGAAAGAAATAAAGTTATAAAAACTTGGATAGAATCGATGAATTCAATATGCTACTTTCCCAAAGGTTTATTGAATTGTATTCGAAATTAGATTCATTTTATTATCAGATTCTTAGCAGTTTTTTTCTTAATGATTAGGATGAATTGTTCTACCTATGTTCGATTGTGGAAGTATATTCTTGCAGGGAACAGCTAAATGAATTTAATGCTCATGTTCCCCCAGGATGAAACTTTAGTCATAATTAATTAACATTTGTAAAAATAAAAAAATATTGGACTGTAGAGATGAATTCAACGTACTATTTTTCCAGTTTGTTAAATTGTGTTTGAAATTCAATTTAGTTTGTTATCATAGGCTTAACTTTTTCTTTGACTGATTAAGGCTAAATGTCTTCCCACTGATGTGCTGTGCAAGTTTGAAAAGGTGGTTTTCCGGATCATGTGGGTCCTCGTCCTTTGACCACATTTCGAAATGGAGAGGTCCATCCAAAATAGCTTTGAGTAGCTCTAAGTAAACCAAACCAACCATCCGATAGAAAGGAAGATAAATATTTGCACACTTAATTAACACGGTCCTTTTTCAGTACATGAAGTTAAAAATTGCATCCTATTTAAAATTTTAGAAGAAAAATTTCAACTTAATAGCAATAACTAATATACCATGGTTTAAAATGTCAAATTGTTTTTTGTATTGTTTTTTTTCTAATTAGGAAGACTTTGAAATTTATAGGTGATTTTAAAGAAAGGTTAATTTAGTTATATTAACGTCGATTTTGAAGCAACACGAAGGCTATTTTCGGACGGATTTCGTTATTTTAAAATGCGGTCGGATAAGGAGGACGACACATGAGTCGACACCTCCTCTCCAAAATTCTGCACCATACCAGCGTCCCCCTCAGGATTTTTAATGCCTTAACTCAGTAGGGTAGGCGGGGTCGGGGTGGGTTGCATAGAATCAAACCAGCGAGAGGACGTTTGCCCACTACGTATGATTTAACGTGCAACACGCGCTACACACGGCATATCTTCAGAGCAAGATTTTAAGGATAAATTAAATGGCACTCTTAAAGTAATGCACTTATTTTTGAGCCTGAACTGTTTATCGTTATTTTTGGGGGAAAACTTTTCTCTTGTTTGCTCAAAATAAAAATTATTTTAAATTGCAAACATTGAAAGCCATACTTTTGCTAGATTTTTCAGTGTGAGTTAACGAAAGTTAATTAAGACGACTACATGAATTTAAAAGTTTTAACCAATAGTTACTATACAAATTTTTTCAATCATTTTGATCACTTATCTTTGCTAAATGCCTCATTTGTTTGGTTTGATTTCGTACACATATGTATGGGTAAAAAGACACTTTTCAAGCAAAAATGGTGTTATAATTTAATAAAGGTGAAGAAAATGAAAATTCTGTTATCAGTATGAAAATATAAACGCTTTGGCACAGAGGCATACAAGTAAGCATAATTTAATAACTCGGCGCTTTTTTGAATGTAATAAAACTGTTTCTATCAAACTACCATTTTTATCGATGCCCTCATTTTAATACATTTCCGTGGAATCTAAATAAACGGAATTTTTCTAGATAATTTAGTTAACATACCATGTTATTGAGTTTGTCACCTTCTAAGGAAGTTTCTTTATTAGAAAATAACAAATTGAAGCGAATTCTCTGTAAATGTCAGTAAAACAGATAGAACACAGAATCTGTTTTATTTTGAACTTATCCGAATTAATCTAGTACAATCAACATCGCCATCATACGATGACAGAATTAAGCAGGTCAACTACTGGGTCCGATTCCAGATTAATGTAGTAATAAGAATAACATAATTCTCTAAAAGCAGAAACAGACAGTCAAAGTGCGAACATTAGGTCACATATCAAAAGTTATCCTTTTATTGATGATTTCGCTTATAACGCATGCATTCTTTTCTCAAAATGCTTAGCAAATAAAATAATAACATTTATTACTGCTTCAATATTCTTTAAGGTATCCGACTGGTTTAAAATCGTCTTTTTCGATGAAATTAAAAAAAATTGTCTTAATTTTGTAACCTGTTTAATCAGCTTTCTAAAACTGTCTCACTTTTTACTCTACGTGAATTACAAATGGAGTTACATCTGTTTTACTACTGAACTGTAAGAACTATTTTATGTTGCATGAAAACTTTAAATGCGTTTTCTGAGAAATGATATTTTTGAGGAAAACTGTTGATCGTAACAATGATTTCTCAAAACGATATTCAAGTATTGATATGAAATTTTCCGAGATTGTTTTTTGTAATATGCTTGGTGTTTTCCTCCAAAAACGAAGGTCAATTTTAAAATCAAGTATTATTTTTAAGTGCTTAAATATAAAAGAAGAGCATTTTTTATGAAAAATTACCAGTTTAGTAACTATGTTCAGCTAAATCTGAAAACTATTTTGAAGTATAATAAATATTTTAGAGCATAACACAGATGACTGTCATAAAAATGTACTCCTACAAGGATTCATGTATATTTAGAATATGATTTTGTCTATGGCTGTTAGCGTAAGGCAGATATTTTAGTCATTTTTCTTCAAATTTCTCATTTTTTTTTAAAAAATATTATTTTGAAAGCCGAATTTTACAATATTTTCTTAGTTTTAAAACATATGCAGTTGAAAAATAACTTTAAAAAATATATATAAGTTATTTTTCAAAAAATGTCTCCGAACACAGTCGGATACATTAAGTATAAGGCTTTTCAGTTGAGTTATTCATATAAGTGAAATCAATCTCACGCATCTAAATAAAAAAAATCGAAATTAGCTGCGGGAATTTTAGACTATCATGTGCCAGCATAAACATTAATCGTTACTGATTTCATTTCTAAAGTTGATTAACGTAGTGGAAGCATCCATCAAAACAATTTTAACATCATATGAAACCAGCAATCATGTAGTGGCCATCTAAACCATTTTCCGTTTCTCATTTTTAGTTCAAAAGCAGATAATTCATGTTTTTATCTATAATTAATTAAACTACCATGGATAAAATATTCTTAAGATATCAGAGACTTGATTAAACGCAAAACAGATCCAATTATTTACATTAAAATTACATTTTTAAGACTTCAAACCTAGTACATCAAAATAGCAAACCACTCAGAGGGTTAAACCAAAGCTTGTGTCTGCACGCTGTATTAATTTGAAAATATCAACTCATCTTCAACAAGATTTCCTCTCCAATTTTGACGAGCTTTAAAATTAAAAGTAAATTTGGGTATAAATGAACAAACTTATACACAGCTTGGTATTTAGTTTAAATAAAGTTAAGTTAAGAAGATTTTGCTACTGTCCAGGAAGATAACTCCATGATTTTCTTTAATTCTGGAATTAAAGCAATATTAAAAACACGATTGATAGAAACATGCGATGTTATTGCTAGTGATGCGATTTTGAAAAGGATTTGTAGAGGGTGTAAATTTACATCATATTATTAACGAAACGCAAATTGTTAATTAAATGAATAAGAAATTAAAGTGAAGTTCCCCCACCACTCTCTAATTTCCCGCTTTGCAGGCACCCAATACGCTGTAATCTTAAAACTGTAAGTGTTCATCATATGTTGTTTCTGTAATTTTGTGGACACTATCTTACCCAATTATAGACATTACATTTACCCAAAAACGAACATAAATTCGCCACATCATGGTAAAAATTGACTGACATTACTTCCGTAACAATGTAATGTAGAATCATGCTATTTGCGCAATGATGTTTAACGAAAAACCATCCCATAAATCCATTCTTGTTTTTAAAAAAGTCTTTATCCGCAGATATAATATTCCATAGAGAAACCTCCAACAAGTAATTTATTGGTTTTCCTCGGTGAAGTTTTAATAAAAAAGTACTTTAGAGAAGTCAGAGATAATTTGTTTTGCACTTCTCACCCTCTTCTTGGGTAAATGATGCGACTCCTTGTTTAATGGTGCAGAGCTGTGGGTTTCGCGGCATGTGTTTGGCAGATTTGGAATCGAAATGAGGCGAAACCTCAACGAATGCCATCAATTTTCCAAACAGGGGCATTAAGTAAACTACTCAGTAGTTGAATTTTATTAAAGGATACAAAAGGAAAGCTTTATAAAATAGTTACTAATACAGGGTTATTCAAAAGTTTGCCAGATTTGGAAACCACTCAGTAGATGAATTTTATTATAGGCTACAAAGAGAGCACATCATAAACAAGAGATGTGTAAAAAACTTAATAAAAACGCTTTTAACAATAGTTCTAAAAATACTATAGATGGCGTCCCCGAAACCTACCGAGTGCAAACGTAATTTTGCGAATTTTTTTAAAAAATTGATAATCGAGAGCTCTAAAATTATTAAAATATTACATTGTTATCAAGATCCAATAAATATACAAAATTTCAGAACTCAAGTGCATTAAGAAGTGAGTGAAAAATCGATCACAAAATTCCAACCTTACATACTTACATACAAACATGAAACATTTTGAACTTAGTAAAAGCGTTTAAAAAGTTATAAATGCAAGGTTATTCAAAATGATCTGATCTGTATACAAAGACTTTTTCTTCTTTGTAAATGAAGAAAAAAATGGAAAGCAGCATAAAAGAGAGTTCAGTCAGAATTTAGAAATATTGAAATTAAACGTTTTTTTTTCATGTACTGTATACAACTATAAAGGGTATTATAAAAATAAGATTTCAAGCTTGTAGGTGAAAAATTAAAAATTAACCGGCATCCGGACAAAACCGGATATTTCTACTAAAACAAGATGAAGCATCATACAATTTCATCCAAATTAGAATAGACCAGCGAAGTCTGTGATGGCCACGTGATTTGGATGCGTGCCAAAGAGATTTGCGATGATTTAATATCAAATTTTGGTTTGGCTGCGTGCCAGAGATTCTGACGAGACAGTCTGTTTACAAATTAGCATATGCACGTGGAAATCTTTCAGCATTTTTTGTTTGTTTATTTTGTTTTTTTCTCGGAGTATTGAAACACTCTTCAAAGTATCCAACGGACATTATTGCTCTTTGACTGTTTATTAATTTTTAAACTGATTTTTCGAATAAGTTATTTATTTTTATTACTTTTTTTAGTTGAAAAGAATTATTTAGATTCGAACCTCTAGTCTTAAACCTTGTAGTATGATAATGTTTTGGCTTGATTCGTCTGTCCTTATTTTATTTTAAAAACGTTTACTCTTAATTAATCATATTACAACGATAACGATAACTAAAAAAAGCATATTTAATATTGTCGCAACCCACACGCGTATAAATACAGTAACTAAAGCACTGAAAGGTAGTGTTGTAAAAGGCACATTAATATATTTTCAAAAAAATATTAAAATTAGAGAAAAGATTTTATGGGAACAAAATACTATAACTGTAAAGCAAATTTTTTAAATTGCAGAAAGGTGTAAAAATGGGTTTTGTCTAATTATTGCTTCAAAATTATTGAGAAAAACGATAAACTTATTTAATTTTTATCAAAAATCTAATAGAAATTTGGAAACGCCTTTCTTTGTGAGCATGTTCTGCACAAGAAGTGACAACTTGCCAAATTTAGTAACTGTAGGTCAAACTTCCTGTTGTGAGGAGAATATTGAACGATTTTTGCATCATGCCTGTTGCATCACGAAATTTATAGGGATGATTTTTATAATTATTAAGAACTTCTGAATCACCCTGTATATATCCATTTACTCATTATAATGCAATTATATATTTAAAAAATATTAATATTTTGTAGAGGAAAATTTGCTTTAAAAATCTTGTTTATAGTTAATCCCTTAACAGTCGCTACCTTCAAATTGACGTGCATCGAATAATCGCATTTTTAGACATATAAAATAAAATTTAATGTTTAATTAGCTTTATAATTGTACACAAAAATTACGTAGAATCCATAAGCATCTCAAATATTTTATGCCTTCTTAGATGAAAGAAAACGACAGACCCTTTCCAAAACAGGAGGGGTCATCTTATTAGATTGCAAAGAAAATGCAACTCTTAAGGGGTTAATTTATTTAGATTCAACAGACAACAGTTTCAGAACAAAACCTTTATCACGACCAAATCGAACAAGTCTTACCCTAAATGCGACTCTTAAGGTGTTAATTTATTTTAATTCAACAGCTAATATTTTCGGAACAAAACCTTTATCACGACCAAGTCCAACAAGTCTTACCCTAAATGCGACTCTTAAGGGGTTAACTTATTTTGATTCAACAGCTAATAGTTTCCGAACAAAACCTTTATCAAGACACGTCGAACAAGTCTTACCTAAATGCGACTCTTAAGGGGTTAATTTATTTTAATTCAACAGCTAATAGTTTCGGAACAAAACCTTTATCACGACCAAGTCCAAGAAGTCTTACCCTAAATGCAACTCTTAAGGGGTTAATTTATTTTGATTAAACAGCTAATAGTTTCGGAACAAAACCTTTATCACAACAAGTCGAACAAGTCTTACCCTAAATAAACTTCCAGACGACCGTAGTGGCGTTGACAGTGTTACGTGGCAGACATCCAGATGTTGGCCGTTTTGCCTTTTTAAAGTGCATGGGATTTTATACTCTTATTTAAAGTTACTTTTGTGTTTTATTTTAGCCTTTTGTATTTCATTATCACTTTACCTGTGATTACACTGAACCATTCTACTTTGTAACTGTTTAAACTGTGTATATCGCCGTATAAATGTCTTAAAGGGAAGTAAAGACTTGAGAGGCGCAGTATAGCCATGGCTCTTGTGCTAGTAAACCCCAAATCAAATTTTCCCGAAGTGATTATTGAAAAGGTTATTCTATATATGTTAGTTTGGGAATGTTCATATTATTACTACTAGAAAATCACCCGTCATGGTATGACGGGTGCAATTTGCCTCTTCGTTCGAGAGATTTCCCGTGAAATTTGACATGTTTAAGTAGATATATATGCGAGAGAAATGTTTAACATTGATTGAAAATAAATAAAATAAACATATGTTTTATGATAGGAAATATTTTTTTATTTACATATTATTTACACTTCTTACAAAGCACTTCTCTGAGTGTCAAACGTTGCGAAAAAATATTATGAAATTATTATCATCACGATTGCAACAAATAATCAGATGCATAGTGGCGTCCAAACTATATCACGCGCATGATATACCACTGACGTAATTTACTACTTTCTATTAAAAAACGGAAATTAATTTGAAATATATGATTAATATAATTTAAAATTTCTCGGGAACTATTGTTCATAGCGAGATAAATTTTATATCAATCGACAGAATATTTTATTTCACTATTTTATAGCTATTAAATTTGAAATTAGAACGACAATTATTCTTTTAAATTTAAAATTACTGAAATTTAGGTGCTCTAACAATAAAATAATGCTGTTTAACGTCTCGCAGTGCTATGGCGCGAGTTTTAATGTTGGTGACGTCAGAGCGTTACCGAAAGATATAGCTGGGCTATTATATTAGTAATTTAAAGTCACTTTTATGCTTTATTTTGGCCTTTTGTATTTCATTATCACTTTACCTGTGATTACATCGAACCGTTTTACTTTGAAACTGTTTAAACTGTGTATATTGTTGTATAAATTTCTTAAAGGGAAGAAAAGACTTGTTTGGCGAAGTATAGCGCCTTGAGCTGGTAAACCCAAACCTAATTTTCCCTAAGTAATTACTAAAAAAGTTATTCCAAATATTTCCGTTTGCGAATGTTTTTATTAGTATCATTCTTTCAGTTGTATAACCGTTAGCAGTGCACTCTTGATGCACTTCTCAGTGCACTTACCGATTAGTGCACTCTTGTGATTGAATTATTTTAAAATGTATCGCACTTTTTGAGCAACGATTTCAGTTAATCGATCCATCCCTAAAAAATGTGCGCGGTAAAATATTCTATTCTTAAATATTATTGAACCAATAAGTATACGTTTAAATTATTTTTCTATGTACTTTTGATTCTTTCGAAACGAAAGCTAATATGCAAATGTTGCAGTTTCTTTTCAGCCAAGAGATAAAACATTTATGAAACAAAGAACAATAGCGCTCTTTTGCTACAACTGCATTTCAGCGAAAGAAAACACAGAACAGCAAAAAATTCCTTTTTAAATTTAGGCGAAAAAGAACTCAGACATGAAATAGCATTTTTCTTCCTTTTTTTATCTATCCATTCTAACACATGTCAGGAATTCTCCTGAAATTTGTCTTTTTTAGTTCACTTTTTCCCTTTTTTTCCCCTTTTCTCGGGGAAAGAAGCAGCCAACTAATCAAGAAAAGTAATTCTCTCTGCATTTACTCGCTTGGATGAACACTTGCAAGAGCGTTATTTAATTAGCACCGATAGCGATTATTTTGTTCGAGTTTCTAAAAAGGCAGTAATCTGTAACTAATGTTCTCGGGAGCAATTTATTTTATTCAGTTTTTGAAATCAATTTTACGAAGGACGTGAATGCGGGCGGATGATTGAAAAATTAAATGTTCGTCTACATCAATAAAAAATTATCTGTTTATGTGTGCCCGTTTCCTTACTGGAGTTAAATTGCAATTTTAATCACATATTTCATTAATGATTTATTAAAGTAAATAGATTATTTTCTACATTACTTCTCTCTACAGGGTGGTGATAAATTATTGGACCCATTTAAAAAATTAATAAAAAAAACTCCTATAATTTAGCAACTTCGGTTTATTTTTTTAATGAGAGAGTGGCTCAAAATTATTTTTCAGATAGATAACACTCAGTTACAGTGTAATAATCTACACAATCCAACGCAAGTGTCAAAATGGCTACCGTGAAGCATAAGGCCAGTCTGGCACGATTCAGCTTCCTCGAATGCAAATCAATTGTAACGAATCAAAGAATTATTTGGTTAGAATATCGAAATTAAGAACTACATCACGCGCTGGTATGAGAAATTAAAGGGAACAGGAAATGTGCATCAGTGAAGGAGACTTTCACTTCTTATTTTCCTACAAGTAAGAACTTCATCAAGCGTTGGTATGAGAAATTAAAGGTAACAGAAAATGTGCATCAGTGAGGGAGACTTTCGCTTCTTAATTTCCTCCAAGTAAGAACTTCATCAAGCGTTGGTATGAGAAATTAAAGGAAACGGAAAATGTGCATCAGTGAGGGAGACTTTCGATTTTTATTTTCCTCCAAGTAAGAACTTCATCAAGCGTTGGTATGAGAAATTAAAGGAAACGGAAAATATGCATCAGTGAAGGAGACTTTCACTTCTTATTTTCCTCCAAGTAAGATCTTCATCAAACGTTGGTATGAGAAATTAAAGGAAACGGAAAATGTGCATCAGTGAGGGAGACTTTCACTTCTTATTTTCCTCCAAGTAAGATCTTCATCAAACGTTGGTATGAGAAATTAAAGGGAACAGAAAATGTGCATCAGTGAGGGAGACTTTCGTTCCTTAATTTCCTCCAAGTAAGAACTTCATCAAGCGTTGGTATGAGAAATTAAAGGGAACAGAAAATGTGCATCAGTGAGGGAGACTTTCACTTTTTAATTGCTCATACTAACGCTTCAGGAAGTTCTTACTTGGAGACCGACAATTTCGATATTCTAACAGAATAATTCTTTCACCTGTTAAAATTGATTTGCTTTCGTGGAACCAGAGACGTGCTTTCTGCTGCACAGTAGCCATTTTGACTCGTTGGCTTGAGCAGATTTAGTGTACCGTAACGGCGTGTTAACTATCTGAAAGAAAAATCTTCGAGATACTCTCTCATTTAGAAAAAACTGAAGTTGCTACATTAAGGGTTTTTCTTATTAATTTTTGAAATGAGTCAAATAATTTATGACAACCCTATACAGCGTGTCCACTGTAATAGCCAAATCTTTAATTTCGAAAGCAGTAGAGACAGATGCAGACTTCCAGTTGGAAAAATGTTTTGAATGGAGTAACGAACTATTATTTTTATCTGGTTGGGGTCAGTAAATGTAATGCTGAAAAATTTCGAAATCTAAACTTTTATACCTTCCCTAGGTCCTATTATTCACAATTAGTAAGATAATCTTGACACATTAGCATTTTAAACAAAACATTTTACTCTTCTGTGACCATAACCGACCGAGTTATGAAACTTTGCATTTCATTATTTTAGATCATTTCAAAGGTTAACTCGAGTAAGTGGTACCATTTAATTGTCGGATCTTCTTCGAAATTATTCAATAACCTGTGAGTGAATTTTGAAAATAATAATTAGATTGTATTTCAATAATAAAAAATTATAATCGAGAGAAAACATTTTCATTGAGTCTTTTTGCAAGACGAATTTCAAGAAAATTAAATTGTTCATTAAAAGAACTTAATTATTTAAAAATTGGTAATAAATTTGCTATTTATTAAAGTTAGTCACATGCATGCTTTGTGAATTGAATTTCATTGAAAGATTATGGTAATTATAAGCAATAAAAAATATCTTATTGTTTTCAAGCAAACTGAAAAAGAAAGAATTTAAATCTCAGAGCAGAACTTTACATAGAAATTAAATTCTTTAATTAAAGCACATCATATCCTAGTATTTTGATCTTCAATGTAATATTATATCAACACTTCAATTTTCACTTTTTCGTATACGAAGTATACTAAGAAAAAGTACTGTAATCGTCAAAAAATTCGAACTCGATATTTTGATGAATCACCACGTTTTAGACCCCCGGAGTCCAAAAAACACAATTTTGGAAATTTTGGCTGTCTGTGAAAAACTATTAGAGTTACGGGGGTGAAATTTGGTATGTGATCTTGACACATAATTTGTAGGTTTCTATCAAATTTTGGAGAAAATCCGTTTACGTGAAGTCTGTCTGTCCGTCCGTGTTCATGTGAACACTGTAACTCAAAAACTTGAATAGCTAGATGGATAAAATGTAGTACACAAGTTTTATTATCAGGAATGTAGGTCCATATCAAATTTTGGGCCAAATCCGTCAAAGGATTGACTGTCTGTCGGTCCGTAATAATCGCATACTTCTAAACATTATAACTCGTAAACCCTGCTACTTTGATAAATAAAAATTGGTATGAGGCCTGATAACATTAATTATAGATCCGTGCCCAATTTTTGTTCCAATCGGTCGAAAAAAAGTTGTTCAAATCGCCTATTTATCTTTTCTCATCACGCAATGACGCGAGGCCGTTATTGCGTAATTGCGCGATTCACTTGCGCTAATCCTTTCCGCTTCTACCCACACCTTTCGCCTTCAATTCCCAATCTTTTTTTCTCCCCCACTGCATTAAGGATGCTTGTTCTTTTTACTGTCTTTCAGCTTATTTTTTCTCCACATGTGTTAGGAGTATACGAGAAAGTTTAGGGGAGAGAACTCCGGCTGGTTTTTCTAATTATGGAACATAAGACAGTAAAGATAAAAATTCCATTTAGATGCACCAAACTTTACCTCCTACTCAGGAAAAATTAATTATTATTTTAACTTCTCCTAATGTCTGCTCACTTTGTTTTTACGAAATATTTTGTTGATTGAAAGTGTTGTTGTGGGAAACTTGCAACTCTTCTTGCATTTTGGTTAATACCTATAGTTTTTATTTTTTCCAACTTGAATTTTTCTTAAATAATTTTTTTTATCATATTTCATGAGTAATTAATGGTTAGAGTCTTATATGAAGAAAATGCAGCTTGAAATCATGTGCAGTACTTAAATAAATGACGGATGAAACTTTAATTTTGCGCTTTTTATCTATATGTTTTAGTTTTGAGCTCTTCTTTTATACTTAAGTGAAGAACAAAAGGAATAGAGAACAAGCAACGTGTAATACCTGTAATGAAACAGCGGGAGATGATATTCCTATAAAATGCCTGGTTGAAGGATAGCCCATTGTGAAAGAAACAATGAAAGTTGTTCAGACGAGCTGAAAAAAAAATGCGAAAAGCAATTTTGACGTTTGAAAACTCCGATTCAGTTTTGCAAATAGGTCTTTTCTTTTCTGGAATATCACCATCATCTTTATAAATGTTTAAGATACACATGCAAACGTATATGCTCAAGTTTACGTACCGAAGCACAGAGTGAAAATGACATATCCCGGCTATTTCGTATTTCTTAGTACTTCCATGTTTCTGTCTTCCCAACTCGTGAAAAAGATTTAATTCTCAATTATTACTTTTGAGTAAGTTTCGAATGTATAACCAGCAGTTTTGGTTATATAACAGAACACTAACTTCAGATTTGGTATCTATGGCATCTCCAAATTCCCTTTTAAAATGGAGATTCTGACGGAAAATTGTCTTTCTCTCTGTGATACGCTTCCCTTTTTGATTGACCGTTGGACTACTTATTCGTATCTTCCCATATAGACAATAAACATAAGCATCGCGTGTCAGAAGATACAAACAATGATAAATGACAGTAAATTTATCTATCGGGTGATTAGACGACACACAAATTCATTCCGTGAGGAAAGTAAATTCCTGATCGTGTGCAAAAGAGAAGCAATCAGTGATACTTGGATACCGCTCGCAAGGAACAAATAAAAAGAAGTAATCTCGTATTAAACACTAACTGTCATTACAATCATACATTTCTGTAAGTATAAGTCCTCTATTTCTTTAAAATTAACCCTTCTTTGCATGATTTTTTCTTTATTGGTGAAATAAATCAAGGTGATATAATTCATATTCAAAATTAAAGGAAAAATGGTTAAAAAAAATCTTAGTATATATTTATAGTATAAATTTAGCAAAAAACAATATGATGGAAATTTCCATCATCATGCAAAGTTAGATTAAACGCAAACTTTTTCAGAAATTTCTCTAAAAATAACAGAAACACATGTTACAAACCTTTCATCCACATCACTTTTTTAGCAATAGAAACTCAAATATAATAAAACAAAATTAAAAACGAAATCATACGTTTATTGCAACTACAACAAACAGCGGAATGACAACTTCAAGCTCGTTTTACTGATAGTGACACTTGCTTATTTTTGACAGCTATGTTTTTTTTTTATGCAATGGACATTAAAAAGGTATCCAGACACGATCAACTTAAAGTGAACTTGTTCTTTTATATAATTTTTAGGCATTCAATGTTATGATGGAAATTTCCACCATCATGCAAAGAAGGGTTAAACCTTGACGCTGGATGCATAAAATGGTCTTCATTTCTAAACCAATCTAATATTTCATCTAACATCCAAACGCCAACAATTAAAGCACTTCAGTCTAAAACAGAATCCCTTCCCTTCCTCGAACGTCAAGTTGTCGTCTGCCTCTTCGCTCCTTGACCGTTGCCCTCCTTGACCCCCCTGTCAGGGGTTTTCTGCAGCTGATGACACCGAGGCGTGCGTTCCACCAACATCAGAACAAATCCCGTACAACCAAATCCTGTGCATTCCATAATGAGACCACCTGTTTCAAGAAAAGGGATGGAGTGAGAAGGCAGGGATCGATCGTCTGTGGGCCTGAAAATCGATTTCTTCGCGCCAATGAGAAGTTCTTCCACCCTCCCTCATTAAGACGCCCGGCATGATAGCCTGCGAAATTTTAAAGCCCTGCGTTTCTGGGGGTTGGGAGAGGGGAGCTTTGAATTCATTATCGCGCTTTCTGCACCACTTGAATCGCCGTCTTGTACCGGGGGGCACGGAGACATTGTTGTGGCCGTGTCTGGTACGTGTAGAGCAGGTGGTTTTGCTCTATCCTTTGTTAGGGATCGTGTAAAACTGGTAGATTTTATTAAAGGAGCCTTATTATCGTTTTCCATCTATTTTGTCGTGCCAAGTATTCCTCGCATGGTGTTCATAATGAAAGCAAGACTGCAACACTGCATCGAGTCTTTGTTATGATATTTAATATAATTTATTATTAGCAAGCTATGTCGGCCAGAGACATGAAATATTCGAATTCATGTATGCGTGGTGCACGAAAGATGTATACATTTTGGTCTTTTTCTGAAGTTTTTTAAAAAACTATTTTTTTGTGTCTGAATATCGAGGTTTAACGGCGATATCTTGGCTTCGAGTTCGATAGATTATTGGTTTAGAACCTTTCTACCGTGTGAGTAGCTCTACTATACGTTCGATACGAACTCAAAATTACTTATTATTATGCTTTTTTTCTGATGGCTACCTAACAGCATTTTTTCCCCGTCTCGTTTTAACCGAGGTGGCTTGGTGGCAGTGTCTCGAAAATCTGAGGGCGTCAGCTGTATAATGGGTTCGGAATGCTATTCCATCAACGATACCTAACGCATCGTATCCATAGAATATTTTGTTTCTGTATTTGTTATGTTATTGTATTTATTATATTTTATTATTTATTTTTATTTGTTATTTTATCAAATTTTTGCATTATGTGTTTTATTGTATTTGTGTTTATACTGATTTTATTTAATTGAATTTATTGAATGTTTGTACAATGTATCACTTTTTCTTTGCACTCTTCCCCGCCGACCGTTAAAACGCTCCATACCCTATGGGTTGGTGTGGGTAATAAATAAATATTCCGCCAACGATCTAACGTATGTTTAAACTTGGTGGCAGAGCTTGGAGTTCGAGGTCGTTAGATAACAGGTATGGAATTTAATCCCACCAAATAAACAACGTAGATAGCAATTTTCATTTGCAGCAATCTTGCTCTGAAAATCTGCAAGTTAACTTGAAACAAGTTATTTCAAACGACGAAATCACCACGCGTCGAACTTGCAGCAAGCTTGTTGCTTCAAACTCATTGCAAACAATAGCAAGATTCGAACCTCGACAACCCGCTTCCGAAACCTGTCGCCTTAACTACTCAGCCAGCTGGACCTCGATTGCGGAAGACAGATTGTGCTAATACATCGTGCATCTACACGTTTTATTTTAAACTGTCTTCTTGCTTTTATTAATTTATTAAATTTTGAATTGAGAATAATATTTGAAATAAAAGGGAGAGCGATTTTGGCTAATAACTATGTTTTTCTAGTGGAATTAATTATGAAATCAGGGTTCAAAAGTAATTACTTTTAAAAATATGGGACACAAAGTAAGTTATTACTTTTCAACAAACATTGACTGTTTTTTAGGTTTAATTTTGTTTATGAACGTTAAAATTTCAACATTAAGAAAAAGGCGATATATAGTTTTCTTTACAGTAAAAAGATGGAGATTTTTTCAAAAGCAATTTTTAAAAAAAGACCTAGATAGTTTTTTTCAAATTATCATTGCTTTATTGAATTAATAAAAAAAGGACGGTCTAGGAGATGTGCTATTAAAAATCGTATGTTTTTTAAAACAGAGACATAGATCAAAACCAGATATATTCAACTGTATCCAGGTCGTGGTGTGTCAGTGTACCGTGTCAACTTTACAGCAAACTGGTATTGCAAGGAGGGTAATCGATTATTTTTTGTTACTTTGCAAGAAGTACGTTGTAAAGTTGTCGCATCAAGTTTGTCATTACAAGCTAATATCAAGAAAAATCACACTTGCTGCAAGTGTACATTCCTTCTGGGATTCTTCTCAAATTTACGAAGGTTAGTGTGGAAGATAGGAGATTAAGGTGCCCACTTGTCATCGTGCTCATCTGAAGACTGTTCAAAATTTAGTAGTCCAACTGTCCATAATACAGTTGACCTCCTGTAGTTTTAAATCGCGTTGTTAATTCAACAAATAAATCAGTAGTATTTGATTATATTAGTATCTTAAAAACATATTAAAAAAGCTTCTGTAGTTGTTGCCATTTATCCACATTGAGGAATTAAAATTAATTGAGGAATGATAAAACGAACTGATAATGATTTTTCTTTGTTTAAATGTTTGGAGTTGAAAGCTCAGTGAAAAACTAAAGCGCATTGTTTTGTACATATTTTATTCTTTCAAACTGTCCAACGAGTTTCATATCAGAAGGAATTGCTAACATTTGTAAAAGCCTTGGGTTTTTAGAATTTAATTAATCGTACAACAAAATGCAATTTTAAAAATTTCTACAACAATAAAATGTTAGTAAAAGTTTAATTTATTTATATAAAAGGAATCGCATAGAAATTTATGTATTTCGCAATTTATGCGAGTATCTACGTTCTTATCTACTTTTATTCTACGTTACCCATTTACGTTCATTTATTCAAAATATTCAGCTTCACATTTAACCCTTTATTTACTACATTGACTTAATAGCGACTTTTTAATTTTTTTAATCATTAGATAAGTTTTGATGTAGAATAACCCTTGGATTTTAATTGATAATTAAAAATTTTAATTTCTGCCTTCAGCTGCCATTTACTGCTTAATATTGGAATTCCATATTCCGTGTTCTTGTGAATACTGTGAGAAAAAATGGCGTTATTGCGAAGAAATAAACGTGATTAAAGTGGTACTTTTAAGTACCGTCTGTAGATAAAGGGTTAAATCGATATATTTCATGCTTGAAAATCGAGTACAGTGATCTCTCACTTATGCGCGGGCGCAGGGACAGCGAAAAGAACGCGCATAAGTGAGAGACCACAAAAGAGAACTTAAAAGTGAAACATCTATACAGTGTACATGTACAGGGTGTCCAACAAAGGACTCCCTGATTTTAAAATTAAATAACTCGGAAACGGAGATAGATAGAAGAATGGAACCAATGGTATGTTTATTTTGAAAGCCATAAAAATCTAATACCGAAGTTTCAGAATTAGTTACAAATGTTACCAGCAGGTGGCGCTGTACGCTGTAGTCGTAGCACGGAGTCGGGAAAAAGGCTATAAACATTCTTTGAAAGCAATCGTTGCAATACCATCACAATCGATTCAAAATCTGCACCTTTCGCAGCACAGATATGGCGCATACCAAGAATGAAATTTTCAGCCACCCTCTATAGTGTGTCATAGGAAATGCAGGCACGTCCACCACAGATCAACTCTTCAAGCTCATGCAGTGTTGCAGGATTGTCCGGAAAGCAGTATGTCACCCTGTGCCCCACAAGAAGTAATCGCATGGAGTGAGATCGGGTGTTATGGAGGCGAATCAATGTCTGTTCCAGTAAATGTGGAAATGTTCAACTCAATTACTCTATTCTGGAAAGTTTCAAATTTAGTTACCGCTCGCTGCCACCGTTTCCGTTGACACACTACAGAGGGTGGCTGAAAATTTCATTCTTGGTATGCGCCATATCTGTGCTGCGAAAGGTGCAGATTTTGAATCGATTGTGATGATATTGCAATGATTGCTTTCAAAGAACTGTTTATAGCCTTTTTCCCGACTCCGTGCTACGACTACAGCGTACAGCGCCACCTGCTGGTAACATTTGTAACTAATTCTGAAACTTCGGTATTAGATTTTTATGGCTTTCAAAATAAACATACCATTGGTTCCATTCTTCTATCTATCTCCGTTTCCGAGTTATTTAATTTTAAAATCAGGGAGTCCTTTGTTGGACACCCTGTATTATTAATTAATACTATGTATATACGACTGAAAAATGTAAATAAAATGTTACAAAATGCAAATCGTGTATAACTTCCGTTAATTACTTTTCTAAGAACACAAAGAAAATGGAAATGCTCCCGATTTTTTAAAATCGCTCTCAATGTCGATTCTGGGACATTAAAAAGCTCCGCTAAACTTTTTTCGAGGTGCAAGGATTTTCTTCAGATTTTTTTAATAACATCCATTTCAAACGAAAGCGAAAATTTCGTTCTTTTCGCCATTTTAAAACGTAGCCATCTAACCAAAACTCCAAAAACGGTTCTTTCGTTAACGATCAATGCCACGTGGTACGTATAGTACTAACCTTTCTAATTGGCTGCTGTATAAATGCGACTTTTGCTTTCGTCAATCACAAGAACCCCCTCGTACACCCCTGTGTATAAATTAGAGGAATGTGTTCCTGGAATCTGAACAATACAGGAAGAACGAAGGAATGCATTCCTAGAAGCAGAACAAAAAGGGTTTTTGTTCTGCTGGCAAAAAACTGTTTGAACTAAGAACATTTTTGCGTCGCGCATAAGTGAGAGGTGCTTTTTTAGCGCGGCGTATAAATGGATAAGAGTTATCATTGTTTTCCTATATCCTTGGCCGGGACCACGAAAAAAAACGCGCATAAAAGAGAGCGAGTATATGTGAGAGGTCACTGTATTTTATTATGATAGCTGAATCCATGAAAGAAAATTTTAAGACGGTTTTTTTTTCAAAGTTTATATAAAAATACTCAGCGTATGAGTTTTATTTCAAGATTTTTAGATTTTTCTATTATAATAAAGGTTATTGAATGGCCTTAACTTCTCCGGAACTGAATAAATAACGCCCTATTTTCCCATTAAAATGAAATTTCTGCAGATTGAGAAATGGTAGAAATAAACTGCTATATATGTAGTTTGGATCAATAACAACCACTGTCAATTTTAGCACTTTTTTAAAAACTATTTTGAATATATTATTCTTAAACTTTTAAATGAAATTGAAACCGATGTCGTCAGGCTTCTCTTCTTTACAAACTTTCTTCATGACATTGCGACAAAACCGATTTTTCTATTGTAATGAAGGTTATTGAATGGCCTTAACTTCTCTGGAAATGAATAAACAGCGCACTTTTCCCCCATTAAAATGAAATTTCTGCAGATAGACAAATTGTAGAAATAAGATGCTATATATGTAGCTTGGATCAATAACAACTACTGTCAATTTTATCACTTATCTAAAATCTATTTTGAATATATCATTCTCAAACTTTCAAATGAAATTGAAACCGATGTCATCCGGCTTCTCTTCTTTACAAACTTTCTTCATGACATTGCGACAAAACCGAGCCTGAAACTTTGCAGTCATCTTCCTCAGAACTGTCAATTACGAGATTGATCTTTCTTGTTCCAAATCACAGATATAATCTAAAACTGTATTTGAAAAACCTCCTGAAATTTTTGTTTTATTTCTCTTAATTCCATGAAATGACCATTGCTTTGATGGTTGAAAATGAATTAAATTATAAAAATCAAAATAATTCAAAGAAAGCAAAACACTAATTAAACAAACTAATCGAATTAAACAAACAAGGAATCCATTCTAGTACACTTTATCAAGGGCCAAGGTCTATATTCAAAATGGATTCTAAATATTTGGGAAATTTTTCTGTAAGAAGCTTGAATTACGAAATTATTTAAATTATGAAAATTAACTTATACACACCTAATGTATGAAAAGAGCTTCACGCATGGAAATGAACTTTTATGCTAAATGTATCAAAAGTTCTTAACCTATGAATCTCAGCATTCTCAATGCACAATGTGTGAATCAAGACCAAATGTTTTCTATCTTGTAAAAGTCCGATTAACGGTATAGTTGAGGTTGGAATAAAAATATTTATTTGCATACCTTTATAAAAATATTTCATTCATAGTACTAAATGACTGACAGTCACGACAACCGATCAGGATAATTTCGTCGTCAGCCGAAATAATTCCATCAGGCAGAAGAACATTAATCTTGGAATGTGATGGATCACGCAAATGCTAATTCGTGGGAATACTTACAGAGAAATCCTTCCTTTTAGCCTTTTTCTTATTATATGAAGATAGAAAAAGTATCTGAATTATGTTTGCACAGGAACATGCAAATATAGAAATAAAAAAGTAATATTATAAATTTGTTTCTTTCAAGAGGGAGGTTTAACAAAAGTTTACACAAAACCTCATCATTTTTGCGTCGTTTCAGTGTAAAATTTCCTAATGTTTTAAAGTAATTTTATTTCAAAATTACAATAACACATTTGATTTAGTTCAAATCAAAGATTCAATTCACTCATACTACAGTAAAATCAGAATTATAACGATATTGTAGGGACATAGGAAAAAATATTGTTATAGACAATGTTGTATTTGTAGACAGTTTGAGCATTTGGGTAGCAACTGTTTAAGTGCGAGTGCACGCGTTTATTCAGTCGTCTTACAAATACTCGCTGATATGAAAATATATTTCATGAGCTTTACATTTTTGTTAAGAACTTCAAAGTGAAAATTTTAGTTAACATTTTTACTAACATTAATGGTATGCATAATAACGAGATGTAAGCATAATTTTACTTCATAGTAATGCCAAGGTTTTAACGTATCACAAATTAACTTCGAGGAACAAGGGGTCAATCTCAAGTGCTAAATGCAAATGAAAAAGTTCGGCAATGCCCAACCTGATACAGAACCATCAAACATATGTGCACATTCCAATCACTAGCACCCTCCGCCTCCATCTCTCTGCTACAACAGTCTCTAATTCCTAGCCCCTTCCCACCGATTCTCCTGTCGTCTCATTTTCTTGACCATGGGGTATCTATTTCCGAGGGAAAGAATACTGGGATTGTACTGTACTGGCCTTCTTAAGAGATAAATTTATCGTAATAGACAGGTACATCTAAACCGTGATTATGACAGTAGGCAGGTTCAAAATACATTAAGTAAATAGGAATTCCGCCAGGAACAAAGAAAATATCATTATAGACAGGTTTATCGTTATACATGGATTTTACTGTATTAGGGTCATTTTATCCTCTGTCTCTGTTCCACTGTCAAAGATCAATATATTCAAAATGAATAAGACTTCTTTTTGAGTATTTGGGCTACTATCAAGATAAGAATTATTGATAACATTTGCTTTAAAATCAAGCTAATTAATTATTATTAGCGTTTGGTTCGACTTATTGCATTGAATAAGAATATGAACTTGGGTTTTCCATTCTTAGTTTACTTTCTTTGTAAAGAGAATAATATATATCATAACCTATTTTTATTTGTACAAAAGAAAAGGGGAATGATATAAACGTGCAGAACAATTCCTGGAAAGTAAAGTAAATGAAATAACCAAGGAAGTAGAAAATACTCATAAATATAAGCAAAACAAGAGCAATAATAATGTAGAAGGGTTTGTGAAGAATGTACGAGAGCAGAATCAACGTTCCAAATGTTGCTCCATATATAATAAATGAACGCTCATAAATCAATAAAAAGAAAATAATTGTGAGATTTATTGGAAAAGGAAAGAAAGGAAATGATAAGATTTTGTTCGATGCAAGTACCATTAGCGAACATTATCTATGAAACTAAATCTCGAACAAGCAATCGTAATGGTTCCCTGACGCAAAAGCAATCAAATTTGTGATGAAGAAATC
>BGPR01000499.1:229577-243164 GCA_013235015.1 Araneus ventricosus | reverse complement strand
ACAAACAAATGAAATGCCCAATGATTGAAGGGAATCAGGACCTTGCTTCGCTCAGTCAAATATGAGTTAAAGAGCTTTATGCAGCATTGTGTTCTTCGTGTTATTGTGTACAAGGCATCTTTTCGTACTAAATCGAGAGTGCTCTACAACCTTCTAAATGACTTTTTTCTCGTATCTTTCACCGTTTACGAGATAGGACCTCTAATTCCAAAATTTGCCGATAGATGGCGTTGTAAGTTGTCTCATCGAGTAGCGCATAGCCTTTTTACTATACCTAGATGCCAACTTTATGGCCTAAGCTGTCACCGTTTAGAAGTTAAGGGGGTGTAGCGGATATAAGTGGTAACCCTGTATATTAGAAGCAGCCTAAAAAGATGTAAACGCTAATAAAATTCGCTAATTTAGGGAAGAATAAAGGAGCAAAATGAAGATGGAAATTCCGTTGTATCCAAGAGTTGATTTTATTAATCAATAAATTCAGGGATATCCATAATTGTTTATGGATCGATGGACACAAAACATGCAGTCATGCCAAGAACACAGCCTACTTCAGATTTTTTAAAGCTTTTGATGCGCTTACTGATACATGTGTTGATGCTAAAAGTAACTACTCCTAGTCACCAAAAATGTTTTTTTACTTAAAAAAATCTTTCTATTTATTACAATTTTGAAGTCAGCTCAGTTCTATATTTGAGGCTAGAATGTTATTTAGCAGTAAAAAAAAAACCCTTTTTAATCTTCTTACGTAATTCTTTTGTAAAAAAGACAAAAGATAAAAATAATTTCTGTTACGAAAAACAATCAAAATTTCAATCACATTCTACATCATATCAGTAGAACAACGTAGTGCTATTTCTTTTATTAACAGCCATTATTTTTAAGCTTCAGCAAAATGAAATAAATTTAATGAAAATATTTTTTGAAAACCATTTTATTAGTATACTAAAAGGTATAATTTTTTCTACTTTTTTTTATCTTTAAGTTATAATTCATTATTATAAATATTAGGGAATCTTGAAGTTCAGAAAATATAGACGCCTTGGATGTAAGGTTAATAAATATATAAAAACATTTTTAGGTGCACACTTTTATTAATACGCTAAAAAACAAATAATTTTATTTTAAATATATCTTCAAATAAATTTTTCACGAATTGTCTACCATGTGTCTCCGCTCATATGGAATTAATATTTAATTAAATTAATGTATTAAATGATAATTAAGTTCTGGAAATTTTAAAACAGTTGACTATTAACCAAAACATACTAGTAAGGAAAATATCAAAACTATCACATCAGAAAACGAAAGAATAATCAACTGTAAAATTCCATCATTAGAAACAAGAAACTATTCAGGTTGAATAAAAGCGTGTGTAAAGAAAATAGTTAAATTCTTTGCTGATTGTGTGACAGTAACCTTTTATTTCAAATTCTTTAACCAAAACAGAGACAATGGAAATTTAAAATTTCCACATCCAAATAAATTACTCTAGATTTCTCCCCATGTCATACATTGAAACTTTGTATTCTGGGTCTAAGCTGCGATTGAAAGTAAATATCAGGCATTCAGCCCGAGAATCGGCCTGAGTGAAGACAGGTTAAGGCTGGTTCACTTCCTGATTGAATATTCAGGATGTTAAAGGGAACGCGAGGGTTTATCCGTCCGATGCCGGAAGTGAAGTAAGGGGGGAGAAGGTGCGAGGTGGTGCCAGAAAGAGCTTCGACCGGGCGAAAGGGAGACCCTGGGATATTGATTTCGCCCCAGAAAACCCAGGTAGGGAAGGATTTTCCTCCGAAGAAGACACTCACTCACGGGAAAGTAAAAATTACACACTTGAGAGACTCGAGAAGAAAAACAAGATTTAAATGTTGAAAGAAGTTTAAGGTGAAATAGATAAGGTGAGGCACTTAAGTTATGAAATATAGTACAGTTAAGCACCGTTTACACGTCCTTCAAAGGACTCACGTAAACGACGTATAAATGGAAAGACGTATAATTGAAATTTTGGTTAGCAGCTTTGATTATTATAAATTTAATGCTGCTAATGCAAATTAATTAATTTTAAAGATAGTACAAGTATATTACTACATAATATTGAAAATAATAATGAAATTTTAAAATTAAATATTTTTCATGAAGCGAGAAGATCATATCTTTATTGAATATCGTAATTGCTAATTATACATATCTAATACGATTTATGTGAATGCGGGTAGGCGTTTATTAATTGAAAAAAAATCTTTAATCATCGTCTGACGTGCTGATTGTCTGTGAGTCAAGTACTTGAGCATTGTGAACGGAATTAAATTCGTTGAATGTTTTTTCACCATTCAATGAACTTAATTTGATTATACTATTCTTTTTATTCTTTTGAGAAAAGAAATAAGTGAATAGTTCTTAATAAAAGATATAAGTATGTTTTTCAATGGAGTCCATTGCGTCTTTAAAGGCAGTGGAGTAACTTCTTCATTTTCTTAAATTAGCACCAGACAATTTGTCTTCCATTAATTCATCAATTGTGAATAATTCCGTGGTCATGATATCTGTATCACAGTTCATGTCCAAGAAATTTTAACATTTTTGAACGGGGGAAACGACATATAACCGAAGCTTTGCGTCGTATGAACGATGCACTTTTATCATTACAATTAAATGCGAATGAATCGGAATTGTGATGAAACGACGTATAAATATAAGCGTCCTATAAATGAAAAGCGCATAAATTGCGCTTTACTGTAAAAGGGATTCTTAATTTTGACTTTTTTTTTTGCGGAAAAAAAACATTATTAAATGGCTTTATTAATTATTCGATTTATTAATAATATTCGATTAATATTACATATCAATATTAATAATATTATATATTAATATTATAATATTTAACTTATAAGTTAATATTCGATTTTTCTGTTTTTCATAATGTTTTATATGTATGTTATTTGTATGATTTTCAATAAATATTGAAACACAATTGGCATTAATTTAATCTCCCTTTATTTCAGAATATGCTCCTTTTTGAATTTTCTAAACATCATTCTTATTTTGTTTTTTATGAGCTTTTTCCAAAACATTAGCAAATTCGTCAAATTAGTCCGACATTCTTCGCATAGGTACAATACTTTAAATGTTCACTAAATGGGTTAAATCACTTAAAATAAGTATAGTTTATATCGAACACCAAAAAGGAGAAGTAAGAAAAATCGAAAATAAATATCTAGATTTTAAAGTCACATCATCCCCTCTTATAGTACATATTAGTGCAAACATTAATAAAGCGTAAATACTGGATATTACTAAAATAATGCAGTTCACTATGATAAAGCAGAATTTTACTACAAATATCAACAAAATATTTCTAATTAGATTTTCTTTATTCGAGTTTTATCTTATGCAGTTTAGCTCAAAAGTACTTTCTTATTCTGTAGACCTTATTGATCGCTTAGTCCTTTTGATCCTTACTTTAGTCCTTTCTGATAATCCAGATTTACTTGTTATTATTCTCCAATACTTTCTGATCACTTGAAAGGAACAATCTCTGCCCTCCCCCTAGTGTTGTAAATAGGTCATTGTTTAGTCCTTTTTATCCTTACTTTAGTCCTTCCTGATAATCCAGATTTACTCGGTCTTATTCTTCAGTACTTTCTGATCAGCCTTCACTGCCCTCCCCCCGGTGCTATAAATGGGTCATTGTTTTCCCAATCCTTCACTCAATGTCGAGAAATCCGACAGACAGAAATATGGTGGAAGAATAATCGGTAGTCAATATAAAAAGCTTGTAGACAAGTTGGTGTCAGGAGATTGGAAAATGATGAAGTTATTTTTGAACAAGTGTTTTTTAAGACTTGGCTGGCATGAGACTGTGAGTCTGGTGAAGGGGTTTGACGCGAACTGTCCATTTGAGATATCGGCCCTGAAAATAAGGTATCTGACAATGAGGACTAGAGATAAGATTTTATTTAATAACATTCTTTTATTTAATTCAGTAAATACTAGAAAATCACCCGTCATTGTATGACGGGTGCAAATTGCCTCTTCATTCGAGAGATTTCCAGTCAAATTTGCCGTGTTCAAATAGATATCTATGCGAAAGAAATGTTTAACGTTGAGTGAAAACAAATAAAATAAACATACGTTTTATCACAGGAATTTTTTTATTTACATATTTCTTTATTCAAAAATCCTCTTGGTAAACAACATTCCGTGTGAAGTATTTTTCGTTGTTTAACAATTTTCCTTGCACTTCAGATGTCTAATCAGAACAAAGCACTTCTCTGCTTGTCAAACGTTGCCAAAAAATATTATCAAATTATATCAACACGATTGCAATAAATAATCCGATGCATCGTGGCGTCCCAACTATATCACGCGCATGAGATACCACTGCGGTAATTTACTACTTTCTATTAACACACGGAAATTAATTTGAAATATAGGATTACTATAATTTAAAATTTCTCGGGAACTATTGATCATAGCGAGATAAAATTTTCTATCGATTGATATAAAATTTATTTCACTATTTTAGAGCTATTAAATTTGAAATTAGAACGACAATTAATCTTTTAATTTTTAAAATTACTGAAATTTAGGTTCTCTAACCATGAAATAATGCTGTTTAACGTCTCGCAGCGCTATGGCGCGAGTTTTATTGTTGGTGACGTCAGAGCGTTACCGAGAGACAGGTCTGGGATATTATATTAGTAATTGGGAACTTCATCCACTGTTTTATTTTCTTGTCAATATGCATGAACTCCATTTAATAAAACAATCCTTTGAAATGATGCTGTAGGACCCCGGTAGAATATCGGTATCGAAACCTTAGGATCGAGTTTTATACCCAATTCTACCATAAATTCTTATTGTATGTAGGCTTTTTCTCTTTAAGCTTTTCTAAATAGCGGCTTGTTGAATCCGCAACGATCAAACGTCCTACTGCCAGGACCGGATTAATAAATAGGCTAAGTAGGCAACTGCTAGGGGCCCCGCAAATTTGGTGGTCTCGATAATTTTTGCTGTACTTTCAAAGTAATATAAAATCTTGTGCTTTCACTTAATTTACAAGTCCATGCACATGATCATATTTAAATTAAAATAAAGTATTGTTTAAAGTTGGAAAATTATTTCAGCATGCCTAATTAAATACTTTTTGCAAGTTTTATACTATGCTGTTTTATAATTTTAAAAAATGTGTGATCCTATAATTAAATAATATTTAGATTGTGTTAAAAAATGTTGCATTTTTTTACAATCCGATATAAAATTACTTTTAAATTTTAATTTTATATTTCTTTATCGCGGCATACTGGAATAAACTCTCTTTAAAGTGACCTGAAGTGAAATGTTTCCTATTTCAATTTGTTAAAATTTGCTACTTAAAATTGCTTATTGGGAGATTAAATTAAAATAGAAACAAATTTATCTGGTTTTGGAAGTTGGAGTGGGGAAAACGGGGCCCCGGAACCTGAATTGCTCACGGGCCCTAAAGGACATAATCCGGCCTTGCCTGCTGCTGGAATGGTGAGAAAATTTGGAAAGAGGTTTGTCAGCAAAAGTTTCACCCTCGGACAGTGATCCAGTTTCGGTTGATTGCGCAACAAAAATCAAAGCTTCAAACTCTAAATATAGTAAATGTTTTTTTTCTCTAGGCTAAATATAGTAAATGTTTTTTTCTCTAGAATAATTATAGTAAATGTTTTTTTCTCTAGGCTAAATATAGTAAATGTTCCCCGTCTAGTAAATGTCTTTTTTCTTCTTTCGAGATCAGTTGAGAACCGCCTGGAACTTTGAAAGCCATAAATTGTTTTGTATAAATACAAAGTCTTGAGGGGAAGGGAGGTCACGGTGGATGGAGTCAGGGAATATCTTTCGAACGGTTGAGACTCATTTCCGTGAACCTTGTGTTTTTGTTGTATCAACCCTTAGAGGCAGGGCTATTTACCCATAGCAATAAGGCACGGCCGGCGAAATCAGTATGCCACTTTACTTTTCATTGATTATGTTTCTTTACACCCAAGTACTTTAGTTTTCCACAGTGGAT
Source organism: Araneus ventricosus (assembly GCA_013235015.1). Taxonomy (NCBI): domain Eukaryota; kingdom Metazoa; phylum Arthropoda; class Arachnida; order Araneae; family Araneidae; genus Araneus; species Araneus ventricosus. The sequence continues at coordinate 237,127 of BGPR01000499.1, read as the reverse complement.
ATTATAATGTAGGTTCCCAAATGTTTATCTTTGACATCCTTTTGCTCCTTAAGGTATCCGACTGTGTTCGGAGACATTTTTTTGAAAAATAACATACATTTTTTTAATGTTATTTTTCGACTGCATATGTTTTAAAACTATGAAAATATTGTAAAATTAGGCTTTCAAAATAATATTTTTAAAAAAAACTGAGAAATATGAAGAAAAATGACTAAAATATTTCCCTTACGCTAACAGCCATAGACGAAATCATATTCTAAATATACATAAATCCTTGTGGGAGTACATTTTTATGACAGTTATCTGTGTTATGCTCTAAAATATTTCTTGTATTTCAAAATACTTTTGAGATATAGCTGAACATAGTTACTAAGCTTGTAATTTTTCATAAAAAATGCTTTTCGTTTGTATTTAAGCACTTAAAAATAATACTTGATTTTACAATTGATCTTAGTTCTTAGAGGAAAACATCAAGCATATTACAGAAAACAATCTCGGAAAATTTCATATCAATACTTGAATAACGTTTCGAGAAGTCATTGTTACGGTCGACAGTTTTCCTCAAAAATACCATTTCTCAGAAAACACATTTAAAGTTTTGATGCAACATAAAATAATGCTTACAGTTCGGTAATAAAACAGCTGTAACTCCATTTGTAATTCACGTAGAGTAAAAAGTGAGACAGTTTAAGAATGCAGGTTAAACAGACTACAAAATTAAGTCATAAAGTTTTTTTGATAATTTCATCAAAAACGACGATTTTAAACCAGTCGGATACCTTAAGAGATAATGAGAGAGAAATAACATAATTTGCACCTTAGAGCAATGCGTACAAATGCCAACATTTCAACCCTCGTCGTTTCACTCGTTTTCCTTATTGACGATCAATTTCTCCTTAAGTATAAATTTGTATACTTCACTTATGAATCAATCATATATGAATGTTGGCAATCTTCAAGAAGTCTATTGGCTAATTATTTGTTACAAGAATTCATCGTACACATTAATCACAGTTTTTGGTAAATGGTGAAAGTTTTCCAAATATATTTTTACGAGGGTTCTTCAAAAATGTACTTTTTAGCGGAGATTTTTTTTCTCCTTCACTTGTGAATCACCGAAACTTTCTTGATTTTTATAAGCTTTTCTATTATAAGCTTTTACTCAACTTGAGTGTCTTGTCCTCAAAACTTGAGATCGATTTCTTACCCACTTCCAATCGAGCTACAGCTTTGAAATTTAGCACAGTGGTGGGTTTCCGGAGACAATACAATATTATGCAAAAAATGCACAATCTGTACCTTTTTTAAACCTAACAAAATGATATTAAAATTTTAGCCCTATATTTGGGCGATAAAGTCTGGAAGGTGGTAACCTCACGTTACGTAGCATTGTAACAACGGTATTGTGGAACTTGCGCACAGTCGAAAATTTGCGATAAGTCATTAAGTAGCGTTCTTTGCGCACAAGCTTTGGAAAGGTTGCAGTATTGTAGACTTTATCGATGTCTATATGATTTGGCTTGGCTTTGGCACATTGAAAACCTTTGACATATGGCAATCAATCAATGTCAGTAAGAGAATGACACTTCGTGCCCCTGATAACACAACGATGCTTCCCTGGGAAAGTGTTAAGGACCTTAATAACTGTTATTTTCAAACAGGTGACTATTACAGATATAATTTAAATTAAACAATAAATAATCCAAATAAATTAATCGTTATGTTAAATAAATTGAAAATGCATGAATAATGCAATTATCAATTTTCTCTTGGGAAAGTGGTGATTATCTCATAGAAAAGAACCATCACACATCAATCACTCTCTTAAGTATGCATTCTCTATTGTCCCTCTAGTTTTTTGCCAAGTTTTCCTGCCAAAGGTAATTAGGATCTAGTAAACCCACAATGTGTGCGCAAATTCCACAAGTTAATGATGTGCGGAAATGCGCCTGTGCGCATCGGACACAGAACCGTAACAACACCATTAGACGACACACAATAGAAGGGGTCGCGGCCTGTGAATCATCCCCATTTCGGAGCGACTTGAGGGTCAAAGGTCAGATCGGGGAAGTGAGTTTTGTTTCGTCTCTAGGTCTGTGTCGCACTTTTTTCAAATTCGAGATAATGTAATCACAATAACACTGCGCAAGATATATATATATATATATATATATAGATGGCGCGTATTGAAAGGCTACCCAACATGAGCGGCGGCTAGAAAAAGCAAGGAAGAAATGCTGAATATTACGGATTTATATTTCAGAAAATTAATGTCATTAAATCATTTTTAAAATGTAATTGTACGTATGCATATAACAATTTTAATATGTGTTTTACATTGGAGAATTCGGTAATTGAATTTGGTTTACTATGCCTAACATGTCGTGTGCATTCGTGTCTGCCGTCACTAAAAAGTAGAAAATAAATTGAATAAAAAATGTAAGGTATAAGCTTTTATCCAAAATAATGAGTGTATATCATTTTAATAAAATATAATCCTTCAATAAAAATGCGGAAAACGAACGCGAAAGTTGAAAATAATTTTTCTGATTACAAATAAAATGCATGGTTCGAATAAAAGCGTGGGCGCCTTTACCTTCTAGGAATATTCCATTTGTTTATGGAAATATACACAAAATATAAGGCGCCCACACTTTTATTCGAACCATGCATTTTATTGTAATCTGAAAAATTATTTTCAACATTCCCGTTCATTTTTTCGTACTTAAAAGATATTTTAGTAAAATGAAAATTATATACACTCATTATTTTGAATAAAAGCTTATACCTTAATTTTTTTTTATTTACTTTTCATAGTCTTCGTTTTATAAATTGTTTTCATAAATATTTAGATTCGTTAGCATCTGAATCCTCCTTTGATTAATTCTCAATGTCTTGAAGGTCATTGATCTCGTTTTCAGAGTTTTATAGATAATTTTCTTCGAAATGCTCCTTGTCGACGATATCCGATGGATTAATGTAGTGACAGACCTCCTCTTCATCAGAAAGTTCTTGTAAAATAAAAGGTAGCGAATGGGAGGCACGATTTGGTTCTTTTTGAGGCGAAACATATAAGTACAGGCGGCTTACTGAGTGCGCAAAAACAGATCTTGGTTAAATAATTGATGCATAACAAGTAATATAAAAAAAAAAATTAAAGTCAATTCCTACTTAGGTCAACAAAGAAAAATTTTATTTCAGAAATTTTTTTCTCCCATATGAAACTAAAATTAATTAATTCTATATTGTTACAAAGCTATAAAGTCGTTTCCCTGAGATCCTAATCTTGGCGACAAACTTGGCGATAAATTTGGAGACCTTGGCGACAAATTTGTCGATTTGGCGGCAAAGTTGCGAGGCTCTAATAAATAAAATTAATTAATTCAATTTAATTAATGAATTAATATTTGATAAAACTGTATTAACATCAAGTGTCATCCACTACAAGTTTAAAAAAATGTATTTGAACTTGAGTGGATGAATAAAAAGTATTTTGTTAACGATTGAAAATTTGAACAAGATATATATATGTAATAATCTCACTTAATTTTCTTATAGATTCTAATGTTATATATTTTAAAGTCTTAATGTAATCCAAAATCACTTTCCTTAAACTCCAGTTTCGTTCTATTTCCCGCTCTGGAGGTATATTAAATCTCTCGTTTTGACATATTTATTGATAAAAGAATATTCTAATTGCTTCCATGCGTTAACATAAATCGCGAAATCAGCGACTTATTGTCGCCATGAATTTCCCCTAAAACACTTACGTAATATACTAAAAATAGCTATTATTCCCTTCACTTTGATCACATGTCTATCTGTTAAAATCCCTACCTGAGAAAAAGCAGGGATATTCTGTTCACTTTTGGCTTAAAACTTAACGAAGATGTACGTACATTTCGTCACTCTCCAATAATAAAAATGAAATTAGAATTTAACTCGGCCTGTGTTTTTTGTTTAAAGACTACAATAATGAATACATTTTATATATATAGGGAGAGTGTGAACTAATAGTAGGAATTGAAAAAGAGACTAACTGCCTCGCGACCTTTGTTCCTGGATTCCATGTGTTGGGAGGGGTTGGGTTGTAGGCTAGAGGGGGAAGCCCGGCCAATTAGCTAACTAATAACGGTTAAAATGGCACTTTTTCCTCGTATGACGCACTCTATACGCCAGCCCGTGCCTATGAGGGTTAAATCTGATATTATAGAGGGACGAGACTCAAGTTTGTGTGTAGTGCTGCTGAAGAATCCATTCAATTTTAGGAACCATTTTTTATTAGGCTAAGTTCCACAGCACAGAACATTAAAGTTACAAGACACAAGACAAGACAGAGAAAAACATCACGATACAAGCACACAGACTAGAATGACAGAGAGGCATCATGGGAAAAAGATGGCTCTAGTAGCGCCACCTACCATAGAAAGGAGAAGGCAGTTGATTGTAACCCTACAATATCAGTTTTTTCCTGTCTGGTTGTAGTTTTTTCATGATGTCGGATTCCAGGCGCATTGACAATTACGTCTAGGTGTCACGTGGCGCATGAGTTGCAATTAAACTATTCATTACATATAAGCGAATACCGTATAATTTCAAGACAGGATGGTAATCTAATGAAACTAAACATGAATAATAATAAAACTCCAGAAATTTAAAACGGTGCAGTTTCCCTTCATTACTTAACTCCTTTATTTGCGACTGTTCACAATGCATTCTACAAAAGAAGCGATCATTTACAAGAACTCTCTAATTGTCTTCAGTTACCTTTCCTTACCTTACCTTTTCTCATCAATTGCATCTCAAAAACGGGTTCGGCATCGCTATATAACTTAATTATCGGCCAGGCTATCGTTGGGAGTATTCCAACTCAAGTGTTGCCTTAAAGCAACATACCCAATTTTTTCTTCTAAAATCTTGAGAATAAGACTGAAGCTATAATGCCTGTTGTTGCCAATAGGATACATACTGAAAATTTTATTAAATCAATTTACAAAACATATGTGTCAGTCTGACTGCTGATAAAAAAAATAATGATGTTTTCCACTTGAGGCTGCATTTTTTTTGCTTTGTTTGTACGGTTGAGAATACCATATTTTATTCTACAATATTGAAGTAAATTTCTTATCCTCATCATTAGTTATTAAATTCATCTGTGTGTAATATTAAAGAATTTTATAAAGGAAATTTTCTAAAATAAAGCCCAGTGTTGTCAGTTCGTAACAAACAGTTTTTTAAACATAAACCATACTAAAAACAAAAATGGGATATTTTAAAGTATTTTTCCCATGCTTTATTCAAAAAAATGAATGTCAAAAAACATTTTATTTTCAATTTTAAAAAAATCGGGCTTTTAAGAGTAAAGCTCAAATATTTGCGGAATGCATGGTTACGCATGTACTGTGCCATATATACTGTTTGCAGATTTGGATCAGATTTCTTTTTATCCACAGAGCTGATCATAGAAACACTTTATTAAATCCCTTTCTTCCGTAAGAATGCAAAAATAAAAATATTAATTTAAGTTCAACTGAATATCTATTAGTAGATGCAATATTCGTATAATTAAGCAGAAATCCGTAATATGTTTGTTCAATTAGGTTGAAAAGAGGAAGTTGTGCCCAAAAGAGGAAAAATCAATTTACAAAAACATGTACACTTAATTTTACCCAAGATTAAAACTGCACTTCGTTTGCTTTTAAAGAAAGGTTCAAAACATAAGTCTTCGACGAAAAATTTTGTTTATCTAGTGAGAAAACTGAACAAATCTTGCATTTCTAAAGCTTGAAAGAGAAAAATTTGCTTGTCTCAAGCGGAAAGCGTAGTTTCCAATTAAATGTCAAATATAACATAAGGTTTTGACATTTGAAAGGAAATGACAATCAATTTCAGTTCACTCTATTGGTTCTTTCAACCACTCTATCTGAAACAGAAAGTTAAATTTAAGGTACAATTGGTTATTAAAAAAATTCTTCAATGCAATTTATATTCAAATGCCAAAATCTAATGATGTATTTAAAATTCCAAAATCTTGGTTCATTTAAAACAGTTAACTGTAATTTAATTTTTTGTAATATTTCTTTCGTTTGAGAAATGGTTTTATAATATGTTACCTCATATTTCTGTTCCATGCCACTGGATTTTCCTTTCAATGCGAAATAATAATTTATAAAGTATTATTGCCTTTCTTTATGACAGTGAAAATCGCTAGGAAAAATTCTCTAATTATTTTTCTAAGAACCTAATCAATGTATAAATAGTATATATTTTATCTCAAGAAAGGACATGGACATTTTAACGTAGGACTACGTTCCTCCCATTGGGGTCTCGGGAAGGAATTTGATTCACACGCCAAAATGCCACAAAAATTGGTAAGGGAGATCTTCTATATCTCGGTAACTACATATTTAAAAATATAACTAAAGTCTTATTTTAGAGATAAAGGGTAAAAACAGAAGTTACAAGAAACAAAATTTGAAAATCGGAATTTTAGTTCAGCTACTACTGAGTCGCAAAATTGGGCAAAAATACGCACGAATTGGTGACGCGATCTTCTGTATCTCGGTAATTACATATGTTGAAAACATAACTAATGTCTTACTTTAGAGATAAAGGGTAACAACAGAAGTTACAAAAAAAATTGCTTAAACTTAAAAACTTACGAGGAACTTCGAGAAACAAAAGAGTCATACGAGGGAAGTAGTTCTACGCCTTTAACATCAACGGCTGTTTGGAAAGACAGCCTCCCGTGATTTTTTTTATAAAACCTAATAAACATGTATAAATATATATTTTATCTCAAGAAAGGACATGGGCATTTTTTATTTTATGCATTTAATGAAATATGCTCAGTATAGATGTTTTAAATCGCATATGTCGTGTTTCAAGGTTAAATTAATCTAAAATGATCTTCCGAAATGGAGCATAACATTACTTCGTTTAAAAAATTAGGGAGTTATTTTAATTCTAACATTTAAAATTTCTTTCAACGCCATCAGTACTGTTCCTCCAAAAATGAATTAATATTAACCTCTCTATAGATCTCTGTGTTTCTGAAATATAATATTTATATCTAAGCTATTTTTAATAAACTGCAGAAATGAATTTGGGAGCCATTTCGAATCTCAAAATAGCAATTGAAATGAATAGCCTATTTGTGTCATAATTATTTCGTTATCGTCAGAGCTCAGAAATGGTGGTAATTCACTCTCCGTGGAAGAGTTTATTTCTCCCTGGGGAAGTAATCCTTTGCCTCTAGATCCCCTATATCAACTATGGAAAAGTTTGAAATTCGTAGGAATTCCAAATCATATTTCTTTCAGTGACTGCATTTTCGCATCAAAAATTTTTGGTGAAAAACTATGAATACGAAAATGAAACATTAGCCTCGGTTAGTGGTCATATCCAAGACACGCTCGTGCAATCTGCATCTATTAGCAGTTTTTAACGCACTACAATTTGTAAATGAGTGTTCTGCAAGAAAAGATCATTCTCCGTAGAAGTAATTATTATATTAATATACGAAAAATTATTAAAACCGGATGAAAATA
>BGPR01000499.1:173025-212651 GCA_013235015.1 Araneus ventricosus | reverse complement strand
ATATATATATATATATATTTCTAGAATCTCTAAAACACCTAAATGTATATTATTAATATGAACATCCGTGCTTTAAACTAGCTTTTTTTAAAATTCTCGACATCTTTGACTCCTGTTTTATCAGGATGGCGATCAGTTTCTCATGACTGTTTTACGCCTAATTGGTTGATCCGTAATCACTGATAGCTCAACTGTAGGTAAGCATTTATGTATCACATGATAATAACTAATTTTATATTTCCTAATGCTTAATATATATATATATTTCAGAACTTAAAACACCCTAAATCTAGTTGATAGTGAACATCCGTGTTTAAACCGCAAGTTCTTTTTTTTTAAAATTCCTCGGAGATTCTTTAGTCGTTTTATCAGAGCAAGCGATCAGGTTTCTCGACTTGTTTTTACGCAATTGGTTGTGTAATCCTGAGTCAACTTTAGGTAAAGCATTTAGTATCACACGTAAATAACTAGTCCTGTATATTCTCCTAATGCATTTAAATATATATATATATTTCAGAACTTAAAACACCTAAATCTATATTATTAATAATGAACATCCGTGTTTAAACTGCAAGTTTTTTTTAAAATTCCACGGAGATTCTTTGACTCGTTTATCAGAGTTAGCGATCAGGTTTCCCTCGACTTGTTTTTACGCTAATTGGTTGTCTGTAATCACTGATAGCTCAACTTGGTAGGTAAGCATTTTATTATCAGACGTAAATAACTAGTCCTGCATATGCTCCTAATGCATTTAAATATATATATATATATATATATCAGAACTTAAAACACCTAAAATCATATGTATTAATTAATGAACATCCGTGTTTAAACAGCAAGTTTTTTTTAAATTCCCAGGTTCTTTGATGATAAATTTATCAGAGTTGGCGATCGGCTTCTGACTTGTTTTTTTACAGCCAATGGTTGCCTGCAATCAGTGATAGCTCAACTTGACAAGTAAGTAGTGTGGGATCAAGCGTAAGAGCTAGCGTATATATCCCTAATGCATTTAAAAAATAACAGAGAATATTTCCGGAAGGTTTTAAACCTACAATAAAATTTGTATTATGAGTAGTTAAACAAATGTATATACAAATTACAATGTGATTTAGAGAGTTCTTGCTGACAGACTTACGTCTTTCCATAGTGGTGTGTAATAGAGTGCGGGAAGGAAAAAAATTGCCTTTCGCGCTAAACTTAAACGCTTATAACTTCGAGACGAGATAAGTATAAAAGTGTTTTAGTTTCATTTACTAGAGAAGGTCGACATTGAGATTTCAAAATAATTTTGGAATTTGTAATTTGCGGTTTAGTCAGAAGTTGCGATAAAATCACGAGAATTTTACATAGATAGAGTCACATAGTCACACTAGACTATTGGTCACTATAGACCTATAGAGTTAATAGTGACATAGAGCCTATTTTAGTCACAGAAAATCACTGTTGAGTAAGGTAATAAGTCTACGCTCTCAATCCCAGACGGACAAATTCGCAGAGACAGCCTCCCGTTTTCTTTCATCCCATTCATTCAGAGTGGGCGATAATTTTCCCCTCGATTTCTTTTTACGCCAACTGGTTGTCTGTAATCATGATATTAACCTCAACTTAGTTCGGGGAAAAGTAATCAGTAACATCAAGCGTCCTGAATATGCTCCTAGCAATGCAACTGAACGAAGCATAGATATAAAAATAATAAACATACCACAAGAAGGAGATTATATAAAAAAATCTCTAAGATATCTTGACTTAAAAAAAAATCTTTAAAACACCCTAAACAGATTCTCGTCAGTCCAGGAATTCAATCAACTCTCTTTTTATTTCGAATTTTTTTAGTGCCCCTCTTTTTCATTCCCTCTCTTTTTTTATACCAGGAGAGTGAAAAAAATGATGTCGCATTTATCATGGAGCCTTGGTAATTAGTTTTCGAAGCGAAAGGAGGACAAAAAAATTGAAGAAAGTTATTCTTTTTTTATTTCCCGGCTTTTTGAATGGCTGTTGAATTAACCCAAAGCTTAAAAACTGTGGTGGAGAGACGTTGTATGAAAAGGTTGCGCGGTTTCAAATTAAATAAACTCCTGTTGAATAAAGTTTAGGGTTAGATGCATGCTAGAGGATCGATATGCGAGGCAATTGTGAATCTTTGGAAAAAAGATGTTTGACTGCATTTGACTCGAATTCAGGAAACCAGATAAATAAATTTAAAAGAAAGCAGCTTATTTGATTTCAGAAAAGAGCGTTGATTGCAGCTTTTAATGAAAGATTTTTTTTTGGAAGTAAATAGAGTCGAGTCTCCCTGCAACGAAGTCTCCCTACAGCGAATTTCTCCCTGTAACGAAATTTTTTATCGGAATGTTAAATAACATTCAAAATATTCTCCATATAGCGAAGTGGTTGTCTCCCTATAACGAATTTTTTCAGACCTTTATCTTTTCGATTGTTGCCATTTTTGAAGAAAGTTGCTAATTTCTGTGCAAACAAATCGCTCACACGTGCCTGTTTCTGGAACCACTCGCATTGTTCATTCCAGCGATAACACATAACAATAGAATGCTATGTGAAGGGTAATGCAGTTGTGGGGACCTGGGTTTCTACAGAGGGAGCAACATTTCTATGGGTCAAGATTCCAAGAATCGGGGTGGAGTGAGGGTGGAAACAGCAAATGGAAGTGACAATACGCATTTTATGTTTATCCCTACTAGTACATATTATTCTCTAAATTGGTGAATTGTCTTCACTTTTGAACATTTTGTTTATACAATAAAAATTAGTACAATTTTAACAAATTTATAATAAATATTACTTCATTTTTAATTGAAAGTCATAACTAAATATTTTTGAACTTCTCGCACGTACTAAAATGTTTGTAACATTTACTTAAATAACTGCAAAAATCTCTAATCTCCGTATAACGAAATTTTCTCTATAGCGAATTTTTCAACTGGAACCAAGCGATTTCGTTATAGGGAGATTCCACTGTAAATCCAAAATAGTAAATAAAATTTATTTATCATGAATTCTTGCTATAAGTGTAGTCATTTAATATGTTGAATTCGGTTATTGTCGTACAATTTTTATACATTTTTATTTTGAGGTTCAAGAGTTAAAGTGAGCCATGTCCAAGGGATTCATTTCTGAGGAAGCAAATCTCAAAGTTAATTCGCCACATTTAGATTAAAAGAGGACTTCTAATTGTTCTGGTTGCATGCTGGATACAAATAAAATAATAGGACTTGAATCATTATTACATAGAAAATCGTAGCTTAACTTGCAACACCACCTGTCTCAATTTTTAGAAATTTCAAAGAGGAAGGAAATGCTCAATTTTTTGCAACAAATAACGAATATTTCTGAAATTTTTTTCACATCTAGTTGCAATTTTTGGTCTTATGTTCATACCAGATGTAAAAAAAATCAGATATATTCGTTTATTGATTGCGAAAACTTGAGTATTTCCTTCCTCTTTGAAATTTCAAAAAATTGAGAAAGGCGGTGTTGCTTGTTAAGCGACGAAATAAAACATTTTGTTACAAAAGTGTTTGCAGTTTTCCTGCATCACTAGTCTTATGGTTGGTAAGAGAGTTTTACAGAGGTAAGTATGGAATGACCGGCAGCGGTCAGATCTGGACCCCTGACTTTGGCGACCATTTTGGCAACCTTGGCGACAAATCGAAGATTCCAGAAAATGCGATCCTTTTCTCGATATCTCTATTATGAGAGGAGATACGCTTGAATGTACTAGATGATTCCATGTGACGTCACGGCCTATCGGGGAGAGTATAAAAGAACCGTGCATGGATCACACAGTAGTGTGTTGATCGACTGGAAAGACTTTGGAGTTTCGTTTGCAGTGCGAGCTGGAAAGCCGGTGAGCTGATCGCGATTGAAAGTGCTGTTACTGTTATTGCTAGGGAATTGTTGTCTGTCTGTGTTGCTAATCCGTATAAGAGGTATTGTTCCTGTTACCTGTGCTGCGTGTTTTTTCTGAATATTTGTAAATAAACCTTCATTCTCCATTATCCTGCGTGTTGCATTGTTTCCATCCTACATCCACAGAACGATTTTTGTAACATTTTCTACATTACCATGGCCGAATTAGTGCAAAATGGTACAACATGGAGTTGGATCACTTTAACTCTGATTCCTTCATTTAACTTGACTTGTGTCATGCTTCTAAAGATGGAACTTTGTAATCGATTTTTTATTTATTTCTTGTTGTGCTGGAGTTCTGAAATTTTGTACACTTGTATGCAATTTCATAGCGATACTACTGATTCTTCTGTTATTATTTACGTTTACTTGCTTTAGTTATTTAATTTATTTCAAAATGTTTCTTTAGATTGCTAAATTGCTTTGTTTTGATATGCTACCACTCAGTGGCGAATCTAGCATTCGGGTCTGGGGGGGGGGGCTGAGGTCATACAAATTTTGTATCGTCGTGACGAATGTCAAACCTCAAGGCTAAAGTAAACCAAAACTCTTTAACTTTACAGACTTTACTCACCTGACAATAAGAATAATAAAGAACAATACAATACTTTCGATAATTTAATAAAAATTACAATGAAATAACTAACAAAAAAATGTTTTTGACCGCATTAAAGCTACAAGTACAAGTGGAATGACTACAAAAATAGGAAAATTTTCGAGCCTGTCAAACCAGAAAGCAATTTTGAAACGTTTTTATTATTATTTTAAAGAGGGAAATTAATCAAAAACAATTGCAATGATTTTAAATAATAATAAGAATTCTGGCTTGGCTCTGGGGGCCCGATAGCCCCTCCCCTGGATTCGCCACTGCTACCACTTCATGTCCATCTAAACCAATTACAAAGAATCTAGATACGGGGACATGAAGCAGTGTTATATATACTTCCAGAAAATAAAATATTTTTAAATGCCTGTTAATTTAATTGCTTCAAAATCCAAATCTGTAATTTTAGTTTAATCATTTAAAGGCCCATAGTTTTCTAGCAGTGTTATAGTAAAATGGCTTTAGGATTGCGATTCATTTAAGAAAAGAAATTCATTTAGCTTATTCGATTACATTAATTTTTTAGTTAATTTTGCTAATTAATGATTAATTATCAAGTACAGACACTGCGTTGTTTAAGAAAAGAAATTGGAATATCTTGGTTTTTGTTTCATCGAAAACATTAACGAGAACTTATGCTAACCTTAAAAAATGCGTTTAAAAATTAATGGATTTGTGGTAAGTATACTTACCATGGCCTTATAAAGGGTTAACCTACGCGCATTTTTAATGTTCATAATATGTAACGTCCGTCTTTCTGCTACGCAATGATTACTATGGGGACAACCACGGAATTTTCAACCATAATCGGATGACGAGGATAACCATAACCTGAACCAGCACCCCACTCTCCAAATTTCCTGTTAACACACAATGACACATTCAGTAGGAACCTAACTTGTAGCAATGTCAGCATATTTCTGGAATAATCTTTTCGAATCTTAAAAATTCTGTTTCCTCTTGCTCTGAATGAGAGCTTTCGGAAAAGAGAGCTGTTGTCAGGACACAATTTGTTCACCATGATTCAGAAAATTTCACTTGCCAATAATTTCTGAAGACAGATAATTTTGTGATAAGCGTAGAATTAAGCAAATTGAGAATTGGAACGTTTTCGGGATGATGCAATGCTTGATAAACTGGTCATCTTGCTGCGAAAGAATGAAGTTCTCGGTGACGATTAGCCTGGTAATAAAGTTTTATAGATGAGTGGGCTTGCTACACGGGTGTGTAGCAGGCTTTATTTTATACGCGACGAAGACATATATTTTATTATCTTTAATAATCAACTCATGCTCATAAGCTTGAAAAGGATTTTTTTATTGTAGTACGCCCAGGAAGAAATTGAGATGTGGTCGTAAATTATTGGACCCATTTCAAAAATTAATAAGAAAAAACTAATAATATAACAACTGCCCACTTTTTAAATGAAAGAGCAAATAGAAAAGTTATTTTTTCAGATAGATGGCGTGACATTATGGCGTTCTAAATTTGCCACAGTGAGAGATTTCCATACACAATGGCTACCGATAACAGAAGCCGGTGCGCGTTTGCTGGTTTCCTTTTTTAGTTTTTCTTGAATATCTCGAAAACTATCCAGTTTCCGAATTACAGTTGATTTAACAAATTAAAGAACGTAAAATTCTCTTCAAATACAAGATTTATTTTTCTTCCAGCTTTCATTTTTTGCAAATAATGACTTTTAGAAATGGGACATGTCCAATAATTTACGATCACCTAGATCTCCGTAACGGCGAGTTACCTATCTGAAGAAAACATTTTAAAAGGCTCTCTAATTTTTAAAAAAACCGTAGTTGCAAGATTATTATTTTTTTATATTAATTTTTGAAATGGATCCAATAATTTATAAACACCCAATATATCTTTACTTTCAATGTTGCAAATTTGCATTCAATTTTGCTTGAAATAAGTACCTATTGGTATACAAAAAAAGCAAGTTTACTAACTCAATTAAAATGACATCGTTCGTAAGTGTCTCCTTGTATTAATTTTATTATTATCAAACTCAAAACTGTACTTGAAATTGCAACGAACTCAAAACTGTACATCTTTCCAAAACTTTGTTCTTAGAAAATTTTATTAAAAAATACAAAGAACATGCAATTTCCACTTCTTCAAAGATTCTGTAGGATATGTATAATATTCATGCTTAAAAGATTAGCAAGAAATTAATTAAAGAAAAGGATTAAAGAAATTGATGACATCAAATTCAAACTAAATTTTTATCATTAAGCGTGCATAAAAAGAAAATACTTCCTTTAATCTTCACTGGCTATCTGTAAAGTGAGTTGAGTAAAAATTTTTCTTCATTACCATGGTACGTTGTGGCAGCAATACCCGCAGTTTCGGGAAATTCTCTTAATGTTCCAGACGTCCTTAATTACTTTGACATTCCTTAATTACTCGCTTTTTTTTAAGGAACTTGAGATACGCGTTAGGAGTGATTCTATCTTTGGACGTAACGCATCTGCTGGTGTTAAGTGTGATCAATTTTGGAGCTTTGAAGAGGTTTTTAAGAAGACAATCATGAATATATATTAGGAGAAATATTAATTGTCGTTTAAATTTATTGCAAAAATAAATGAGATTGTTTTTTATCGGGGCAGATGAAGCAAAAATGCCAAGACAAAAAATTAAGAGTATAAATGAGATTAATTAGCGTTATTGATTTGCATTTTATTCCTTATTCTTCAATGTACAGATAAAGATATTCTTCTGAATTTCATTTAAAGAAAATTTTGTAATCTTGTACTAGTAGTTCTGAACCCAGCTGGCCTCGCTTGCAAAAGGAGACCATTTTAACCTGTTTAACCATTTTTACTTTCTCGTATACGAAGTATTCAAAGAGAAAGTATTGTAATCGTCAAAAAATTCGAACTCGAGATATTGACGAATCTCCACGTTTTAGACCTCCCTGAGTCCGAAAAACACAATTTTGGAATTATGTCTGTCTGTGTGTCTGTGAACACGATAACTCGAAAACTATTAGAGTTACGGGGATGAAATTTGGTATGTGGTCTTTAAACATAATGTGTAGGTTTCTTTCAAATTTTGGACAAAATCCGTCAACGGGAAGTCTGTCAGTCTGTATGTCCACGGTCATGTGAACACTATAACTCAAAAATGTGAATAGCTAGATGGATAAAATTTGGTACACAGTTTTATCGTCTTGAATGTAGGTCCGTATAAAAGTTTGGGCCAAATCCATCAAAGGGTTGACTGTCCGTCGGTCTGTATAATCGCATACTGTATCTCATAAGCCCTTTGGCTTAGATAAATATAACTTGCTATCACGGATGCTAACATTAATTATAGATCTGTGCCCAATTTCATCTCAATCGGTTAAAAAACAGGTGTTCAAATTGCATATTTAGTTCAAAATGCACATTACGACTGTGTGTTGTCGAGCGTTTCGCTTATTTCACTCAAGTTAGTATAGTTGGCGTTTGACCTTGGCGGTTTACGAATTAAATTGTAGCGAGTCGCTCACACGCGCTTCGGAAATTATGACAACCCCCTGAACTTTAACTTCGTTCTGACATTCTCCAGCTGGAGGGTATGGTGAAATCCTGCGTGATATCTGTAATAAAATTTCGTACTTAAAAACGTTAAATAAAGTTGTGGTACCTCAGCTCGCGTAAAAATTTACAACATACGCAATTTTTTTTGCAAAATATTAAGTTTCGGGAAATTCATGTTTCATTGTGAATCACTATTCATAATTTTTTTCTCAAAATAACCAAGTCTTTGGTAAAATACCCCAAGAATATTTACCTACCCACTGGGTGTTTACCCACCCCACATTACTGGTCGTATGCGAGAAAGTTTCGGGGAGGCGACTCCCGCTGGTTACTTTCTCGTATACGAAGTATTCAAAAAGAAAGTATTGTAATCGTCAAAAAATTCGAACTCGAGATATTGACGAATCTCCACGTTTTAGACCTCCCTGAGTCCGAAAAACACAATTTTGGAATTATGTCTGTGTGTCTGTCTGTCTGTGAACACGATAACTCGAAAACTATTAGAGCTACGGGGATAAAATTTGGTATGTGATCTTTACACATAATTTATAGGTTTCTATCAAAGTTTGGACAAAATCCGTCTACGGGAAGTCTGTCTGTCCGCGGTCATGTGAACACTATAACTCAAAAACTTGAATACCTAGATGGATAAAATTTAGAACACAGTTTTATCGTCATGAATGTAGGTCCGTATAAAATTTTGGGCGAAATCTGTCAAAGGGTTGACTGTCTGTCGGTCTGTATAATCGCATACTTGTATCTCATAAGCCCTTTGGCTTAGATAAATAAAACTTGATATCACGGATGCTAACATTAATTATAGATTTGTGCCCAATTTTCATCTCAATCGGTTAAAAAACAGGTGTTCAAATTGCATATTTAGTTCAAAATGCACATTATGACTGTGTGTTGGCGGGCGTTTCACTTATTTTACTCAAGTTAGTATGGTTGGCGTTTGACCGTGGCGGTCTACTAAAGAAATTGTATCGAGCCTCAAAACGAAACTTTATTCTGACATTCTCCAGATAGATGCCTGTGATTAATCAGAGGTATGGTGAAATCTTGTGTGATATTTATAGTAAGATTTCGTACTCTAAAACGTTAAATAAAGTTGTGGTGCTTCAGCGGGCGTAACAATTGCGAACATACGCAATTTGTTTTGCAAAATATTAAAATTTTGGGAATTCATAAATTTTATATGTATCATTGTGAATCACCATTCATAATTTTTTTCTCAAAATAATCAGGCCTTCGGTAAATACCCCAAAAATATTTACCTACCAACTGGATGTTTACCCACCCCACATTACTGGTCGTATGCGAGAAAGTTTAGGGGAGGTCACTCCCGCTGGTTTTCAAATGCGAATTACAAGGTAGTCTTAAATTATTAGACCCATTTCAAAAATTAATAAAAAACTAATAATGTTACAACTGCGTTTTCTTTCAATGAGAGAGCAAATAAAAATGTTTATTTTCAGATAGGTGGCATACCAATACGGCGTTCTTAATTTGTTACAGCGAGAGATTTCCTTACGCGATGGCTACCGATCACCAGAAGCCGACGAGCGTTTTCTGGTTTCATTTTTTAGTTTTTTTTCAATATCTCGTTAACTATCCTGTTTTCGAATTACAATTTATTTTGCGAATGAAAGAGCTTAAAATTCTCAAAAATTGGAGCTGTCCAATAATTTACGACCACCTAGACCGCCGTAACGTCGCGTTACATATCTGAATTTTTTTTTAAATGCTCTCTCATTTAAAACAGAAAACGTAGTTTTAACATTATCAGTTTTTTATTATTTTTTGAAATGAGCCAATAATTTATGACCACCCCGTATTTGCACACGTCTCTGCTTTTAACAATATTCACGAAATTACGATTAAATTACTGCTTTTATCGGTATTGATAAATTTAAATGTCATTTTTTTTATTTTTTGAGACAATATGAATAGATATCCAAAATGAGAACAAACAACCCATGAAAATTGTCGCAAATAATTAGAATAACGTTACACAAGTATTATATAATCTTAGGCCTATTTTCAGAAATAATATCCAGCAATACAAGATGAATAGTTTGTAGATGAAGTTATAATAGAAAATGACCTGGAACAAACTGTTTCTATAGAATAATTGAAACAATCTGAACACATTACATGAAACGTAACCATTAAAACGGCCACCGTCTCGAAATGGAATGAAAAATTAAACGACCTCTCGAATACTCGAATAATTTCAATGAGTCTGTTTGCCGAAAATCGATGAAAACTGAGCATTGTGTTTGGTCGCGACTGCATAACAAACGAATTTGCAGACAAATAGACAAGATGCTGAATGGCCAAGTTAAAAGACTTCATTTCTCTCGGAAAATTACCTGCTTGAATATTCAGAATGGAAGTAAATTCGCCCAAACATAAAATCCATTTTAATCTCCGTTATAAAAAGTTTTTTTGCGAGAGAATACCAGAAAAATAAGTGGAAAACACTCCCGATGTTTCTCCTTGTTGTCTGGGAAACGGTAATTACTTAATAAAAATAGGAAAGACTACAAATCTCAAAAGAAAACGATTTCATCGAAGGAAATTTGTCGAATGGGCCACTTCCTCATTCTTTTAAGTAAACGTTCTTACTTTTGTGGAGGCCGATTTTCTAATAAGTTTTTAATAAGATCACATTTATTAGTACGAAAGGATAGGCATGGTATAATGATCGCAATAATTTGATCTAATTAATTGATAAATTATTGCGCTCATTCTGTCATGCCAATTTAGTTGTAATAAATAACATATTAAATACGTCATCCTTTCTCGTTGTTACTCTTTACATTGTCTTGTTCCTGGTTTATTAATAGAAATGATTAATTATGATCGAATAGAACCATTTTGTGAATCAATATTTCTATTTTTCTTATAAATTTCAAATTATGAATGAAATCCAACGTTAATTTAAATTCTAGTGTGAATGATTCCCTAGATACAGTATTTTAGTTGAAATTATTAAACAGGAGGATAAGGAGTGATATAATTAACAATCACATAGGGAAAATTTGTATGAAATAAAAAGAGAAAAATAACTCACAACACTCATCCCGAGTCAAAAATTATTTTAACTATTTTTCAATAAAATTTTGAAAAACACTTTTGTAATAAAAAGAAAATTTCAAAATTACATACTGGAGTCACATTATCACAAAAAGATCTGCTTAGTAATTAAAATAATTTCTCAAAATATGAAACCTAAAGAACATTCCAGGCTTACGAAATATTAATTCGAATATTAAATATATAATAATTTTGACAAAAATATATTTTTCCAAGAAAACTAAAGAAAAAATCAGCTACTTTGATATTATTTCTTACCATTAAAATATTGAAAACTGTTTAAAATCCGTTAACGCACAACTTAATTGAAAGCATAGATTTAAGTAAATTTCCTCTAAATCATGATAAAAACACCAAGATTAAGAAAATTGTAAAGTAAAATTAAGTTCGAGAATCTTTTTTTAGGGGAGGGGAGGGGGTTGCATTTTTTAAAAAATTAATTTGCAGAAAAATCGGTAGAAAATAATTTTGAAATACTTTATATCTATATTAAAATACGAAATTAACCCTCTGACTACTAAGAGTTCTCAAAATCTGAGTACAGTTGTATACGGAGGTATATATGAATGGCAGGCCTTTCATCTCTCCCCTAAGGGTCCCTTTAATGACCACTCTCCCAACTGCCTCCTCCCCCCTTTCGGAACAGCAACCGAAATCCGCCCCACTAGTATAGAAGTCGCATGGCCCGCTACGGCCGGCTTAGGAGTCAAAGTGTTAAATGACAGTAAACAATCAAAAAATAAATATTTTCAAATTCCTTGCATTTCTTCGAAAATAAATCAAAGGAAGAAAAAAAATCGATGATGACACTTTGGCTTCAAAATCTAGCTAACTGGTGGTTGAAAATTGGTAGCGCATAGTGACTTGCTAAACAAATAAACAATAAACAATAGGATGCTTTCAATTTCGCCCCGGAAATGAAATGTAACTGTCCTATAAATAGTACGTTGGGCGTTAACGGGTTAAGGCCATAAGCCTGAAGGCTGTCGTCGACCTGACAGAACTAATCGAAGTAAGATGGTTGGTTGTGGTTTTTGCTCTTCTATTTTCTATTAGCTGATTAATTGTTATTGAGAGCTCCAACGATGCTAAAATCCATTTTACTGTTTTATCCAGTACCAGATTTGCATTGTTATTTGTTGTGTACGAATCTCTTTTTCTTTCGAACCTTGTTAAGTGATTTTGTTCGTATGTTACCAATTCTTTTAATTATTTTTTTCATTGAACAAATATTTAAAACGAAGTCCCGTTCAGTTTGCGTTGAATTATTCAAAATAGGTTGCAGCCATGATTTCAATGCATTTCAAGCGATTTAATTCAAAAATTACATTCTTAAATTAGCAAAAAGGGCGAAAAGGAGATTGCATAAAATCTTATACGAAAAAACAGTCTAAAATTCTTTAAAAAATGTAGATAAATGTCTTTGGTTGTTACGGATAAAAATATTAATCATTTCCAAAGTGTCTCTAAACTATAGAGTCTAAAAAAATATAGTGCAAATTTCAAAGAGGTCGTTGAAGTTTCGCAAATTTTCCAAAGGTTCACTATCATACAGAAGTTGATACATCTCACACAGTTTAATGGTTATGTGCTTGCAAAATAAATAAAAAAATCCTTCAGAGAAGGACATGTTTTCAAAGCTTTTGTTTAGGCTAAGATTATTTGTGCTATTTTTTACAACAAAATCTGTAGCAATCTGAGCTGAGATAAATCCATTTGTAATCCGTTTGGTAGAAGGATTTAAAATTATTTAAAACTTAATCTCAAAGCCTTAAGGCAAACAATTCTTAATTCCAAATCATAATATAAATAAAAGTCATTGTGGGTGTGTATGTGGGTATGGTCCACATCTCTTCCTTAACTACTGCAGCAATTTCAACCAAACTTTGCACACTTATTATTTAAGAAAAGAGGAAGATTATTGTCAACTTTTCGAAGTCCGAAAGTTAATTAAACAGTCAATTAATTAGAAATTAACCGAAACCGTTTTTCCGTATTAACTTCAGAGTAAATTATCCCGCCCCCCCTGAGGGTATGGGCGGAAAAAAAAAAAAAAAAAAAAAAAAAAAAAAAAAAAAAAAAAAAAAAACCGTCAACTTTTATTAATTTTTCAAAATTTAATAAATAAATTATTACAGCGGACGTTTCTTACATAAAGCAAATTTAATGATACTTCGTTGCTAGGCAACGGTGGACTTTGAACAAATTTTCTTTTATTTCTATAAATATTTTAAAAAGAAGTGAAAGATCACTGTCAACTTTAAAAGGCCCAAAAGTTAATTAAATTTTCTTCATTATAAATTAAGAAAGATGTTTCTTTTTTGTGATATGTTTCGAAAGTTTTATGTTACAATAACTATTTTTTGACTATATTAATGTTTAAAAAATAGCTTTTCATTGACACAAATTTCATTTGCGTTCAAAATTGTTGCTCTCATTCCAATAATTAAAAAAAATTCAATTTTGTATAAAATTCACAATTTGTAGCAATATATTTGTTATAGTTAAAGAACAAAAATACGTGTGAAGAGCTGTAAGTACAGAACATATGAACAAAATTCTGGAAGAATACTAAAGAAAAGTTTAAAAGCACACGATTCATGATTTATATCGGGAACAATTATTGATTATTGATCTGGTTTATTTTGACGCTTTTTATTAATGAATATTTAACTATTTAATTAATTGACCCAAAACATTCGTCAAAATCCTTCGTATATTTATGAACGAAATTCGAAGTAAAAACGTTTCAGACGATAAAGAAATTTTTGTATTATAATTTTCTATACAAAAATAAGTTCTTCATTAGAAATATTAGACATAAAAGCGTTTTAATCCCGAGAAACGCCGGGAATAACAGCTAGTAAACAAATAAATTCGACTAAAACTTTGCTAAATGTATTCTGAGGCGCCTCCTGACCTTTTTATTACAAAGGAAAAACCAAAGTTTAGATTTCATTAAAATTTTTAATGCCTTTCGTATCAAAACACTAATCTATTCCTGATAGAATGTGCTTTGTAACAGTAAATAGCTGAGCTCTTTCCGAAAAGCAAAAGCTTGACTTAATTTGTTCTGCAGCATATAAAATGATGTTATGATGCCGGAATTTTAATATGAGGCTGAAACGGTTTTATTTCGTTTATAATGGATAAGAATACTTATTAAAATTAAAGTTGAAGTGTTGTCGTAATCTCACAGCAGTCCCATTTCAATTTCAGAGTAGATAAAATAATAAAATTGCGTTTTTATGGGGAACAGAGCGTTTCGGATTACATCGTAAATTCAGAACAAAGTTCAACCGAATGAAAACCATAAAAAGATAAAACACCATATCAGAGCTTATGAAAAGTTATGTTCCTACGAATAAAACTCTCTAGTTAAGAGCTATGTTATATTCATTTGATTTCTTAAATATGTTATCTTTTAATGTGCAATATAAAAATGTTGAGATTGCATTTAATTAAAATATTTTTTGTGTAATATCTGTAATTTGTCCTTCTCTTACAGGGAATTGAATTGTTTATAACTTCAATTATATAAAATAGCGATATCAAGTACCGTTATGCATCTGGAAACACAAACAAAGTCCAATAGGAAGAGAATTTTCGAGATAGTTGAAGTGAAAAGTCCAACTTGATTTCATTCAATTTGAAAGATATCTCCAGTTTGTAGAAAGGTTTTTTTATGTCTTGAATGCGGGATTCAACTTTTCTAGTATTTAGTACTATCAGATATTTAGTAAAAATATCGCGGCTATCATTAATAACATCTCAACAGTGCTATGTGTTGGCTTTCCCATTCTAATCAACATATCCAGAAACTGCTTTGCTTCAAGGAGACTCAAGGCGTTGCGATAATGTTGAACCTAATAAATCTACAGTCAGAATTCATATAAAATTTAAAATTGCGAACGTCATATGAATAATAAATTAATATTTTTTTCTTATTCCTATACTAGAAAATCTCCCGTCATTGTATGACGGGAGCAAATTGCCTCTTCATTCGAGAGGTTTCCCGTCAAATTTGACGCGTTTAAATAGATATATATGCGAGAGAAATATTTAACGTTGATTGAAAACAAATAAAATAAACTTATGTTTTACGACAGGAAATATTTTTTTTATTTACAATCTTCCTTCGAAATTCTAATCAAAACAAACCATTTCTCTGCTTGTCAAACGTTGCCAAAGAATATTATCAAATTATATCATGACGATTGCAATAAATAATCAGATGCATCGTGGCGTCCAAACTATATCACGCGCACGATAAACCACTGACGTCATTTACTACTTTCTATTAAAAAACGGAAATTAATTTGAAATATATGGTTAATATAATTTAAAATTTCTCGGGAACTAGTGATCACAGCGAGATAAATTTTATATCTATCGATAGAAAATTTTATTTCACTATTTTAGAGCTATTAAATTTGAAATTAGAGTTTGAGTTTGAGTTTGTTTTGTTTTCCTGGCACAAGAGCCATAGTTGGCTATACTGCGCCAAACTATTTTAAGTTATCTACTTAAAAATGTAAAAGCTTCAACTATATAAAAACAATGGGAAACTTTGCAAAAGAAAAAACGAAGTAATGCTTAAATATGTGGATAAAAACCTATTGACTTTAAAAATGCTAAAAGATTTGCATGTGGGGTAAAAAATTAGAGCGGCAATTACTTTTAAAATGTAAAATTATTGAAATGTAGGTGCTCCAACAATGATATATTGTTGTTTAACGTCTCGCAGTGCTACGGCTCGAATTTTATTGTTGGTGACGTCAGAGCGCTGCCGGATCAGTGAGAGACAGATCTGGGCTATTATATTAGTAATTATAATGATCCTAATTTATTCTCACGCAGTTAACATATGTTGCCATTGCACATTGTATATAAAAATATTTCTGAAAAGCATAAAAATGATAATCTTAGTCATTGTTATCGATTGAATGAATAAACACTTTCACAAAAGATTTTTTCCCTTTGAGCAGCTGTATGATTCTCAACGTGTTCTTTTCTTCTTTTTTTCATTCTCTTAGTTTAGACAGTGATAAAGTTACGAGCGAATTTTCACGCGCTATTTTACTTTGATCAAATTACTTCCTAGACAAAAACATTTACCATTTTCATTTGGAAACTCTATTCAGTTTGTATATTTCTGTCTTGTAAGCAATGTATAAACTTTTGAAGCTTGTATGCCAATTCTTTTCTTCTATTATTACATTTAAACTGACAATGAAAGTTAGAAATTATATGTAACGTAATATTTATGCTGTGTAAAATCCTATTTCTTGGTAATCATTCTTAACCATCAACAAGAAATAATAACAAAGCAGTTAAAGCAGCTGTTCTAAGAAACGAAATTGATAGCTTTTGACTAATTAAGGTTATTATTTGTAATAGTACAAAACGCTTTTCCCCCCCAGATATAACGGCTTTTTTAAGTTTTGTTTTGCAAAATAATTTAAATGTCACTTTTGGTGCTCAGAAGACAAAAAAAAATTAAATATTTCTTCTTTAGTTTGATTGCCACATTTATTACCAAAGAGATAACATAAATATTTGTAATAACATGCGTATCATGAAAAGTTCCATCGAACTGTGGTTCTTTATCGAACTTTGTAGAATAGAGAAAGAATAGTACAAAACGTTTTTTCCCCCAGATATATCGGCTTTTTTAAGTTTTGTTTTGCAAAATAATTTAAATGTCACATTTGGAGGTCAAAAGGCAAACAAATTAAATAATTCTTCTTCAGTTTGATTGCTACATTTATTACCAAAAAATAACATAAATATTTGTAATAACATGCGTATCATGAAAAGTTTCATCGAACTGTGGTTCTTTATCGAACTTTGATATATTTGCAATAAACGAGAAAATCTCGTATACAGTTCGGAATAATAACTAATGAAAGATGTTTAGTTATATTAACGTCCCGTTTTGAAGCAACACGGGAGCTATTTTAGTACGGCCCTCGTAATTTTGAACCGCAGTCAGATGATGAGGACGACACCTGAGCTGTCACCCTCCTCTCCAAATTTCAATCTCGAACTGAATAAAAATGTAATCTTGTAATAATAAGTTGAAAACTCTATATTTTTTTTCTCTTGGAGATGAAGTAACCGGAATTCGACGAAAATTCCATAGCATTTCACTCGCTTCGATTTATTTCAAAAATTGTTTTACAGTAAAAGAAAACTTCAATATTTCAATGTACCGTACAAATAATGTGGGGGACGCAGACACCACTCGGTTAAATTCAAACTAAATTTAATTACTGAAAGTTACAGATGAACTAATATGTAAGTTGGTGTCTATGTACATCAGAATTACATCAAGTTAGACGTCCGTCTGACATCTAATGAACAGTTAAAAGATCAGGAGCCCGTCTCGCTCCAATCTAACTCAACGTAAAGATCTCGTCTGCTTTTGCTATCGTTTGCCATCCAAATCAGCTCTCGTCTGCTGGTCTGGTGTTCACAGCACAGATCTAAATGGTAGAGGGCGCCACTGTCACATAGTATTGGCGTGTGGCGTTACTACAATAATGATCCATAGTTTGACTGTATTTTAGTACCTGAACCTAGACTGTCATAAAAAATTAACTGGACATCTGCTAATACTGTCGTGGTGGTTAGCTGCGCAGTACGAAATGGCTTGCATATGTTCAAGCTGTATTTAAGGTTATTATAAAGTTTTATATTTTTGGTACCACGGTGGCTTAATGGTATGGTGTAAATTCAGGGTTCCAGACTCGAATCCTGATTCTACTGAAGTCGGGTATGGGGCCTGTTATACGTTAAATCACATGCAGGGGATGAAACGTCCTCCCGTTGATGTGGTGCGGAAGTTTAGAAAGAGGGTTACAGCTCAGGTGTTGTCCTCGTCATCTGACCGCGGTTATTATTAAAGAGGTCCGTTCCAAAATAGCCATGAAGTTACTTCAAAACGGGACGTTAATTATAACTAATTTTCTATATTTTTTATATGATTTGAAAATGCAGGAAAACCCTTCAATTGAAACAAAGAGTTTAAGATGCATCTGTACGTGGAAAAAGTGTTTCATGATGAGTTCCCTACCATAAAAGAGGAATTTCAAGGCTGTAATATTTTTGTGTCACATTGTATTTGCTAAAACACAAATAAATCCACGGGTTCTTCGATTTAAAACTTTTTTTATTAAAATATTTCTTTGCCAAAAAACTGAATGCGTAGGAAATTTACACATTCTTTTTCATAGAATTTAGTACATTAAAAAAGTGAAAATAAAAGTTCCTTTGAACATTTAACGATAAAAAAAAACATATGTAATTCCATTACAATTCTGATTTATTTAATTATGTATATACAATTTTCATCTATTCAAACGTAAATGTTAATTTTATTAACGTATTTACGTCTTTGAAAATTCAATTTCAAGACTCTAAAATCTTTGAATAGCACATTTTAAGATCAAATAAAGAAATAAGAGTTAATTGAATGGAATATCGTAAGAAATTTAAAAATTAAAAAAAATACTTATAATAAGATACAAATGAGCTAAGACAGTCTTAAAGGAAATCAAAAGAATTCAATAGCAGGATATAAAAAGGAATATCTGCTTCGAATATTCATTAGAGAAGGATAAGCAAGATGTATTTTAAAATAAACAGCCAAGAAAAGAAATAATTTACAACAATCTAATAAAAAATTAATGAAACATTTCACTCTTTTTATTATTTTTTTGAGTACATTATAATATTTTAAATAGGATCTGACAACTTTTTTTTTTAAATTCAAAAGACTATACTTAAAATATACTTGGAATTTATTGGAAAACATTCATAAAATATTCAAGTTAAAGCTTTCCTGGAGCCAGGAGTTTAAAAGTATTTTTCACATTCAAGTAAACATATTAATATTTAAGATTTATAAACGATGTACTTTTTTTTGTTCGTGAAATTAAAAATAGGCGCGATTAAACAAAAATCAACTAACTCCAAAACAACAAATTCAGATATTGCTGTTTTGACAAAGCATTACTAGGAAAAATATTAACGCTTCATTTTTATCAAAATTAATTATTAAACTTAAGTTAGTTTTGTTGTGAAAAGAATTGGCGATTTACAAGCACATAGGTTCAATTTTAATCTTACAACGGGACGCGAATGTGAAAAATACACTAGAGAAGAATTCCGTTTTATATCATTTGACCAGAAAGTTTTACGAAAGTATGACCTCGGCTATTCTTCAAGGTCGGTTCGACGAACTATTAGTCATCGTTTGGAATTCGAAGCGTTAATTGGATTCTAAATCTGGTATTTGCATTTGGAAGATACGCGAGAAAGTTGAGGCTTAAATCAGTAAAAAGAATACAAAACAGACATCTTGCTTTCTAGATCTAAATTTCAAATGTTTTTTTACTTCCATATTGGCTTTGACTTCTTCTCTTGTGTGATTCTGTGTAGTTTTTATAATGCTTATTCTCTCTCGAATTTTGTTTGTAACTGTTTGGTTTTAAATGCTATTGATTCTAATTTGGTTATCTTTATTTTTTGTATATATTTTGTGTTTTTAATGTTTAGTTTTTGCATTTTTTCTCTTCGAGTTTTTGCGTTTGTGTTTTTGCTCTTAATCTTTTTGTGTTTTTAATGTTAACCTTTTTGTGTTTTTGCTCTATGGGTTTTTGCGTTTTGTGTTTTTACTCTTAATCTTTATGTGTTTTTAACGTTAAGCTTTTTGTGTTTTTTGCTTTTTATCTTTATCTGCTTTGTACTTTTGCTCTTTATCCTTTCTTTGAGTTTATTGTTGTAAACGACGATTTTAAATTTTTTTTTGCTCACCCCTCGGAGTTCTTTGTAAATTCGTTTTTAATGTAGTTCATTTCTTTTGTTTTATGTTTCCCCTCTGGCCTGTGGAAGGCCTTATACCCTCTTGGGTAGGCTGGGCCGGGGCGGGTTGTAAATAAATAAAGAAAATCAATATTTTCTTTTAAAGTTTTATTTTATATATGTAAAGATTTCGGTTGATAAATTGGCAATTTTTTTTTTTTTTTTTGGTTTTCACGTCATTCATCTAATTCTGTAGTCATTTTATATGGTTTTTATGTTTTATGCTTACATTGTTTTCGTATCTTTTTAAATAAAACTCATTTAAAATAATTGTACTTATTAATCCATACCCAAATACAATCCAATTTTAATAATTACCCTCTTAAAAACTGATATTATGTAAAGGCGTATCTAAGAAATATGGGCGACTTTTCATGTTGATATAGAGGGCGCTCCCGCTGGAAGGTTGAGTCCGAAAAATCTTCATTTTTTCTTATTATTACGTTGAACCCCTTAAGTCTCTAGCCCGTCATATTGACGTGCATCGAATTCGCATATTTAGGCTTATAAACTAAAATTTATTTAATAATTTGCTTTATAATTTGAAACAAAAAGTACGCAGGATCCATAATCATCTCAAGTATTCTATGCCTTCTGAGATAAATGAAAACGACAGCCCCTTTCCAAACAGGAGGGGTCATGTTATTAGACAGCGAAAAAATGCGATTCTTAAGGGGTTAAATAATATTTACACTACATACCAGTGACCAAATTCAAAGAGATTAATATACATTTTCTCACCGTAAACTATATAATATTCTACAAATTGATTCAAGGTTTTAAATTTAATGGTAAAATGATAAATTTAAATCGCAAAATAATGTTCATAATTTTATTAACTTGCTTTAATTTATGATTTGCTTCAGGGAAACATTTGAATTTCAAAATGACAATTTAAACAAATGCGTTTGAGTGTCATACTTGCTAAGAGAAATCAATGATTTTTTTGTAGTACGATTTTATAATTCATGAATACCAAATTGTTGCACGATTTTTAAAATCTAAAAAAAATTAAAATAATGATTTTTTTCTGTAGAATAATTTCAAATTCAAAGAAGTGGCTGGCTATAATTTTGACTCTCCAAATTCTGATTAGTATTTTCGGTTGTAAAAGAGTTCTATTATATTAATGTTCCACGTATCAAAGAATGAAGTATTATAATTATGCTTCATTTATTGATATATTTGTGTTTATACATGAGCAGAAAAATAAAGAAATTAAGCTCTTTATTTTTCTGCTCATATAAAATTTTTTTTCTGCCTTTGTTTTTCCGTTTGCAGCAACATTATGCTCTCTACTGAAACATTGCATTGTATTATATTTCTTTGGCTTGTTAATTTCATATTTATTTTTGATTTTCTATTTATATATTGTATATACATGGCATTTTTAAAATTCTAAATGTAACGTATGACTCAAACATGTGTTTAAAATTGTCGCAAAATGAGATATCCAACACCTGAATTTTTTTAAAATACCCTATGACAAGGTAAAATGATTCCAATGATAAAGCAAATTCTAAAAACACATATTAAAAATTGTTGTAGAAATTTCTGACATTATTGTCTTTTCAGACTGTCAGATGTAAAATATGGAGTGAACCATATATTGAAATCCGCACATTTTATTAAGAAAATACAGCCTTTTTTGTCCAAATATTAATCAAAACATATTTTGAGCCTTTCTTTTGAAAATTTGCATTCTTATAATATATTGCTTTTATGAACAATGCAATATTTTGATGCCACATTCTACAAAACATAAAAGTTGAGACTGGCGATTCAGAGTTTTTAAATTTGTAAAAGTTTTAGAAAAATGACAAGAGAGGCTAACTATTGAATTAAAAAATCATGCAGGACTAAAATTATTTCTTCGAAAATCGGAGGTAATATTTTTTTCTTAATTTATGAAATCATTTATGACATTTTTGTATTCCAACAAAACACAATTTTTAGTAATAAAAGCATAAATAATCAAAGAAACATCATTAAGTTAATTCTGAGAAAAATCACAGTTGCTACTTTGAGTACATTCAGAATCAAATATGATCATACATTAATTAAAAGTCATTCTATAAATACGAAAAAGAAATTTCTACGAGTTAATAATGTTAAAATGATGCCAACAATGTCAGACTTTATCCAACTTTATTATTTGAAACAAAACTTTTACTTAGTAACGTACTTACCTAAGACAAATGGCTTCACTTCAAAAAATATCTAGCACATCACATTCATTATCAAGATAAACGTAAAATAAAAACGATAAAAATTCACCTTTAAATATGCGTGAAAATAAGCAGAAAACAAAAAAGCAGAAACATAAAAAAAAGATTATCATGTCGGCCAAAGATCGATACAATCATAATCATGTAGATAACGATAATGTGAAAAGGTAGAAAAAAACTACAATCTCCCAAAGGATCTCGCCTTTTGGGAACTACGAAAGAACTTACAGTAATTATTGCTCCATGATTGAAGATGATGGCATCGCCATAATTTTCTAATAACGCGAAGCCTTTCCAGAAAACGATTTATACATATTTGAAAGAAACGACAAAAAGTATTTTTTTAACCATAAAGATTCAGAAAAACCGCATTAAAAACGCAATTCCATTTTAGAAAGTCTTGAAGAAGAATGAATCACTTTGTTGTATTTAATGAGACGAAACTAAAATAAATTGCTGACGTGGGCTTAAACAAAGAGAAATGGCGGGGAATTCTATGTAGTTATATAAATGAGGCATGAATTAGAATAAGTAGAAATGCAAGCATGTTGTACATTTTTTTATCGTCTGCTATGTGATTATTGTTCCCGCACATTTGAGGTTAGGCAAATTATTGCCTTCTTAAAGAAAAAAAATATGATGGATTATTGAGAAAGACTGTCTGAGATTGATTTTGATCTTTATTAAGAAAGGAAACAATGCCATTAATTTCTATGCTATGAGCGCCCCATTTTTAGATTTCGCAATCAAATAAGATAATTTAATTAATTATTTTTCTTTTATTACATTTTCCTTAATTTTACAAGCCAAATTAAAATTGCTTTTCCTCTAAGTCAGGCTAATTTAATGGAACTTCATTATGAGGGAAAATTTCCAGAGACTATTCGATTCAAAATGAATTCTGTAAAAATAAAGATGACGGAAACGAAACACTGATAATATTTGTGACAGCGGTTTCTACAAATTCTTTTTACATTGCTTTTTTATATAAAAATTAAGACCTTAAGAGTAAGATTTAAATTTAAAGCAAGGTATTTCAAAGTTTAGGCATTCTTTACTGGTTTCAACTCTTTTCTACATACATTTCCCCTATTTTAGAGCTACTTCTTTCCTTTTATAGATTTTACTATTTGTATTGCCTTTCTTAAAAAAATTATGCTACTAAATAAATAAATAAATTACAGCAATAATTTGCATTCCGAAGTTAGGTATATATTTTCGCATGTAACTTAAAATATTGCGTATAATATAAGTGTTTTCTTCTCGTCTCTTAGTTACAATACTAGAAAGATATATCGAAGGTACAAAGAATTGAGTTTTTGAGTTAAACACATTTGAATACTAACAGTGAATTAGTTTTTTTAGTCACAGTTAATACTCCGAATTCAAATTAGACTGATTTTTGACTCGTTAGTGTAGCAATAAATATCTAAATACAAATATCTCAAAACTTCAGATTATTAGTTGTTACTCTTTTTATTTGGGCTATCGGTGCGATAGGTATGAGCTGGGAGGAAGAGAACACGTGCCTCATTCTCTCAAAATTTTCTCCCATTTTTAAACAGAATAAGACTATTTAAAGCCTACGCAAGATGTAAGCAACTAAGAAAAAATCTAGATGGAAAAAATAGGGTTCAGCATTTCTCTTCTATGGAAAGAAGGGTAATTTTATTACTTTAACCCTCTGACTGCAGATTTTTTAAAAATTACTATATAGATACAACATTTGCAAAATTTTTCAAATACCATTGAACCAAGCGAGTTGGTATTTATATGGAAAGCTTCATTAGTATAATATGATCCAACAATATAAAAGTATTTATTAAACACATTAAACTCTGAAAATCGCGAGATGCAGCAGAAAATAGGCTTGGATCCAACGGAGACAAGTTCCGGCAATAGCGGGATACGGAGTCAGAGAGTTCATTATTCCTCAGTTCTAATTCTGTAGCTTCTTACTTATTTTATTTATTATTAGATGCCTCTCATATGCGGTCAAAAAATTCAACTATTTATGGAAGAAATATATGATTAAATTTTAAAAGGGAAATTGTCTCTACATACCATAATGCAAAAAGTAAAATTGAAGAGAAACTACTGGAATTAATATTAGAATGAAAATAATTTTGTTAACTCCAGTCTTTTAATAGTTTTGAAGTATTATAGCTTGATATTCTTTCTTAGTTTGAATTTTCTCTAACTCTTGTCTATGAAAATTTTCCCTACCATAAAGTTACTTTCTAATCTTTCAAATCCCATTTTGAAATGCTTTTTCTTAAAAAAATGGTAAATAAATAATTAAAATACAGTAATGATTTGCACTTTCATGTTGGTAAGCACATATTCACGCATTAGACATAAAATATTGATTATAATATTAGTTTTTCTGCCGTCTCTTGGTTACAATACTAGAGATATACATCGACGGCACCAAAAATTGATTTTTTTAAGAATCAAAATTGCTAGTGTGATTGTTAGGCTCTCCTGTGCTACTGAAAAAATGTCATTTTATTGCCTCAATTTTCCCTCAGTTCGAATCTGAAGACTATTTCATCTTTATTTTATCATCCAATGCCTTTCATCTGAGGTTAAGAAATCTACCATTCCACTGTTTATGGCAGAAATATATGATTATATCTCTATTTTAAAAGGAAAATGGTATTCACAAACCATAATGCAAAATTTGGAATAGAAAAGAGAAAATGAAGATTAAAATCGGGATGAAATTAGTTTGGTGAGATTCAATCTTTTAATAGTTTTGAAGTGAAATAGTTAACTGCTTGATAGTATATTTAATCACAAAAATATTAATAATGGAAAATCTTATTTCTTGTTGTCTCTTATTCATTTGATTATTTAAAAATTATTGGAATAAAATTGAAACCGAGAAAATTTCAAAAAAATATTGGAGTGTTATGAAGGCTTTCAACTTGAATATTTATATAAGATATTTGTTAAAGGAAAACGCGCTTCTAAAAATCGAAACTGAACTTGTGAGAGTATAGCAAATATTTTCTTAACACACATGAAATTTTCGAGTATTCCATTACTTAATCTTAAAGAACCTCAATCTTGTTTTTCGTTCTGTTCTTTTTAAGGGAACACATTACCTTCTCAACATTTATTTATTTAAAGTATTATTGCAAAAGTTTTGATAATATTGAAACTTAGCAATCATATAAATTCATATTAAAGAGAAAAAAATCATTTCTATTTGCCTGTTTAATTGAAATTTAATTTTTAAAGAAAAATTTAATTTTTAAAATTCTCTACTACTTTTTCAAATATGAATATATTTGCTCCGACTTTTATTTGTAGATTCACTGATATATATTACACAAAATTCGCATGGATTTTAAGGTATATACAAATTCCCGAAAATTTACTGTATTATGTGGTGAAAAATGAGGAAATTTAGAAGTACATCAATTCATATCTTGTAGGTAAAAACTAAGCAACTGAATGCTTATTGCTTGCATAATTTTATTATATGTATAATGATACACAAGTATAAAAAATTAACAACTCTATCTTAAAAATAAAAAAAGCTTTAGCATTTTCAAAACATGAAGTGGAAAAGATTCCGACATGGGGAAAATGCCATTTCAAGTTGTCATTTGCACATGTTTTCCATTTGTCCTTGAAAATAAAAATCTAAATAACTTCTGAGATATTAAAGTTTCTAATTTGAAATTTTGATACAAAAGTAGAAAGATAAGAGTACAGAAATAAGCCAATGAAAAGAAAATTAATATTTCGGAAATTGTTTGGCAATGTACATTCGTTTTTCCATCTTTAAGTTGCTTTTAAAACTTTAAATTATATCGCTGTTTTTCATAATTATCACTATGCCCTTAAAACATTCACATCAATTCAGTTTTATTAGAAATCTTGAGATGTCTGTACGTTTTTAAGTTGTGTGTATTGTTAAAAAGAAATTCTATTAAAGGGAGAAAAAATATGCCGTATTTTAATTATAACCGTAGATTTTTCTTATTGAAAATTTCTCATTTCATTTTAATTACAACCGTATAGGAAATGACCATTTTGGTAGAAAAAAATATATTGTATTTTAACTGTAACCGTATATTATTCTTGTTGAAGAAAAAATGTGCATTGTGTTTTAATTGCAGCAGTAGATTGTTCTCGTTAAGTTTCGAAGAAAGTTGCAATTAGTCTCATAAATCTATGCAGCATTCGTTACAGTAAGGCTACAAGAAATCCGATAACCTGGAAAAACGTTCTAAGAATTTTATTGATGCTTCTTTATTTATTTTTAGTAACTGAAAGATTCAAACTAGCACAGAATCTCTATAAAAATTAAAAGTAACTATCGAATAACTTTGGAACTCTAGCTCCTTCAGAGAAATTTATTTAACGGCACTTACGAACACATTAAATGTCTGCTATATTCTGTATCTATTTCCAAGATTCCTTGCCGAGGTTTTTCTGATGAATTATAATGTTTTTTAGAATGATAAATGATTTATATATTGGATGGTTCAGAAAGTTATTATTTTTCATTGCAAGAATACTTTCGTGTACATCTTGTGGTATGAAAAAAAAGTATTCAGCGATACTTTTTTTAGAGTGATTTCTGTAGGAGCACAGATCGAATCTTATTTCTATTTTTAAAAAAAATCCGTGATACTTCTGATATACGAATTAATCCATTAAGCAGATATTTTTGAATTATTCTACAATATATTAATTTTTCAATATATATAGAGTATCTGTTCATGAAATCAAGAATTCGATATACATTTCTGGCTCTCACAACAAGTTAAAATCTTTATGTCCCCTTTTCGACCGAATCATAGTTGACAGAATAAAACTGTAGAAACTTTATACAGCCCTCAGCGCTAAAAATTAACTCATCTAAATGCAATATTCATTTGTTTTACTTAATTTGTTAAATTTGTTACTAAATACAATATTCATTTGTTTTGATTAATTTGTTAAATTTGTC
This sequence comes from Araneus ventricosus, assembly GCA_013235015.1. Lineage (NCBI taxonomy): Eukaryota > Metazoa > Arthropoda > Arachnida > Araneae > Araneidae > Araneus > Araneus ventricosus. The sequence goes on along the minus strand of BGPR01000499.1, from coordinate 185,414 downwards.
ATTAAATACAATATTCATTTGTTCTACTTACTGTTTCACTTAGCTACTCAATTAGCGAACTGAATTATACTTTCTCCTATTTTATGTCTTTACCTATTTCTTTGCAGTATTTAAGACACGGCTAGAAACTGAAATATCTTGAGGTCTTTAAATTATTCTTATTTAAACAGCTGTTTAAATGATTAATCTTAAATTATATCCGTATATTTTTTACACTGGGGGAATAAAGGGGATGTTGTTAATAATCAAGTAATTTTTGAGATTAACAAGTTAGTTTTAGGAAATGTTAGCATGCATATAAACTAAATCTCAGCGAATTAGAAGGTTTTAATTTACTTGAGAGTTCAGCATCAAATAAAATTTAATAGTTTTTCTTGAAATGCTAATTTTTGCATTTGCCAATTTTTTTCGTTTTATAAATAGAATGTATGAAACATTTTGAATCTTGAAACTGAATGCAATGGTCCTCGGCTAAATGGCCGCAAAAAATAATGAAAATGCTCAAGTTTTCTAGTGGAGTTCACGACGCTATTTCAATCAGAAAATGAATAAATTTGAATGAAATACGGTAAAGAATATACAATAGTAGTTTAGTATGATTCTGCGCAAATAGCATTTTTTTAATAATGCTTTGTATACTGACATTACCTATCGTGAAATAAAATGGGAAATTACTAAAAAAATTATTGTCTAAAAATTTAGGTTTTAATCCTCTCCTAAGCATATCGACCCTATTTTTGAAAAGTCCTATTAATGCAAATAAAAATCTACGAAAATCAAATTTATGTGAAATCCCTCCACTACCAAAACACATTCTCACAATAGTATTTACTGACGTATTTGTTAAATGGAAGTAATTTAATTGGTAAATAATTGAAAAAACTTTCCTTTTTCACATTGTAAGAACTAAACTCCGCGTTTGACTTCAAAGTAAAAAAAAGGCTACATTATCAACCGAACCTTTGATATGGGATGCCACCGACTGAATATAAAGAAACGAATATTTAAAAGTAATTTAAATACTTTTTTTGTATAATTTGTGCAGAAAAAATAATTCCTCTGAGTTTAATGATCCATTTTTAGAAGTGTCCCTAAAAAAAGTATGCTAGGCATTAATGAACCCATTAATTAATTAATTAATTATAATGTCAAATTGAAACGAACCGTAAATAAACGAGATAAACATTTCTTTTTCTTTTTTGTATATATGTAGATGTAAAATTATGCGAGGTATTTACAAGTCTTATAAAAAAAACCCAGGCTTCAACTATCAGGTTGAAGTGGAAGGTGAAAATATATGCCTTTGCCATTGTTCCTGTCGAATAGCAAGTAGATGAAAACAAACAATGAAAACCGTACATATAATGCAAAGGTAGCATTTACATGCCTAATGCAGTAAATCTTTCTTCCCAGCAAACGAATCCTTTATAAAGGCACGGAAGGAAAAAAACTCTGCAAGACAACCAATCTGCAGTGCATTCAATTGAGTAAGCTTAGAAAAAATTCATAGACTTCACTTACACGCACAAAATGCACTTGGAATTTTGCGTTTCGTTGAAGTCATGCAAAAATTCTGATGAAGAAAAGGATTATGATCTTCGTTTGTTTGAGAATTCGCCATTTCTAGGGATTCTGATTTTGTTTCTATTTCTATTCCCCTTTAAACGGTTTTATTTCGGAATTATTAGATAATAAGAAATTTGGATAGATATTAATACTGTTCGTTTCAAAAACCCGAGACGAGCACTTTTAGACGATCTTACCATGGAAAGGAGTGACAGGCAATGAGTAAGATGAGCACTTTTCCGAAATTCTAAGTTAAGTCATGACCTTCGTCCGAGAGGGAGTATTTTTTTTTAGTTTGTCTTTTTTTCAGTTAATCTTGACAGTAAATCAATAAATGAAAATAAAATATTCCTGTATACTGCTAAGTAAAATGCAAACATCTCCCCCTCCATAATTCACTTCGACCCTATATTGGTGAAATCAACTCCGCCTGGCGCATGTGCAAAAGCGCGGTGGGTTCCCTATCTGTGAATAATCAGCAGACTTTGCTTGTTAATCAAGAAAACAATTATGTTTTGTGTAATTAATTACAAGAGAGGGAATAATTAATGAATGAGTGTATTTCTTGCATTTTGTATCCTATGACAGATTTGTTTTTTATACATGATAATATTTATAGGCTGGTATTGCTACCTGCAAACTGCGTGCGGAAATCTTTCTGAACAGAGCGCAATACTCGACAGGCAGACCGTTGAATCTAGATTTACCATATTTGGCTGGTAGTTACTTTTTGGGTAGTAGATATTCAATATGAAAGATTTTTGAACATTTTAATTATATTTTTAATAAATTGAAAATTAATCGAAATTCCAATTTTTTCCCTCAATAACTTAGGAGCATATTATCGCATGAAAATAATTTTGAAACCACTTTCTGTAAACTACGTGGAAATGTTGTAATCTTTACGAACAGAGCAGAATACTCGACAGTCAGACCGTTGGACCTAGATCTACCGTATTTGGCTGGTAGTTACTTTTTGGGTAGCAGATACTCACTATGAAAGGTTTTTGAAAATTTTAATCATATATTTAACAAATTGAAAATTAATCGAAATTCCAATTTTTTCCCTCAATGACTTCGGAGCTTATTATCGTATGAAAATCATTTTTAAACCACTTTCTGTAAACTGCGTAAAAATGTTGTAATCTTTACGAACATGCACAATACTCGACAGTCAGATCGTTGGACCTAGATCTACCGTATTTGGCTGGTGGTTATTTTTTGGGTAGCAGATACTCACTATGAAAGGTTTTTGAAAAATTTAATTATATTTTTAATAAATTGAAAATTAATCGAAATTCTAAATTTCCCTCTCAATAACTTCGGAGCATATTATCAAATGAAAACCATATTTACACACTTTGAAATTTTTAAAAATAGCTTTTCATGAATTAAAAAATAATTCCGTGTATTTTTTCTATAGTTTTAATATTTTTCAGATTTTTTTAAACACAATTGCAGCAAGATTTTTTTTGCTGTTTTATTGAAATTCAAGATAATTTTATTGTTTCATCAGATTTTTGACACGCGTGAATTTTCCATTTTCGAAGTTATCATAAAAGAAATTGCTTTTCTTTTAACATTAATTCCAAAGTAGAATTTTCACGTTCGTGTTTATTAAAACAATGCGTTTTTACATCGGCTTTCTTTCTGAATACTGCGTGATGCGTTACGCACTGAATGCAACTGCTGATGCAATCAAGCCATGCGAGAAAACAGACAAATCAAGCCTAAAACATTCTCATACTACAATTTTCGGTCTATACTATCGAAATCCCTATTTCGAATTACTACTTCTATCCTTTCTACTTCTATGCTTTTGAAATTCCTACTTCTATACTTTCTATACTTTTTTTCTATTCCACACTTTTATTCTATACTTTTCTATTCTTTATTTATTTTTTCAATTATTTATTTTTCTATTACTTTTTATTTATTTAATTATTATTTATTATTTTCTATTTTTCTATTATTTCTTATTTTTCTATTATCTTTTCTATTATTATATTATTTTCTTCTTCTATTCTGTATTTATTTTTCAATTCTTTTCTATACTTTTTTCTATACTTCTTTTCTTTTTCTATAGATTTCTTCTTTTTTTCTTTTCATTTCTTTTTCTATACATTTCTTCTTTACTTCTTTTCATTTCTTTTCTATACTTTTCTTCTATACTTCTTTTCTTTTTATATACTTCTCTTCTATACTTCTTTTCTTTTTCTTCTATACTTCTTTTCTTTTTCTTCTATTCTTCTTTTCCTTTTCTTCTATTCTTCTTTTTCTAATTACTACTTTTTTTTGTTAAATCTATTCTCTTGTATCTTTAATTAGTAGTCCGTACTCGGTCGGCGATAACTGATTAGAAAAATGTGTTACATAAATTATGCTCAGTGAAACAGTCCTGAATGGAAATTACTCTTTAATATTTCAAAGTATCTTAACACTTTAAAAAGATTAAGTTTTAAACGGCAGCAATTTATATTTTATGTAACGAAACTCTGTGTTTAAAACGAAAATACTCTAATTTTATGGAGAACATTCTATTAAGTACGGAGTTCGCTCTGAATTATGGAGTATCTTCTCCTAATCACCTCACGTCTCTCTGTTGATGAAGTGGCTCTTTGCTTTCAAAGAACTTTCAACACAAATTGATACTCACTATAGTTTTGAGACTCTCAAAAGGTAAAGTGAAGAAATAAGAACCACAAAGGGCGTGCATTATTAAGCGTGAAATTTATCTACAACTTCAACAACTGTGTTCGTTAATTAAAAATGCGGTGATGATATTTAATTGAGAGTATTTCTGCCAGATATCAAGTTTTTTGCTTTTATGCCGTTCTTAATAGGAAGGGCAGGTTGCGATTTGGCAAAATTGACTGAAATGTCAGTTAAAGATTTCTGTCTAACTTAAGAATATCGTATCGGTAATTGGCAATTATTTGAATTTTATTTTAATGATTGTGGTTTAATGAATTAAAAAGTACTCTGCCTCCTTCCAATGAAAGTAAAGAATGTAACGGTTTTAGTTAAAATATTATTTTCCTTGCCATATAATTTTTAATATTAGGGCTAAAATTAATAATTGTAATAGTCTTTATAGTTCTTTTAAAAACTAATATGACTCATGAATTCTCAAAGAATTGATTTCCATCTTGCTGTTTATCACTACAAGACAAAATTTTTTAAACAAATGAATGGGCTTTTGATTCAAATCTGGACATACAAATTTTACGGCATTCTTCATCGAGAATTAAACTTATTACACGCAAATGCATAGCTTTATTTGATATCGTTTGAATGTATGTTATACTTTAACTGTTAGAGATGAAATCCTTGTATAAAGTTAAGTGCCATAAGAGCTCTGCCATATTTACGAACCAGTTTTAAGATTTTAATTTCTTTTTGTTTTCGATTTTTTAATTGCTGTCTAAAAGTATTGTGGATTAAAAAAATTCTTTTAAGGCAGGCCTTATTTCAGGCATGGACTCCAAACATTTAATGATATTCTAACAACGCCACTTAAAAAGGGCATTGGAAATTCTTAATCTTTTCTGGAACACACTGTATTTAACAGAATGATGTTGAGAAAAGAATGATTACACATCAAAATTTTATATTTAGCAATGGAGGAAAGACAGAAATAAACTTAATTAGGGTAATTCGTTTAGACCCAAGGCCAGCCATAACTAAAATGGAAATATTGATCGTCTAGAATTCTTAGTCCTTTTTAAGAATACTACATTTAGCTTGAAGGAGACCATAGGAGAACAAGATTCTTTCATGCACAGTATATTCGCTGAAAACAGACTTTAGAAATAAATGGTACGAACGCTGATGGAACAATAAATATACCACTAAACGAACGGCAAAAATCTAATAATGGCTCATGATACTTACTACCATATTTAAAAGGATTAAATACAGGATTAAAGCATTTTTCTATATTCATATCTATCTGATGTTTCATATTATTTTTTATTTTCATTATAGATTTATTCAAATTATTTACTATCAATCAAAATTTCTCAACACATCCAACAACTCCATTTTAATTTCATTTAAAATTCAATAAAATCTTTCACTGCCACTCATTTTCATAAGAAATCATGTTAGTTGTCATCTATAACAGTATATGATGCGACAGAAAGCAGAAATAAAAAAAATTATGTCCTGCACTTTGCATTACTTATTTAAACTAATGTGAGCCTTCTAGTAACATTTCAACAGGTTTTCTTGAACAAGTGGTAACTATATAAATTTTTTTAGAAAAAGATCCTCATTTTTTGAATAGTCAAGATGCAACTTTCTTGCAGATTTATTCTGGTTCTCGGGTCGAAATGAGGAGAAGAGATTTCAAGCATGTGCTATATTAGTTAAAATTATCCAAACCGCCGAACTTGCATTTCCCTTTCTTACTATTTAGTTCCAAAGCAAATAACTCACATTTACTGGTTTACTTTCTAATGTATTTACAGTTAAAATATTCATCATATTACAATGATTCTATTATATTCCAAAAAATATGGTTTTTCACTTGATAACCTTAGTTCTCAGTGCTGAAAGACATCATATAAAAATAGCTGGTTTTGGATAATTTTTATAATAACTGATGATTTGATAATAACTGGAAAATTTTGATTAAAAAGGCTTCCAATAAGATCACCTGATGAAGGATTTTTTATGGTAGTTTTCAGAGTAAAATAGGACAATAATTAAAAAAAATAATTACAGGAGAGATATTCTCTTTTGACATCAAAAACAGTTCTTTCTTCAAGTAGATCTGAAGTGTTAAAAAGAAGGAGATTGGTGTTACAAACTGCTTTAAAATTTCGTATTCCTACGTGCATACTTTATAGCTAGCAAATTAAGTTAGACAGAAAATTAATCATAAAGTATTAATTGATCGATTTTGACAAAACTAATATAGAAATTTAATACTTGCGATAAATATATTATTTGAAAGGAATATTATTTCTTTAAAAGAAGATGTAGACATGATATAATGATAAATTTTAAATTACTTTAACTGTGTACTTTTGATATACAGTACAGACCTTTAACGTTATGTTAATGAAACAAATTTTAACAAATATTAAATCCATACAATTACAAATATAGTAAATAATTATTCTACATCTTTTATGTATATGCCTATATAAACAGAAATTTTTTTAAAAGTAACAAAGATAAATGTTAAGTTTTGAGATATCAACATTTTAAGATTTAATATTGCATTGAAAATTCCAATTTACTGAAATGATTAATACAAAATCTATAGGCTGGGTAGGAGTTTTAGCTATTTTGTAGCAGGTAAAGTAGCTCACTTTCATGCTTAAAACGTGTCTAACTGAACTAAAATCCTCTTCACTAGTTGCCCTTTTAAAGTGGGTTACCGATCTTTTTTTAGCAGTCATTACAGATAATCTATGCCTTATATTGCTATAAAATTAGTTTAATAACATATTTATTAAACTGCTGCTTTCCGTACCAGTGAATGTGTCATTTCGGCACGTGTTTGAACTCTGACGAAAATAGTCGATAAACATAGCGCGCTTTGCTCAGCTGTGGTCAAGGTTGGTAATTTTATTTATTCAGCAGAAATCGACAGCCAAGTATTGATACGGGTTATAGGCAAGTACGTTCGGAAATGCTGGCAAACAAATAGGAAGTCGATGAAAATTGAAAATATGCTTTCACATCCTTCCATCACGAATTATAGCAGGGAAAATGTACAGGCATTCATATGTGAACCGCTTGATTTTAAAAGGGAACTTCTAAAGACTCGGCCGAAATAACTTTTTTTGCGTTTTTGATTTGATGAATGTAGTTGCATTGTTTGGTGTAAAACCTGAAATTCTACCATTCACAGCTATGTTGTAGTAAAGCATCAAAGTTTCCGTATGATGTTAGAAGGGGACTTCTGCACAGAAGATGATCTTCAATTGACCCTCAAGAGAACTAAATTTCATTCACATCACTATTTTTACTATTAATTTTCTAAATCTCAATTTTACTTAAAAACCAGTAGCTTTCCAAATTTAGATTTCTTTGCAAATAAATACACTTTTAATTTTATTTGATTGTCATTGATATTAATAGGCTTTATAATAATTTTCTCTGAATGTTTTGCTTTAAATCTGAATTTTACTTAAAAACGAATAAATTAAAAATTTATTTGGATTCTTTTAAGTTTAAGTTTAATTGCAAATAAATTAATTTTGACCTTTATTTGAGTTTCCTTGATATTCCTGGCTTCCAATTATTTTTCCCTGGATTTTTTTCCGTTTTAAAGAACTTTTACTTAAAAACGAATAACTTTAAAATTCTACTTCATTTTGAGTCTTTAAATGTAAACTTACTCACAAATAAATAAATTTTGAATTTTAGCTAAGTCTCATTGATATTCTTGGCTTAATAATAGTTTATTCCCTAAAATTTTGAAAATTTTATGTTGTTTGATGTTAAAAGCGGACTTCTGCAAAATTTACATTAGAATTTTTGCAAAAATTAAAAATTTTAATATTTTTTGGTTTTTATCAACAGGTTCATTTTCTACTTTGAAACACATCAGAGATATTTTGGACCATAATTTCGATGCTGTTCACACCCCATTCTTTATTTTTTCCTCCTGTAAAATTTTTAAAATGTCAGAAGTCCCCTTCTAAAATCAATCGATTCAGGTTTTATCTAATACAATTTAATAAACTCTCTAGATAAAAACAAAAATTTAAATAAATTGGACCAAATTTCAGGCTATTGTGTGGTAGCATTAGTTTTGGTTGAAATATATCTGGATTATGAAATTGGTTACAATATTGACCTCACCAGTCTGATATAAAAAATACACCATGATTTGAAATATTCAATGAGCATTCTAACAATCAAAATGAAAGTTGCCTCCGCAAGGCATTTTTATTTCACCATATCCAAATGTTACCAGGAAGCTTTCTTTTGTCTAATACGAATGCGTTCCGGATTTAAAAGTAAACGCGCATTTAAATATTTGTTAAACATGCATATAAATCACACATTTGGTTTAATCAGCTTTCAAGAAGGAAATCTTTTGTTTTACGGTGTTTAATATTCATAATGTGCATCAAAATATGTGTTAAAGTAATTGGAAATGCGATTTTGTGAAAATGAAAACCAAGCAATAAAACTCTCCGAATATAAAAGGAATTCATTCATAAGAGAGATCAATACCCAATTTAGAGGATTAATATCTAAATTTTAAAAAAATTAAATCAGTTCTCTATTAAATGAAATTTGAGCAGAAAATTTCAGTGCTAATAACTATTAGCAATGAAGTATTGATTATAATAATTGCATATATATGTTTCTATAATTATAGATTTTTTCAGATTTTGGCATATAAAATTTCTGTCGTTTAAATATCTCGTCGGATTACATTTTGGTGGGAAAAAAAATCCGCTCTCATAAATATTGAATTTTATATAAACGAAGAAGACAACCTTCTGAATTTTTGTTGCTATAAATCTTTATTGCATTACTGATTTCATAAATGAATTACTTTTGAATTATGTTTCAAACATTGTATTATTTAAAAAATTAAAACTCCAAATTCGCAGTTATTCCAGTATCCGAGAAACGAAATTTAACATAGAAAAAAGTTCTTCAGTTTAGCTCATCAATATATTTAAAAATTTTCTATTAAAAATAGAAAGGATTACATATTCTTCTGAATAAAGTTGTTGACAAGTAAATAAATGGAAAACAATTCACATCAATTGGAAAACATCGATTTTTGTTAACACGCGTGAAAGTTTGTGCTCCCGATTTACAAGATTTGTAAATATTTGTGTACTTATATTATCTAGAAGCAATCTTGATATAAAAACGTAGTGATCATATGTCTACGCTTTGATTAAGGCTTGTTTGTAATCTCAGAGTGGGTATTAATATCCAGAATGTTTGTTGAATATCTCAAAAAGTTAATCCAAATTAAAAAAGAAACGAGGAAAAAAAAGTAGGCTTTTTCAGTTTTGGATTTATTTATTGATTATAAAATTGCTGAAATTTTGGGCGTTTAAAATATTTTAATTTTTTCTACTGAGATTTAAAAAGAACCCTTGTCAAAAACTATATATCAACGTGGATTTGGAACAAATTAAACATTCACATTACTAGAATGGTTCAAAAAACTTTCGAAGGTGGAAAAAAGTTCTTTCTGGGGTTTTGTAATTTTATATCATAATGCGGTTTAAATTCATTGCGAGGTACTTAAAATATTCTCAAATGAAAAATATTGATAGACAGGAAAAAAATTAAACAGGATAAAACTCTAACAGGAACACAAAGAAAGCGCAGTTTAACATAAACAATGCCTCAATAATGCAGAGGAGAAAATGTGTATCTGGTTCATACATCGAGTTTCAACTAATCAATCATACTATTTTCCATTAAATAAATATGGGCTAGAATTACATGAAAATCTAAACGAATTTTTACTCCTTTTATTAAAGTCATGAAAAATTTAAAATAATTTCTGGAATTTTTTCTCATTTTATTTGACAATAGCTGAATTTCGGCTGTTAAATCTGATCAATTTAACAAATACTGCTGTTATAAATGTAAAAATAACAATTAGAAGAATTTATTTATTTATTCACGATATGGAGAAATATCTCTCGACCTGAAATTCATTTCAATTGCTGCTCATTTTAATAACACTGGTTTTGATTCTCATATTAAAAAGATACAGAAATACTTTGTCTTGTCAATTAGTAAATGTGGAGCAATAAAAAAGATGGTAAAAAAGTATTAATTTTAATAATTATTTTTAACAAAAACTCTACTTGAAAACCTTCTCTAATAAACATTCGTGTGTAGTGATGCTAAAAATATTGTTTTGAAAAAGCTAACATCCTCGATATGCTGCTAACAGTGACCGAGTTAATAGAAAAAGAAATAAATTAAGATGTTCTTGTTTGTTTAAAATTTCATATTTGTAACAGAAAAACTGTGTATATCAATACATGTGCAGCAGATATCGCACACTGACGATGCATTAACATTCCTATTGTACAAATGACATTTTAAAAGAAAAAGATCTTAACGCATTTTTATTTTTATTTTGACTTGGCCACTTTTAGCGGGATACCAACGATATATCATTTTTCCACGATATGCATTAGGAAAAATTCTCAGGAATATTGTATTTTTATCAAAAGTTTCCCTTTTTTCAAACCGTAGCTCTATATCGCAAAGTCATAGATTTTCAGGTGAAAAATGGATAGTTTTAGATATTTTCATTAAAAATTTGGCGGAGTGTTTTCATACTTTCTATTATGTTCTCTTTGTTGTTTCTACTTTAGCTGTTCCCATCTATTCATATCACAAGCTTATACATTGTGATAATAAGAACTTTGTCTTATTTTTTTTAAAATCTAGATATTAATTAACTAAAATTGTAATGGAAACCATTACAACCTTATGAAAAACACAAACGTATTTTCTGATCAAAGCAGTTATTAAAATTTCAGTTTTGCCTTCGAATGCCTATCGAATTTATTTCGTTACACCATTTCACATTAATTTTGAGGAACTTTTTTAAAGCGTCACACATTTGAAAAACAATTCACACTGATGATTCATATATATATTTGTACAATAACTCGATATTATACAAGAAGGTGTATTTTTTATCTTCAAAAGCAATCATTAAAATGATTTTATTGTCATTTTCGTGAGCTTTATCCAGTTTTACGAGCTATACAATTTGACATCTGGTGTAAAAAAATTAGTTTCTAAGGAGTTTTTCTAAAAAAAAAAAAAAAAAAAAAAACATTCGACACTGATGATTCATCAAAAGTGTAATCCAAATTCAGGTATGCCAAGACTTAAACAACGATTTTCAAAAACATAAGTCCACTTGACAGAATCCTAAATCAGAAGCCATTGCATAATCAAGTGCAAGAGCGAGTTATTTGTATCATCATATATTTTTAAAAAATTTTACATTGATGATTCTTCCAAAGTGTATTCCAAACACAGGTATGTCAAACGATCACGAAACTTACGGAGACGACTTTAAGCCATAAAAAGAAGTTACTTCACAAAATCCCAAATCTGAAGCCATTCAATGACACATTACAAATTAATTGCGCGAATTATTTGAATCATCATACATCCCATAAATACTATATACTGATGATTCATCCAAAATATAATCCAAACACAGGACTGCTCGGACTTATGTTTATGGTTTAAAGTCGCTTGCATTAATTCACTTCACAAAATCTCTATTTCAAAGCCATTTAATCGCCTAAAGAGAGGTATTTGAATCATCATAAATTAAAAACATCCTACATTGATGATTTTTCAAAGTATAATCCAAGCACAGGTATACCCAGACTTTTGGAATACGACTTCAAGTCATAAACATAAGTTACTTCACAAAATCCGAAATCAGAAGCCATTCGATCGCCCATTTTAAGAGCGAGTGGCCTTAAGGCTAGCGGTAGGCAATGTAAACAATGTTCCGCTTACCCCTTTGGCGTCGGTGACAGGCACCCGCTGATACCTATAATCCAAACGAAGGGTGTTCAGACGATCAACGCGAGAAACATGCTTGGTGGGAGGAGACGGAACAAGTAGAGCAATCGCCGACCGTAACTGTTTCGCGGAGAGCGGAGATTTTTTGGCTGGGATCCCTGGCTCTTCATCCAGGGTTGTCCGTCGCCAAAACGGAAGCCAACGTTTCTCGCCAAGATGGGATATGCTATGCAAGCTATTATGTAGAGTCGCATTGGTGAAATATTTTTGTATGGGGGCGGTAGGGGTTGGGATATTCAGTGATCGTGATG
>BGPR01000499.1:158332-169527 GCA_013235015.1 Araneus ventricosus | reverse complement strand
CAATTCTGCATTCTCTTCTCTGCTTCAAAAGTACAATTGAACTCGTTCTTCAAAGGGACATTTGAAAATCACTGTTCTCAAGTTTCGTGTCTTCATACACTATTTTCTATTAACTAAACTGCAATCACTAGGTTTAAACTTTTGAAAAAATTATGGGTTCTATCCTCTCCCTGGGCTCTAAACCAGTATTATTCAAAAAAATGGTTGCCTGAGGTGTGCTTTGGCAATGAATTGCTAGCTGTGGTCTGAGAGGCTGTTTGAATTTTCCACATGTTCCTCCAAGCGAAATACAAATTTTTCCTAGTTCCTTTCTAAATTCTACCATGAAGTGAACCTACTACTGTAAGTTGGAGATAGGTCAGGCTTCTACATCAGTGAACTACTTGACTAGCCTACTTCTCATGAGCTTAATTAGAAATTTCAGATAGAATGGAACTAGAATCGCTGCCCTTTGGAAATATACTTCTTTTTGAAAAACTAATTTAAGCCAATCGTACAAAAAAACCTGTTTTACATACCACGAAGCATTTCTTTGATGTTTCTGCAGCTTTTTGTTAGATGCTCAAACATTTCATAGACTCAATCGCTTAAGCAAACATCATATCAGCCCTTAAGGAACATAATTTCCCTCAAATTTACTTTGATTTGTACAACTCTTAATTTCAATATTTTTCCAATAAAAGAATAATAAAAATTCTGAATTCAATTCGTCATAGAATTAAAAAATCAAGAAATCTTTACTGAGTTTCCATGAATGAAAACAAGTGTTTCTTCTTTTAAAAGCATTAAATGATTTGAAAATTCATGTTCTGGGACGGATTCATATTATACATTTTTAAATAAAAGAATTGTTTCAGATATGAATGCAAATAATAGTGCATATAAAATTGATATAGACTATTAAAATGATAAAAAATGGCTCACAATGTTATTCTTTTTCTATAACATTAATAAGATAACATTCATGAAATAATTTTAAAGGACAAGCGATGAAAATAAAATAGCGAAATTTCGTCTCCCTTTCTTTTTCTTACAACGTATGGTCCAAAATGAATTTTACCGATGTATTTAGCAAACCAAAGGTTCTCGTTTTGTATCAATAAACACATCTAAATATATGCAATTTTTTTATTCATTTGTGTTTGAACACTGTTGCCTTTAATATTGTGATTTTCATTTTCCCGTGCCAAAATTTGCGTAACACTTACCACAATGAAACAAATTGTAATGGCACATTAAAACTAAAAATCTATACTTTTATGTCATATCGATTTCCACAGTTTTTAAAAATATGTTCTTAACCTTCCAGCGGGCGCGCGTTTGCATGATATACTTGAATTGTGCATCTTATTACATATTTATATCGTTATTTTATATGTATAAGTGCAATATTATTCATAAAATCTTTGTTTACTATCAGGCTAATAAATACAGATAACATAAATAAAAGTTGAATTTATTTTTGTAAAATAACACGATATTTTGCGTAAGCGCGCCCGCTGGAAGGTTAATCTTTGCCATAGTAACTTGCACACAGATAAAGATATTTATTATAACTTCACGATCTACCCTCGTGTATATGACGAAAAGTGGTAAGCAAAAATGAAAATAATATTATGATGATATTGTTCATACGCTGGCATACTATCTGTAAATCGAGACATGAGTTTTACAAAAATCATTCAAAACACTATACAAGGCACACCGCTGGATCTAGAGCTGGTAAATTTCGCATGTAGTTGCTTCTGAGGTAGAAGTGCTAACTAAAAATGGGTTTTTCAAAATTTTAATTAGATTTCTAAATATTATACTATTTATTTAAATTTTAATCGAAATGTTAACGTTTTTTCTCAACAACTTCGGAGCATATTATCGTAAAAACACAAACAATTTTTACACCTCTTTATAAGTTTTTCGTTGTCACCAATTTTATTTCTTCACAAGTTTTTGTTTAGTTTTAATAAATTTTTCAATTATTTTTAAATGACACTTCATAACAATGCTTTTCTTTTATATAACGGCTTGCAAGAAAAAACCGCAAATAATCACTCTCAATATTTTAATAGTTTCTCATGCGACAAAGCAAAAATTTATATTAAACTTTTCAGTTCATTTCTAACTGACGCTTCAATATATTTCAAAACTTTGATGCTTTTTTTTAACGAGATAACGCTTTTAAGCTGGACTACTTTCTGTAAATTACGTAAATCGTTGTGCACAGAATGTAACGCACGATGGAATCTACTTTTTGGACTAGCTGCTCAGATCTCCATTATTTTTTTACATTGATATGAATATATTGATATGAATACAGAAGTAAATAAATACCAATATGAGGGAATGTAGACAAGATTTAAATCCCGCCCAAACCGAAGTAGCCCAGGAAGCAGATGAGCTGCCATAAAGCAACCCATCTTTCAAGAAGGACCCATAGTCAATCACAGACATCCAAAAGGTCAAAAACCTAGGAACAGCAGTTAGCTCATTCACACCAAGGCCCCCGGAGTGTCAGACAAAAAAATATCAGTCAAACTAAAGATCTACTTTTACCCACCCAATGGCCAAAGGGTCATCAACCCCACATGCATCCTCAAAAGGAGAATTTAGACAAAAAAAGCCAAAATAATAACTTAGGAAATTTAGATGAAAGAATATATGTATATATATATTTTAATTCAACAGGAAAGTCAACGCATAAGTATATAAATGCAAAAGAGAAAAAAATGCATATTTCTTTCTTTCTGTAAGAATGACAACGCACATGCTAAGCAAATCTCCCTATGTCTGGCTCTTTTATTATGCAGTTTCTTACTATATTGAAGAAAATCAAGCATGTATGTGGGAAAAATAAGAAGTCCGAAATTGTGTATAGATCTACATTTTTGGTGCGGAAACCACGCGCCAAATTTCTTTTATCTACCTGGTTGCGTTTTTGTTCATGGTAGTGTGTAGAGATCTACATTTTAGATGCGGCAACCACGTTCCAAATTTCTTTTATCTACCTGGTTGCGTTTTTGTTCATGGTATTTACACATGTACAAAAATATGTTCGCAAAATAATTATTCTTTCGCACTTAGTGGGGGAGGAGTCTAAAAGATCGGAATTTCTTAAAATGTGGCAGTCCCATATTCTAAAAAGTGCAATACATTTTTTATGCATATTTTGTCTACGAGATTATAAATATGTAATTACATAACATGAAAAATATTGCTTTTATTTTAACATCACATCGGGCACATCTAATCTGTGAAATGAAACACCCATATTTTTTGTGCGGGTTTTACCAAGAAAGGTGTGGATCTCTAGTAGCTTCCTGGCTCCCTACCACCGATACTTGGGTGTCGTTGTTTTTTCTCTAGTGCTCTTTTGATGTACGTGAGAGGCAAGTTAATCTGGTAGATAAGTTGCTCCCGATTACGTAAGTATTTTTGATTTCCAATTTTTTTCTCGATATTTCTTTTTATGCACCTGCAAAAGTTTTTATGCCTGTATCACAGCCCATCATTCAATGATATTGATCGTTATTTAAAATATATTGTTTCAAAAATGTCAAATTATTTCAGGATTTCATCGACAACAGTTGTTATTACTAAGGAAACTTACGGGAAACAAACGTTAACTTCCTCCTGAATTCCTGGACATTTTTTAGATGAAATTGCAAGGAAATTCAAAAAAGTTATTTATAAAACAATTATAGCTTTGTATGACAGAATAGTTAAGTTTTGATAAGCTTTTCTTTAAGCCTAAGCAAATATTTAACTTTTAATCTCTCTGATGAGTTACGCCAGAACGTGTTAGAATTTGCGTTACGCCCGGGCGAAAGTTAAGGAAAGAAAACATTATACCACAAAGAAATTTGTTAAAGAGGATAGGAGTACTTGTTCTGAGATATATACACACAGGAATAACACACTGCAAAGAAATTTGTTAAAGAGGATAGGAGTACTTGTTCTGAGATATATACACACAGGAATAACACACTGCAAAGAAATTTGTTAAAGAGGATAGGAGTACATGTTCTGAGATATATACGCACAGGAATAACACACTGCAAAGAAATTTGTTAAAGAGGATAGGAGTACATGTTCTGAGATATATACGCACAGGAATAAAGTTAAAACTTAATATCATTAAAAGAAAAATTTTCGAAGACCATTTTTTTTTATTTGAGAGCAGTTTCAGACATAAAATAAGAAAAAAAAGTGAGTAAAGTTCATTTACTGGTCTATTTTTTATTTTGGCAAATTTATTCTGAGATATTTTAATGCTAGCATACATTATTTCATCAGGAGTTGCTAGAAATTCAGTATATGAGTATCATACCGATAAATCTATCTGAAAATCATTAGATGGAAAATAAAATATACTTGAAAAAGTCAAATGCGCCAAATATCTAAAAAAATTATGAGTCAATCCAAACATATCCATTGTTTTATTATTTTTAAATCTTAGATAATGAATTAAATGAACTGCAAACAAAAATTCTAGGCACTACCTTAAAGCAAATAGCAAATGTATAAATTCAATAAAAGAAATTGCATAGATTAATTTAAAAAAAACATTAATGCTTAGCAAATCAATAAATATCATTGGTTTTTTTAAAAATAAGATATCTCCAATTCGTTGAAATTATTGAAATATGAATATCGTATACTTATTGGAGAAAGGTATAAATTCATTGTAACTAAATATTTAAGAGTGACAAAATTTGTTAAAATTTATATCCCATTTTATCGGAAAATAATTCAATTTAACGGAATTTTAAACCTATTCCAGGATAAATAGCGTTTACTCAAATGTTAAATTCCCAGAATCCATTATAGAAATAAAATATTTATATCCTTTTCAAAGAACAAGAACCAGACGGAAATTATAGTGTCACTCTTCACTTTCGCAGATAAGAACTGCGATGATTTAAAGCAATATCGAAATGAAGTTTTCTTTATTTGAGAACCTTAGGCGTGAAAAAAATATAGATTCACAATTTTTCCTTTACTTTTATCTATACTGACTTTTACTTTCTCATCATGATAATTTTATTCGGTTTTGGTATGAGAGTTTCAATAATTGAATAAATGAATTTAAATAAGTAAAAGTGGGCCAGTCCCAAACGAATAAATATCTAAAATTCAAATTAAGTTTGCGTAAATACTTGTGTTCGTTAATTAAATAAAAGTTAATGATTTTTATACCGTACTTTTGGCTTAGAATTTTTGTTTCAGAATGAAATGAATAAAACAATCGTTCACCAGCATGAATGTATTATCATTTCACTTCATTAAAATTTCGTTTAAAATATCCGGAAATCCAAATAACAGTCAAAAGTAACAATTAAAAACTGAATATATAGTAAATATTTATTAAAATTGAAGAAAATAAATTATGAATCAACTTATAATCTTTTCTATATAAGAAAAAAAAACTATATATAAATTTCGTTTCATTTTAAAGGAAAAAATATATTGAATAGCAACGGTTTGACAAAAAAAAAGAAAAAATAACACAAACATGAACCTTACTCATCTTCAATAACTCATACTTTTCTGGATATAGAATTAATATATGCAGTTCTATTTTTTGAAAATCAGTGACAGTGATGGACTGTTATTCTACTCAACAAATCTAGTTCCAAAAATAAGTAATGTAGCGGGCAGTGTCTGTTGCACATCAGCCTATCGTCGCTTAGGAAGAAACACCACCTATCTCAATTTTTTGAAATTTCAAAGTGGAAGAAAAATCTCTTTTTTTTCACAATCAGTAAAGAAAATGTCTGAATTCTCTTATAATCTGATATAAACATGAGACCGCATGTTCCTACCAGATGTGAAAAAAAGATAAGAAATATTAGTTATTGGTTGTGAAAAAATGAGTATTTTCTTTCCTCTTTTGAAATTTCAAAAAATTGATTGAAAAAGCATATGTAGTTTGTTAATCGGCGATATTCTGTCTCCTTGATACATCAACTATCTTAGATTTATTTAATCTTGAATTTGCTGATATTCTAACCCCTATATAAGCTTCATAGTAATTAATATCAGTAAATCAGGAAAACCTTACCTATCAAAACTTGACTCAGGTGTATAATTCACTGTCATATCGCCGGAGGAATCGCCGTTGGTTGATTGACAGTACATATTGTCAGAATATCGATGAAAATTTTGATGAATTAACTGATATTTCTCTCTTATTTGATATAATTTGTCAGCCAAAAATTTACGCAGCCAGTTTCCGTCTTGTTATTTCTTATTTGCTCTATTCTGAAGTTACCCCGGAAAGGGTAGTCTTGTTGAGAGGACAACTTTTGTTTTAATAAACAACATAAGTATACAAAGCACAACAAAACGTGGCAAACACAAGAAATGTGGACGCTTAATTCCTAAAATCTTGCAACTTTTCATTATAATTAAACTGAAATTAGATTGTAATTTATAAATTACAAGATTTTGATGAAAAAATGTTTGGTGCTATGAGGAAAAACTTTTCGAATTCTGGTGAAAAAAAAAAGACTTCAGGAATATAAAGACACCAGTATTGGGCAATTTTTAAGAAAATTGCGAAGTGTATAAAGCAAAAAATGTTCAAAACACTCTACAGTACAGATCGTTGGACGTAGAACTACTACATTTGGCAGTAGTTGCTTCTTGTGTAGTAGGTGCTCCCTAAGAAAGAGTTATCTAAAATTTTAATTAAAAATTAAAAAGAAGTTTTAATGTTTCTTCTCAATACCTTCGGACCATATGAATGCCAAAAAGCCATTTCTGCACCACTTTTAAATTCAAAAAATTAGATTTTCGGTGATATCAATTTTATTCCTGGGCAATTTTTCATTAAATTTAACAATTTTTTTCCAAATCGGAGAAAAAATTTGTTACATTGCTTTTCCGTTGCCTGCCCGGGTGCAACAAAATAGCAAGATTGTGAATGATCAATTTGAATATTTTAACAGCTCTCGTGCTGCTCAGAAAAAATAGATATTTGACTTTTCAGTTTATTTCTTTCTAATGCTTTAACCCCTTCTTGGTCGGCGTCGCATGTCATGCGTTCTGCCATTTCGTGCCCGTACAGTCGGTGTCGCATGTTATGCGTTCGGCCATTTCGTGCCCTACGGTCGGCGTCGCATGTTATGCGTTCGGCTATTTCGTGCCCATATGGTCGGTGTCGCATGTCATGCGTTTGGCCATTTTGTGCCCGTACGGTCAGCGTCGCATTTCATGCGTTTGGCCATTTCGTGCCCTTACAGTAGGCGTCGCATGTCATGCGTTCGGCCGTTTCGTGCCCGTACGGTCGGCATCGCATATCATCCGACGAAAAGAAAAATTGCATCGTTGAAAGTGAATTCGTCGCTACTTACGCGTCTCTTTGTATTCCGCGATTATTTTTTGCATTTCTGAATACTTCTAAGAGATGACGATTATCAGTGAGTATTTCGTTTTAATTTATAACTTGGATGCATTGCAGGGAAAACTGTATATCAGTGAAAGGGGTATCGCATGTATGACCACCAGTAGGTCAAGCAAAAACTGCTTACTAACAAAAATATTTTGCAGTTTCGAATTCAGAATAAAACATATATTAATTTTCAGCAATAAAATATTGCTTTGTTTGGGTAGGAAATTCGAAAAATAATTCAAACGAATATGGGTTAACGAATTTCAAAACAGTAGGTGTTTTTTTCATCACGATAATATTCTTAGCCTGGCCTTCTTTCTGTAAACTGCGTAATGTAAAAAATGTTACGTAAAGAATACAGCGCCTGATGCAATCAAGCCAGATGAATAGAAGACAAACGATTCAAGCCCAAAATATTTTCATGCTACAATGTTTAGGAATAGAAGTTCGAACTCCCTTTATTTTTTTAAACTCTCTCCTGATTGTATACGAAAGATACTACAGAAAAAAACGTATATAATATCGTTGCAATACGCTTGAGTTTAAATCTAGTAATTAAAACAAAGAAAAGTAATGTTTTAAAATAACGTAAACCTATTTCAAAAATCTATTTTCGGCTAGATGCACACTATACGGTGCAACGCGTCTGATTATAAAAAATTTACAAGTGCCTTTACCGTAAAAAATGATGAAATATAGAATCTAAAATAATGATAAATTAGTTTTTAATTTTTTCCAAATTTCCTGAAAAGAACTGATATCGCTGATGGCTTTCTTTATTACTCTTTAAGGTACTTAATCGAATTGTGCCATTATTCCATCTTTTCATGTTAGCCCTTCACTATCAGTTTTAGTCTTTCCCTGTATCAAAACTTTCATCAAATCATATTTGAACTTTATTTTCTAAATTCCAATTACCAAACTGAAGGCTATTTAAGGAGACATACGACTTTTAAACCTAAAAAAATGAGGAAAACTGTCATATTCGATACATTATATCTCTGAAACAATGAAATTCACAAACTCACTTTTTTTCTAGAAAAATATCTGTTCCTTATCTTATAGTACACACATTTTCAAATCTCCATATTGATATGTATTGTTTGAGACAGTAATAAATATGGGTATAATTTTTGGAGAAAAATGAGATAGTCAACTTGAACGCATGAATACGTATAAAATATTTGTCTAAACACAATATTTTGGGTGTATAAGTAATCCAAACAGTCTGTTTAAGAAACTAAACCTCAATTTATTAATATTTCAATTTAATTTCTATTTAATATACCAACTTACAATAAAAATGTTAAAAATTGTTAAAATTTCAACTTTTGTAACCCCCAAAAAAACTTCTTTGGAGTAAAATGTGTACAAAATGTGATTCAATTTGTAGAACATAGCACAATATTTATTCAGTAAAGATTTTATGCAAAAATATTCAATAGTTATTGAGATATCGTGAGCGCAATATTAAAAAAAATACATTTTGAGATATAGCGCTTTAAAGTTATGACCATATTCAAAGTTTACGTTGAATAGCTGATACAATTTTCTTCATAACTTTCATAATTATAGGATTTTTTAAATTTGGAGTGTTTTAAATTGTTCAGAAAAGACAGGGGAATAATAACATTTTTTTTCATAAAATCGAAAATTTTCGAGTTTAACAGTCGTATATCTCCTTAATATTGAAAAATAACAAATATTTATTACTTATTTTAAAACATGCTTAGCACCTATTTTAATGCAAATACGAGAAGTATTATTTTTACACAATAATTGCAACAATGATGAATTTGCAACAATGATGATCCATTTTTAATTGGTAAAATTCGGAAAATGATTTCATATTTTCAGCTCATTAAGCCTAATTGAGATAACTAGTGTCTGCTCTGTTTCATTAAGCTTAAAGTCGTTATGTTTCAGCTCGATTAAAGTCGACGAATGAAGAGAATTCGCTAAAAATTAATGAACCTTTTACATTGAATTTCTGAATAGTGAATTCTCAGTAAAGCAGTTTGATGTGTTTGAAATTATATTTAAATTTTGATCAGAATTTTAAGCTAATTCAGAATTGATGCGCATCAATTTATTTTCCAATATTAAAAAAAAAACATGACGCTTATAAGATTGTTATAACATTGCTTTCCTTGTTGATTTTCGATTAAAAGAGATTTTGATGTTAGATACAAAAAAAATGGTTTCGATGAAGAAAAAGCCATTTTAAATCTCTGAAAATTACAAACACAGTTTTGAAAGACTATCGAACATACGATATATCCCTGTTTGTGTATTTTTTTGCAGTTAAGACTTTTTCTTGAGTCTACAATAGAAGAAAACTCGTGTTGTTTGAATATTATCTCAAACTATTATTTTTCAGAAAATATTAGCTGCTCTTCTCTCAAAAATATTAAAAATTTTTTATTCTTATTGGATTTTAACATTTTCCAGCATATTTGTAAGGAATGTAAAGGCAATGCCTTTTTAAAAAGAAAAATAAATGTAGTATTTACTACAAAAATAGTGAAATAACAAATATTTCTAAAGTTGATAAATTAAAGTTGAAAGAGATAAAATATATTCAAAAATTGTCTCAGTTTTTATAATATTTCTAATATATTTTATCCGAATACACATTTGAAAAAAAATTCAACAGATGTATTGGACATTAAAATCATCGTATTTAACCTTCCGTCAGGCTCATCTAATCTATGAGATTAAGCACCCATAATTTTTGCGCCTAAGGGGTCTATTCTGGTACCCCCGGTTCTGTTAGGTTCCGTTGTTAACGTGCGCAACCCAACCCAACCGGGGGTACCAGAATAGACCCCTAAGTCCTGGATTTACCGAGGAAGATGTGGGATCTATTGTAGCTTCCTGGTTCCCTACCACTCACACTAGGATATCGTGTTTTTTTCTTTAGAGCTCTTTTGATGTACATGAGGGGCATGTTAATCTGGTAAATGAATTATGCCCAATTAGGTTTGTATTTTTGATTTGCCAAATTTTTCTCAATATTTCTTTCTATACACCGGCAAATGTTCGTATACCTGTGTACCAGCTCCTAATCCAATGATATTGATTGTTATTTCCAATATGTTGCTTAAAAAAGTATCGAATTATTTCAGGTTCTCAACAACAACAAATTTTATTGCTAAGAAACCTTACGGGAGAACAAACGTCAACTACCTCCCGAATTCCTGAACTTTTTGTTAGTTGAATTTGCTAGGAAATACAAAATAAAGTATTTAAAAACTCAAATATAGTTTTGTATGACCGAATAGTTCAGTTTGATAAGCCTTTCCTTAAGTATAAGCACAAATTTAACTTTTAATCTCATAGATGAGTTACGCCCAAACGTGTCAGCATTTATATTGTCCGACCGGAGGTTTATTCTCATAGAGTACTTAAGGCTACGATGTCTCTGTTTGAGGATTGAATAATCACGAAATTGAGTCCCGAGTTCCCCAAAGATAAAAAACAGGTGTGTCCACAGAATTCCAGAATAGTGAGAAAATCCTCGCAAGGTACGGATTCCCTTTTAAAGCTGGGCATTCATGAGAAGACTAGCTACGCCATTTTCGTAAGACCGTTTCTTTCCCCACCCTTGTTATTCGAAAAATAAGGCAAAGCATTCATGGATGTCCCAAAGTTTGTTCTGAGACAAGGTTCAAAGTCGCAGAACCTCCCACCCTCCTCTTCCGCCCACACGGGAGATTTCGAGTTTCATTTCTACCCTCGACGCGAGGTCCCAATGTAGACAGATCCTTTGATGTGCCGCTACCTCTAATCGAGGTCTCAAATT
>BGPR01000499.1:130704-158322 GCA_013235015.1 Araneus ventricosus | reverse complement strand
ACCATTTCGAATCATTTGCTCCAAATTTCATAGGGTTTCGGCCTTGACGATTGTTTTTTCCTTCCTGTGTTCCAAAATTCCATTTTGGAAGAGCTGTGAATGGCCTGCTTTAAAGATTTGAACATTAGCAATATGCAGCAATATACAGATCTCGATTAACCGGGATAGGATTATCCGTGTTGCGGATTATCCGGGACGACAAAAAAAAAAACTTCTCGTGTAACTTATGGTTCAGAAGAAACAAGGAATTTCGAAAAATGTCCTGAAAGTGATGAGGAAAATCTTGTAACTCATCAATAATTAAGTCAAGGTGACGCATTGGTACACACTGAGGCGTTACTTAATCACTTGGAGCAAGAAGATGAAAGCACACCTGCAGAAAAATGATATTGAGAAATCTGCGTAGTATAATTCGTCGAAGAATAAATGAAAAACAAAGCAGACTTCTATGATTTCATTCTTCACAAAACAGTGAGGTAAATTACATCCGTTTTTCTTTTTAATTGTACGAATTGTAAATCTAAATAACATTAAAATTTCTTGTTAATCCTTTTTTTGTATTAATTAAACTATTAATATCTTATTGTATAATAATTTTACGTTTCCTATCATTTTTTCAAAACGTTTAATCAAAATTTGCATAAATTGGATTATCCGGGATATTCGCTTATCCGGGACGAAGTATTTCCCGAACATCCCGGTTAATCGAGAGTCTACTGTATTTCAAAAACACGTTAACTAATAAGATATTTTACGCCCAACATTTATTTTATATCAAGCTGAGGAAATCTCCGAACAATATAGGACCTACAATACGGGCAATGCTAAGAGTGTGACATGGGTAATGCTGCAGGAAAAATGAAAAATGAAAAATTCGATGAAATTATCTTTTTAAAGAGTCTTTAAACTTTCCTAGATTACTTTCCTTGATTATTGGTGCTTAATAGTGAAGACGAAAATAATTTTAGTTAACTCATATTAATATGCATTAGTAAAGATACTTTAATTATAGAAATATAATATTATGTTATTTTTTCTAATTTTTTTAAATCCAACCCACTTTTCCGAATTAGTTATTTGCTTCCTGACCCTCTCCAACCCAAATTATTATTTGTCAGGAAAAATCAGTATTGAAATGTAAACAATTTAGAAAAATTTCATGTTTAAAATTATTCATTTCATCCGAATTAAGTCATTTTCTAGTCTTATTATAATTCTCAAGGAGGAAAAACCATTTTGATTGTTGTTATAACTAGTCAACATATAGAACGAAAAAGAAATCATTCAAAGCTATTCTTAAATTATAGACCTTTTGTACCGTATTACTTTGATAAGACACGCTTTTATTTTTCTAATAAAATTGATGGCAAATTCAAGATACAGACTAATAGATATATTGATGAAGGAATCTATACTTATAAAAGGCAATGTTTGTGTGCGTGTGTGTGTTTGTTTGCGATGTCCAGATGAATCTTTCGCACTCATAGCCATGAAATTTGGTACACAGGTAGTCGTAATGGTGACTGAAAGCACCTCGAAGCCTAAATTTTAAAATTTAATCTAGAAAATTTTTTATTTAATGTTTTGTGTTGTTTCGGGTGATTTTTCGCACTAATTTCTCAATAGCATGATTTTGGATAATTGTACGAAAAGAATAGATACACCATCGGAAAGAGCACGCGATTTCCGTTCTAATGAAGTTAGTTTTGAATTTCTAACGTAATTTACTGAATTTTGAGAAATTTTTAGAAAAATAGTCAGTTTTGCTATCGGAAAGTTATTTTTGTTTTTAGATTTGTTGCATCCGACTTTCTAATAACACTATTAATTTCATTTTTTTCAGCTTATAACTAGAACGGTTCTGTCGGATTTAAATCAAGAACGGTTAAAATATCTTTTCCCGTTTTTTTAATTAATTTTTTCCTGGGCAAATGAAAATTATTTTTCTCGAGCTAATTTTCTCCCGCGACACTCTTCCGGAACGCAGCTGGCTATGTGATTGGCTGAAGGGGAGGTGACGTCATAACCTTGAATTGGGTGACTGATAATTATTTTCTTTAGTGTCTTAACGTATTTATTCATCTCGCATACTTTACTTGTAGTATAATAATTAATAATTTTCACGTTGCAATTTTTTAATATTGTTTATCGCGAAAAAAAAAATAAGCGTGATATTCAATAATGTGTATCTTTTGTTCTGATTTTGTTTTAAAAACTTTTTCATGTCATTGTGGGCGTTTTTTTTTTTTTTTTCGTTTTGTTGAAGTCCTGATTCCACGGGCAACGCCGTGCGCGTACTGCTAGTAGTATATATAGAAAAAGATAGTCATTGCATATATTGCAAATCCATATAGTATTACTTTAGAATTAACATATAGTTTATTAATACTTTTAAATTCAGATAACAGTATAACTTCGATTAACCGTCAACGTCCGGATCAGTGCTGTGACGGATAACAGGAATATGATTATACATATATATTGTAGCGTGATTTCACTGCTAGCTTGGATCGAAAATTAAATTAAAATCTTTTAAAAGTTAATAATACATACATATTGTATTTAATTTTACAAAACGATCAAGATAAACTACAATATATGAGTAGTAATCTACAGAAATGTAATACTATGAACCTACAGCATAAAAATAATCAACAAGAAAAATAGAACAAATTAAAAAGTAATCAAAATTTAAACTAGAACAAAAAATATTTTAATTAATACACAATACAATTTAAAAAGTAAAATTTAGGAAAAAAAATAGATAAGATGATTGAGGAGTTCGGGCTATGAGAAGCCATGTTTGGCGTAATGCTAGCTTCTTACAGAAAATTTCTCAAATATTATTTTGAATCCATTTCGAATAGTTCTTAGCCCTTGAAAAAATGGACTAGAATGGATTCCTTGTTTTGTTTCTAGTTGCATTCGATTCACTCTGAGTTTATTTTTATTTTATTTCTTTATTTAAATTTGGCTATCTCTGTATGATCTTGACTTCCACTATAAACATACGTTACTTAACAATTATCTGTCTTGCTTACCTAGATAAATCTAAAATTTAGATGATGACGGATAATAGAAACTGTCGATTAAACGAGTGGCGGTAAATCGAGGTTTTACTGTACTTTTTAAAATGGAAGCTGAAGGAGACCTACTAATGACTGTGTCGAAAATTTGAAGTAGAAAATTTCATCCATATGGCACTTCTGCGATTGTTCTTTTTTTGTCGTCCTGTAGACATACATATAGACAATCTGACACCAAGGAATAATTCCAAAAATATTGTTTTTTAACACACTTTCGGCTTAAACGCCGAAATTCATTAAAATCTTGAAATCGAATTTTTTTAGGGTTATCATATTTTCTGTGTGTATACTTCACTTGTGAGACAGTGAAAAATACAACAATGTACCTACCGTAAGCGGAGAAAAAGAAAAGTACCTTGTTTTAGCTTAAGAACGGCTTTCTTGCTGCGTTATAGAGATCGCCAAATTGGCGATAAGAAAGAAAAGTAGCGGACTCCGCCGTACATTGATTGAGCAGGTTGCAACGCGTGCAGCGAAAACCAGGAGCTATTTCTATTAGAACGGGATTTGCGGTTGCGGCTATGGATTTTGAGTACACACTTTACTTTCGCGCGCTGCTAAAAATACGGCAGGGAAGGATTTGTCATTGTCAGGTGGTTCAGGATACTTTTAAAAACTGACGACGGAAACGAGGGCAGTATATTTAGGTGAGAGCACTGTCAGCAGGTGTTTGCTTTTTTAAAGGCTGATATAATTTCTAATTTTTATTGATTAAAAATGGTCTGTTAAGTGAAATTGCTGGATAAAATAAATTGGGAGCTGTCTTCAAATAAACTCATGGGGGAGCTTTTAGCGACAGATACTAAAAAGAGTAATTGCTGCCAAATTTTATTTTGTTATTTTAACATCTTAGGCGCTGCATCGATTTTTTCTTACACTTTACTTGAAGTGTATTATTTCGATTCGCTAAAGAAGAAAAATGTGGAATTAATTCACGTGACATAAGCCTCGTGTTGCTTCAAAATGGGACGTAAATATATCTAAACTGAACTAGTGACGTAATAAGCATATGACAGCTGGCGACATGTCATTGAATACCCAACTGCATGTTTTCTTTCACTGTCCTGTGTCCTCAGAAAATTTCCACACTAAAGGAGACGCAATGAATTAAAAAATTGAATTTGTTGCAGCAGATAAGCATGATTTGTCTCCATTAATACTGTTAAATAAATGAAGTGAATGAAACGGTTCCTTAAATCAGTTGAATTCATTCTGTTACTATTATTTTAATTCTATAAATATCAGTTAATAAGTTACTTTAAATATACCTCACGTTTTTCTCAAATAAGAAATAAATATAATCGTCTTAACGTGTCCATGACGGGGAGAGTTAAAAATAAACAAGCCCCTTTGCTCTGTGTCATTAACGAACGCGCAAATCCGATTTCTGTTATGGAGTCAAAGAACTCAGACATGTTTCCCGAGTTAGCAGTTTCCTTTCATTTTTTATTTATGCTGATTCATTACCCTCATTTCAAGGATCACTGTGGATCAGTTGATTGATTCATGAGTTCGATTTTTCGTGCTATTATTATTAGAAGGCTTTCGTTTTTGTTAAAAGGGTTCTTTCTATTTTGTACTTGGAATTGAATATTTATATAATTCTGCTTCTTAGATGATTTAATATCAAATAGGTGTTATACTAGAATTAATTTATTTTTCGGAGATATTTTTGTTGCATTGTGAAGTATCGGGGCATTTTGTTTTTGTTTGTTTATTTTGTGTAACTCTTTTTTTCTCTGAATATTGGGAAACATTATGGGATCTTCAAAGTAGCGGACGGACGTTATTGCCAAAACTTGCCAATGTGCATGTGATTTGAATTACATCTTTCATGAGTGAATCTGTTCTGAGATGTGTTTGGCAAACTAAAAGCCAGTCTTAGACGGGCACAAATCTTCTAGTAAGAAAGAAATGTGCTTTGATGAATTTTTGTTGGATGGTGACAAGAAAGTCTCCATGCCCGCCTGTATAGTGGTGAATGTGCTCTTGGGTATATAAAAGAATTTTACCAATAGCTGTTTTATTTTTAAAACCAATTTCTCATACAGTTTACAGCAGGATCTTACACTGAGAACAGAAATTGGTAAGCTTCGAAGTCCGAATCAGTCTACCTGTAGAGAAAACCGTTTATCCCTGATTGTATTAAGTAGGGTTTTCCCGCAAGCCCACATGTTTTAATTTCTCATACTGATTACAGCAGAATCTTACACTGGAAACAGAAATCGGTAACGTTCGAAAAATCAGTCTCTATCTGTAGAGAAAACCATCTATCCCTGATTGTAGTAAGTAGGGTTTTCCCGCAAGTCCATATGTTTTTAATTTTTGCTACAGTTTTCATTTAATTCTTTTTAACTCTTTTCCAATTTGGGAAAATGTTTGCATTAAATAAACAACTTTGCTTATCTGAATCTTACTGATTTGAAATTTATTTTATTGAATCCTTATCATTTTCTATAAGTCATGAAATTTCATGCCTGTAAAAGTGGAATACAATATTTTGGTTAAATTTCTATGACCGTTTCTGAAATAAATATCAGAACATTTTAACATTCGTTTAGAGTTGAAATTTTAAACGAAAGTTCATTACAATCATTACGCACACGGCATCTTTTTCTAATCAAATTCAGCAAAGAAAGGGAAAAATATAAAGTTTACCAAAGTATTTGATGGCACACTAACAGATTTATGAATTTCCTAAATATCAGAAATACTTCTATGCTTTACAATGTTTGAAATGCTGAATGAATTTATCTCTCACAGAAAAACAGCAGTTATGAATTAATCAGAAAAAGGATTCACATTAGTTTCAAAATTTATATCATATGTACCTACAAACGCTCTGAATTTTGCGTTTGCGTCATATTCAAAATATGTTAATGTTTTAAAATTCCGAATTATCTAGCCTTCCTATATAGTTCGTTACTACTGATTTCAAAAAGACTTTACCTTGATTGTAGTATTTCAAAGTATCTATTTTTAACGGAAATATCCAATTATTAATTCTATCATCATCTATATAGAATTACTTGTTAAATTCTGATTGAAACATTTCGTATGGAGTTCCAAACAACGTAGCAAGAATTCTAGCTTTAATCCCTTTGGAACTCTGTGCCATTTAATGCGTAAACAATAGACAGCCTAATGAGAATTTAATTATTTAAAACGAAGCAACGGGGAATCTGATTTATCTGCTCTTGTAAATGCAGCATCTAAACTCTAATGCAAGGCTTTGACACGTTGTTATTACCAGACGATTTTGACTGAAGCTGAATACAATGGCAAAATTTAAAACTGAATTATTGACAAGATATTATTACATTCTTTTCTCTAAGCACTTATTGTTTAAAAAGGATTTTTGGATAGCGATTCCACGTTTAAGTATTCAGAAAATGTTATCCTGAAATGCCTACTCAGAAATGCCTTATTTTTGTCTTCTGACCCCGGTTCAAAAATACTGGGTCCATAGACAATTAGCGCCTTCAAAATGGGAGTAGGGTAGACCGGGGCTAGTTGGGCCGTTTTCTCTTCTAAGAATTTTCAAAAAAAGGGAATTCAAATTTTTTTAAAAACTTTTAAGCTAATGCTATTAGTGAACCTTCATAAATAATTCGCCATAGTGAAATTTGAATATATTAATCATCAGTATTAATTTAAAACTCAAACTGACACCAAGTCGCTTGTCCCAACCTGCCCGATTGCGGGGTAAGTTGAGCCACTACTAACATGAAGCGACTATCGCGAAATATTCTTCTATATTGTTATACTTTATTAATTGAAGTAACGTATTTGAGTTAATATCCATATTATGCGCATTATATAGAAATTTTGTGCATTTCTATTCAATAGAAACCGAGATACACTTTATATGGTCATCGTCAAATAGTATTGTGTAATTATAATCAAATTTGGGTCCGCATGGTTTTTCATAACAAGTATCTTGCATAATAAATCTGGTACAATTCCATCCAACATATTCAGAGATATTTCTATAACGCACATCCTGATAAACCCTGTGTAGCAGCGCGGGCCAAGGTGCCCCATGCGAAATGGCCTAACTAGCCCCATATCTCCATTTTTGTTTCTGATGAGTGTAGGAATTTAGTCTGAAAGCATTTCGATAAGCAAACAAGCCCTAAAGTAACAATGAAGAATTGTCTTTCTGAATAGTATTTGTAAAAATGGAAATTATAATTTATAAGCAAAGGAAAAGAGATTATTCATAAGTGAGGAAATTTACTCGGCTTAGCAAAAATTAGAAAATTCTGGCTGTTTCTTTAATGAACGCTACTTCTTCAATGACGCTGATGTGGAAGAAGGAAGCCGGTATAATACACATTTGTCTGAATTGGCAGCGTTAAATACCGAAAAGTATTAAAAATATTGCTACTGGCCCAACGTATCCCTATGGCCAACTAGTCCCGGTTTACACTACCGTCTATTATGATAATTTTGATTTCTGATGAAAACGCTTCATCCTCATAAACTCCTACACTGGATTTTCAGTAAGTTTTTAAGAATGCAAATTCACACTAGAATGGTTTCTTTTTGAATTAATTCATTGGGAACTCATTTTTAATTTCTCGTATACGAAGTATACAAAGAGAAAGTATTGTAATCGTCAAAAAATTCGAACTCGAGATTTTGACGAATCTCCACGTTTCAGACCTCCCTGAGTCCGAAAAACACAATTTTGGAATTATGTCTGTCTGTGAACACGATAACTCGAAAACTATTAGAGCTACGGGGATAAAATTTGGTATGTGGTCTTTAAACTTAATTTGTAGGTTTCTATCACATTTTGGAGAAAATCCGTCCACGGGAAGTCTGTTTGTCTGTCCGGTGTCATGTGAACACTATAACTCAAAAACTTGAGTAGCTAGATGAATAAAATTTGCTACACAGTTTTATCATCATGACTGTTGGTCCATATAAAATTTTGGGCCAAATCCGTCAACGGGTTGACTGTCTGTCGGTCTGTATAATTGCATACTTGTAAAAATTATATCTCCTAAACCCTTTGGCTTAGATAAAAAAATATTGGTATGACGTTTGCTAATATTAATTATAGATCTGTGCCCAAATTTCCTTTGAATCGGTAAAGAAAAAGGCGTTAAAATTGCATAATAAATTTTTCTAATCCGATTCTCCATACGCATGCGTACTGGTAGCAATCTCTGTGCACGCGGAAGGATTACGTCACTTTGTCCTTGTTTTACTTGCGTACTGGAAGCAATCTCTGCACATGCGCATGCGCAAGCTAACGAACGATGTCTTCTCCTGTTTTTTCCTCCGTACACGGAGCTTGCATTGGCTACAGTTTGATAGAAAATAAATATTGCTAAGTTTTAATACATACGCATCTCTTTCAATACGATTCTTCACCTAAATATTTTACTATCACTATAATCTACAATGAAAAACCTTCTGATAGTCATTGAATTCTGGGTTACAGTAGGTTCGAATTTTTTATCCACGCAGGGGGAAGGGAAATGACAAATGTTTGAGAAGTATACGAGAAAGTTTAGGGGAGGTCACTCCCGCTGGTTACTTGTATCAGCCTTCCTATAATTAAAAGGCAATACAGCAAGTGCTGGAGCAAACAATTCGAACAATAAATATAGACGATCTAAAATCCAGTAGAAAGAAGTAACTCGTAATTTTTACACAGATTTCATTCTCTTAATGACAGGGGGAAATATTCAAACTGTCTATTTGCAATCTTTACCCTTTCACACCAATTTTAAGGTACGGGGAATATTAATCAAACTTAGCACACAAATTCATATGCATGTATTCGTTGAATTACAAGAGCAGAAAGAATTCTTAGCGAAAATTCGGTTTGGAGATGCAAAAAAATCTGCTTTGAAAAAATAAATAAACACATTAAAAACCCTCCTAAATCAAAAGAATTGCATCAATTGTTATTTCATAATGCATTTATCTCAAAAGAAATCATTAGATTATAAGCTGCCGTCGATGAATGCTAGTTATTAAAGCATAAATTTACTTTCTTGTTTGAGCTCCATGACTACCAACAGAGCTTTATTGTTTAGAGTATTCTATTAACTTACATTGGGTGGCAACGCACATAGCTAGAGGAAAGAACATTATAACATAACATAGTTATTCTATCGAAAATACTTGCGAGAACGACTCCCTCCAGTCATAAAGGAAATTTTAAGGGGACACATGATTCTTAAACCTCGAAAAAATGGTGGAAAACTGTCAAATTCGATTCATTATATCTCTGAAACAATGGAATTCACAAACTCAATTTTTTTTCTAGAAAAAAATCCGTCATTTCTCTTATAATTCACACATTTTCAAACCTTCATGTTGGTATGTATTTATTTGAGAGTAATAAATATGGATATATTTTTTGGAGAAAAAATGAGATAGTCACCTTGCGCGCATGATTACGGATAAAGCATTTACCTAAACACAATATTTTGGGTATCTAGGTAAGACAAACAGTCTGTTTAAGAAATTGAACCTCAATTTAGTAACATTTAAATTTGATTTCTATTTTATATACCAAATTAAAATAAAAATGTTAAAAATTGTTAAAATTTCAACTTTTGTAACCCCCGAAAAAACTTCCTTGGAGAAAATATGTACAAAAATGTGGTTCAATTTGTAGAACATAGCACATTATTTATTCGGCAAAAATGTTATGTAAAAATATTCAATATTTCTTGAGATATCGTGCACGCAACATAAAAAAACACATTTTGAGATATAGCGCTTTAAAGATATGGTCATATTCAATGTTTAGGTTGAAGAGCTGATACATTTTCCTTCATAACTTTCATAATTATGGGAAGTTTTTAACATGGATTGTTTTAAATTGTTCTAAAAAGACGGGGAAATAATATATATATTTTTTTCATTCGAGGTTTAACAGTCGTATGTCCCCTTAAAAGAAATTGGGGATTGAGTTGCTAGATGTAAGACACTTAGTCAGGGCAGAAACTGACAGAATACATTACGCTACGCTACTAAGTTTACTTGTGTATTATGTAAAATATTATCTCTAATATTTGAATATTAGCATTAGAGTTAGTTTTGACGTAGACTTGCGTCCCACCATATTGGTCTAATGGTCTGTCGGGGAAGGAATAAATTATGACGCTTTTCGCGCTAAAGTTAAACGCTTGTAGCTCCGTAACCAAATAACACAGAGAGTTGATTTTAGTTTCATTTAACAGAGAAAGAGGCGGTCATTGAAGATTGGAAAAATAATTTTAAAATTTGGAATTACGGTTTAGTCCCAATCGAACTGCAAAGTTGCTGAAAATCACGGAAAATTTTGATGACGTCACAGCGACCGATGCGCGCGCACGCAGACTAAGGCAATTCATTCATCGATCACTCGAAATATTACTCAATAATTTTTGAAGTACGTCGAATTTCGTGCTACAGTTAAACGCTTATAGCTTTGCAACCAAATAACATAGAGAGTTGATGTTAGTTTCATTTAACAGAGAAAGGTATACACTGAAGTTTGCAAAAGGAATCTTAGAATTTGGAATTACAGTTTAGCCACAGTCGAGTTGCAAACTTGGTAAAAATCACGAAGAATTTTCATAGATAGAGTCACATAGCCACACTAGACTAATAGTCACTATAGACTATAGAGTTAATAGTCACATACAGCTACTTTAATCACAGAAAGTCACAGTTGAGTAAGGTAAGTAAGTATTCGTCTCTCAATCCCAGCGGCCGTTTTGCAGAGACGGCCTCCTGTCGATTTTTTTCTCTTTTCTTCTATGTAACTAGCGATTTCAGCTTTCACGTTCTAATTATTTGAAGTTGCACAAGACTTTTAGCTCCATATTTTGTGTTATAATCAAGATTAATGTTATATTCCAGATCTTAAATATTTTCAGCTTAGTTGTCAGATTATTACTGTAGATTTAGCAGAATTTCCTTAGTCAGATTCGATATTTCTTAAATATACGAATTTTCACAACAAAGAGAATAACCACCCGATACCAAAAGAGTGAAAATGTACCAATTCTTGATAAAAGCCGTCAACGATATTTAGTCCTTAAAGGAACAATGATTAATAACTATTAAAATTAACTTTCCTTTCAATCGGATATTGGTTTGACGTTTCATCAATCTTGTGATTTCTTCATAAATCTTAATTATTTTTAGCTTGGTGCTGGAAGTACTGCCTCTATTTATTTTGGAAACTGAAGGTCGTTTTCGTGAAGTTTTCGGTTTTATATTTATATGTACCTTTGCGGGAAATTAATTTCCGTATTATTAATTGTTTTAAAACGACGTCACCATGTGAATTAATTTCTAATTAAATGAATCAAAATACCATGTTTAAAAGCTGACAGGCTTTCTTTTAAGAGGCTATAGGTCCTTTAACAAGGAAGAGACAATTCGAAATTAGTGAATGTCCGACTATTTATAACGTAAGAACTATTTAAAATATGTGACGTTTTTTCTTACCACAGTTACGTAAGACAGGTTCCTTCCTAAATATGAATTTTAAAGTCAGTGAATTAATTTTAGCCATTATAAATACATATAAAGTACACTAATAGTACATGAATTTAGCTTTCGAGCAGCATTTTTAAAAATCTAAGCTACTCATGCAAAGAAATGTCAGGAAAATTCCCTCCGACATAAACAGCTTGAAAATCCAGCCATATGTGAAAGATTCAGATTCGTTTTACTTACTTTTTATGCTATTAAAATATAATACATTTTTCTTAAAAAATGTAAGTAATATGCCACACATAATACTTCTATTGTATGATATTTACAATTTGTTTACATAAAAATGCCTGGAAAATTTCATAGTGATACTGTAAACAATATTTTAAAATTCCTGCTCGCTAGCTCTGAAAATGCAGTTATGGGATGTAAGCATTTAAAGCAAAAAATCACCTACCAAACTTTTATATGCATGGAGATGGTTTTTGTTTGGTTTGGGTTTACTGCCGCAAGAGCCAACATACTGGCTATAATGCGCCAAACAAATCTTTATTTTCCTGTAAAAGATTCACACAGCAATTTATACTGCTAAAAAATGTTGAAAAGTGATTCAATGTACTCACAAGGTAAAGTGATAATGAAATACAAAAGGCCCCCAAAATATAAAAGTAATTTTAAATAAGAGTATAAAATCCTATGAACTTTAAAAATGCAAAAAGTCCAACATGTGGGTCTTTGCCAAGCATATTTACGGATCCTACTATGGTTTGGATTGAGGTCGCTTTTCATTGACTCTTAGCGTCACGTGACTTCGCTTGCTTCTGAATGATGTCATAGGAGCGCGCTTAGTTTGGATTCCGATTTTTGTCTTAGTTATTATATCATGGAAAAACCAAAATTATCTTTTAATTACGATTATTTGGATATTTCTAAAGGGAATGATGAATTCAATATAAAGATAATTTTGGTTTTTCCATGATATAATAGCTAAGACAAAAATCGAAATCCAAACTAAGAGCGCTCCTATGACATTATTCAGAAGCAAGCGAAGTCACGTGACGCTGAGAGCCAATGAAAAGCGACCTCAATCCAAACCATAGTAGGTTTTCTAGTAGGTATCCGTAAATATGCCTTTGCCAAGTAACATTTTCAACATCACTGCGACTGAATGGAAGTGAAACAAGCGTTGGGCGTTATGCATGGAGATGGTTTTTTATTATATCTTCTAAGATTTTTAAAGCACACACATATGATATACCTTAAAGTTCTCAAAATGAGTTATGATTTCATATAAAATCATAAAATCTGAAAATGCTAAAATTCTAAAGTGTTCTATAGTTCCTTAAGCTAATCAATCGGTGTTTTTAAACTTATTCTGAAACCAATTGCACCACTGAAATTTTATAAAAAAATCCCATCTATTTATAGTATGTTACAAAGGAAATCTTAATAAGGTTTTGAAATTTATTATAAACACTTAAAATGAAAATTCTTTACGACGAACTCCTGTATGATGATAGTTGGTATTCTGTTCTGAATTTCATCGTAATTCTGAAATTTTAAGTGGATTTTTTTATTGCATGGGCAAATATTTATCTTCCAACTGTTTAAAAATGCATTATACGCTTAGAAATAACTTGCTTTAAAAGAATTTCGGTTGCTTATATTTTCAGTCAAATGATAACTGTTAAAACTAATAATGGAATTCAGAAGAATCTGATTGATATCTGGAGAACCAAGTTTGTATGGGTATTAAGTATTAATTAAGGAGCCAAGTGTGCATAGTTACATTCAGATACATTTTTCAAACCGAGGACACAACATGATGAAACAGAAGTGTACTGATGATTATATATAAGCTGATATGTTTATCAGATATAGGTTAGATTGATGAATTTACTACCAGTTCGATGGCACTAGTGGCCATTATTTGATCAGAGATTCATTTTAGAATGTGTTTTGAAAGCTATCTATGGAGTGAGCATGGAATGACAATTTCTTACCAAGCATACTTGGCCACCTAGATTCATGTTGGCACATGAACCTGAAATTTACCTAAGTCAGTTTGATTTGTTTTCTTTTAAAATACATTCTTTTCCAGAAGATCAATTGCTTGATGCTTCGACAGATAATAAGATGCATAGTTATACATGTGTCAGTCTAAAGACTGATTTAGCGCTTTAGGAAGATAAAAAATATTGTTATTAATTTATTTCAATTCCTAAAATTTAATCTGTGTTTTTGCTATTATATGGTTTTTATAATAAGCACTATCCAGCAAGAATTTGTAATAGATGCATAATTCAGAATGTCGAGTCTAATTCGACATAAGTTTGCAATACTCTAACTATGAACTTAAAAATAAACAACGAAAAGACATTGTAAAACACTAAAAATATCTGACAATTAATAGTATCATATCATTATACAAATGCTCTTATCTAAGAACATCGATAATTAAATTCTCACTTGGATTGAAAAAAATAGAATATAAAGAAGAATTCATTAAGCTGATAAATAAATATATATCCGAGGAACAAAACTATAAATCCATATAGAAAAAATCCCTTCGATGTTATTTACCTCAATCATACATTCGAAAGATTCTTGTTTACTTTCTCTCAACTGACAGGAAGTGGGAAAAATAATTTTATTCTGTTAACCACCTACCAAACTTTTCAGATCATCGAATCGAATTAATAATTAAAATTCACTAAAATCAAATAATTAATAATTATCGATCATAGAATCGAAAAACAAGATCAAAGAATTAATAATTATCGATCATCGAATCGATAATTAAAATTTCACCTGGATTGAAAAAATAGAATGCAACAAAAAATCCATTAAGTAGATAAATAAATATAAATTCAAAAAACAAACTATAAATCCATATAGAAAAAATTCCCTCTGATGTTATTTACTTCAATCCTACATTCGAAAGATTCTTGTTTACTTTCCCCCAAATGACAGGAAGGGAAAAAAAATCGTTTTATTCTGTTAACCACCTGCCAAACTTTTCAGATCATCGAATCGAATTGTTTTCCATCCAACCGTTTGTTTATGTTTCACCCATTTCTTGTGCAAGTTGTTTCCGGGGTTGTTACGTGGGATTGTTACATGCTGTGATCTAGTATTCCCTGGAATGGGAGGAGATTGCGTCGTTTCGCGTTCGCGTTTCCACATCCACTTGATTTATTGTTTCAGTTATATTTTGAGATCTTTCGGAAGAAGACCAATTATGGTGATGCATGACAAACCTGGATGCTTTCTTGAAAAGCACTGTTTGTTTTAGAGCTTCTGAATATATATTATTATAAACCGTTATTTAACTTGACTTGTTTCATGTTTTTAAAAATTTTATTTTGTATCGGTTTTTTACTCGCTACCTGATGCGATACAGTTTTCAACTTTGTATACTTGTTTTTTCTATATGACAATGCATTACTTTAATCACTTAGCAGTTTTGTTTTCTTTACTGTCTATTAGATGATATATATATCTTTGGGAAGCAACTTCTTTTTCTCTACTCTTTTGATTCAACTAAGATATCATAGGACATTTGAAATATTTATGGATGTTATGTAATTTTAGTTTCAGATTACAACGTAACTAAATGACACAATTTTAATTTATTAGTATAAAAATACGATAATTTGATGCATCTTCGGCGCACGGGCAAAACAATGAAGTGGTTATCATTTTCATAACATTATCATTTAATCGATTAATTTAATTAAATAGTCATCCCACATAAGTGGCCCCATCTTGTTGTATATTTCAAAAACAATTGCTTAGATAACATTTAAAAAGTGATTTATAAAATCTCCAAAATACTACATAGTGGACAAAAATTAAAACGAAGTCTGCTTTTTAGTATACTAATTAAAGTGTGCTTCTAAAGATTTTTAATTAATTTATTGGCGATTGAATTTCTTCCTTTAATCTAAAGATTTTTCATTCGATTTGAAAAATAATCTTGA
This sequence comes from Araneus ventricosus, assembly GCA_013235015.1. Classification (NCBI taxonomy): domain Eukaryota; kingdom Metazoa; phylum Arthropoda; class Arachnida; order Araneae; family Araneidae; genus Araneus; species Araneus ventricosus. Next base: position 142,796 of record BGPR01000499.1, on the reverse strand, counting down.
TTTCGCTCATTTTCAGATTTTGATACACATATTCTTATACAATCTCTTCGAACTTGAAAGCTTTAAGCTTCTTAATTTTTTTTAAAAAGATTACTAGCCGCTCTCTCCTCGGCACTCTCCTTGCCACCTGTCTGTTTCGAGGCTCTCAGAAATTGCTTTTCTTAGTTTTAAATACTGCATGAAGATCAGTGGAACAGACCGTAAAACCACAGTAGATTTCATATTGTTTGTCGACAACAGATTCCTTTGAAATTGTAAAATATTTCAATAAACCTCATCCAGTTGTAATGTTTTGTATAACTTTTTCACGAATTTCTGCATGCAAGTCTTCAGATCCAAAAATGCAGAATGAATTCGCCCTAAATAAACAGTTTACATCACCTGCAATAAGTATTTTACAATATTTTTTGAAACGACATTGTGATGAAACTGTTGGGATCTATATATTTAAAATAATATGGTAAAACCTTCAGACATTTCGCCAGCCTCAACCGCCTGACCTATTTCGACATCTTTTTTTGATTTGAAAGGTAATGATGTTTAGATCTATCATCAAGGGACGTCTGCCCCCACCATCCTCCATTTTCGAATGAAATCGAAAAAACACTTCTCCTCTGTACATTGTCTATAGGTAAACAGTTATAATTGATAAAAAATATAGCAAAATTAATTTAAATATTAATTGAAATTTAAATTAAATACTATTTTTTTGCATTAAATATATATTAAATATATTGTCTATAGGTAAACCTTGTAGAAATTCCCAAGCACCTGACGGATTTCGAGTTTTTTTTCATTTGAAAGGTTATGACGTCTAGATAATAGATATATCATGAAGGGTCGCTTGCCCCCACCACCCCTCATTTTTGAACGAAATTGTAAAAACATATAGAGAATGTATGGTGGAGAAGTGGTTTTTTGATTTCGTTCGAAAATGGGGTGTGGGGCAGGCGACCCTTGATAACATATCAAGAAGTCATAACCTTTCAAATGGAAAAAAAAATGACAAAATCACTTGAGTGGTTGAGGCTGGCGGACTCGGTGAAGGTTTCTACCAAATTATTAAACCTTGTAGAAACCCCCCAGCCCCAACAACCCGACTGATTTCGACGATGTTTTTTCATTTGAAAGGTTATGAGGTCTAGATATGTCATCAAGAGTCACCTGCCCCCAAACCCCCCATTTTTGAACGAAATTGAGAACATATATAGAGAATGTATGGTGGAGAATAGTTTTTTCGATTTCGTTCAAAACTGGGGGTTGGTGGGGGATAGGAGACCCTTGATGACATATCTACACGTCATAACCTTTCAATTAAAAATATTTGTCAAAATCCGTTGGGTGCTTGGGGCTGGGGGATTTCTACAAGGATTATCCATAGACAATGTACAGAGGAGAAGTAGCTTTTCGATTTTTTCCGAAAATGGTGGGTCGTGTGACAAGCGACCCTTGATGACATATCTATTATCTAGACGTCATAACCTTTCAAATGAAAAAAAATTGTCGAAATCGGTTGAGTGGTTGAGACTGGGGGATTTTTACAAGATTTGTTTTCCAAATTATTTTAAATATATTGTTTCAAGAAAGATTATGTTCTGGATATAGCCAGAATTCCGGGTTTTTTTCTTAATTTTCTCAAGCACGAAATTTCTAGTAATGTTAAGAAATTTCTGAATGAAGACTAATTATCTTTCTTAAATGTTATTTTAGGGCCAATATATCATCTGAGATTGCATAAAAATTACGAAATTCTCAAAAAGTGTTTATCTACCCAACCGCTCACTGTGCAAAACTTGCCATTCGGTTTCAGTAGTCCACTGAATTTTTATACATAATTTTTGAAGATATATTTGAAAAGTCGCAACCGGTTTCAAGTTTGTATCACTGAAGGAATAAACAGCAAGAGATCCATGAAATCAAGAAACCTGTAGTAAACGAATCAAATAGACAAGAATCCTTCAAATATACAAGGCGTCTACTCTAATAGTGACTCAATATCTAATTTCTAAACCGTTAGATAGGCATACAGTAGAACCCCTGTAATCCGGACACGCGCTAATCCGGAACCTTCGGTAATCCGGACGGTCCATGGAGAATGATGCAAACCCTCAACAAAGCGCAGTCAACTGCCGGCGTCATGCGCCGATTTATTGTTGTTGAATATTTGTCCTGGCCATCCTTCCGCAGAAGAACTGTGCACTGATGAGGGGTGAAAAAAAAACCACTTTTTTGGACACTCATTATGTTCATTCACTTACATATGTAGTAATTATGTATGTACATATCATGTTCATTCAATTTATCCATACAATGTTAGTTCATACAAATATACCCTAGTACCTATACATACAATTTTTGAAAAAAGTGCTTTACATTATTTTTTAAAAACCTCGCTAATCCGGACATCCATGTTCCTGAATTCGTCCGGATTACCGGGGTCCTACTGTATCTACTTCCAATGCTGTCGGAAAAAGCTTTAAATGACGAAAGGAATTATATTTTATGCTGTTTGAGCCAATAAATGTACTGCTGAAAAAGATACGAAGTTTAAATTTTTATACAGTCTGCCGGTACTATTAGTCATACTTAGTAAAGTATTCTTGACACGCTAACCTTTTAAACAAAAAAAAAAAAATCACTCTTTTGTGATTGAAACTGACCGAGTTGTGGAGCTTTAAATTTCATAATTTTAAACCAAATAGATGCCGCGTCGAACAAGTGCTGCGAATTGATTGGAGGATCTCTCTCGAGACGGGACTTTGTTGGACTAAAACAGATATATTCAATGAGAACTCGGTCAGAACTTTTTGTTTTAAATACTAGTGCGTAAAGAATATTTTAGTAAACATGACTACTAGGACTTAGGAACTGTGTAAAAATATAACTTCGTAATTTACAAGTGTTAGCAAACGTTACGTAGGACAAAATGGAAGCTCCTGATGATTCCTTAGTTGCTAATATTAGATTTTTAGGTCCCATTGCCGATAGTGTTCATTAGCAGCCATGCTGTAAAATGTCTAGCCTCTTACGCGTTCAACCAGAACTAACTAAAGTCAATTACATTGGCCTTCAAAATTTGAACATTATAAACCTGAAATTATAATTAGGAGGTGACTGCAATATTTCTAAGAACTGCATATGAAGTTCAGAAACATAAGAATATGAATTCAATTTAACAATTTCGTAGGCATGAAATATGAATCAGATTCGAAAATGTTATGCACTGAATAACAACTTTTACAAGTGAGCTGAAATGAATTTTGAAAAAGTGTCTTTTTCGGCCCTCCCTAATTAATTTATTTTAATTATTGCAATTATTTATATGAACTTCAATCGAGAAGTCAAACATCTTACATTATGTGCCTTATGATGCATTTTGCGCTCCTTTGTACAGTGAAAGGAGTCGAGTATGCCTTTTGGTCATATTCTCTGGAGCTGAATGGGTCCAAAATTTGATACAGATCTGAAATTTTGGTTCCACGACAGCATACGAAATTTTATTTACCAGTCAACTTTTTAGAAGATTTGATACAAAATATGATACTCATCAAAATATTCTGATGATAAAAGTATGTCAAATTTCATCGTTCATGACAATTGGATCTTTGAATTGTCGTGTTCACTTTCACGCGAAAGGGTAGGCAGACTAATTTCTCTTTGGCTGATTTCGGACGAACTTTCATAGAAATCTGCAATTTTGTTGTAAAGCCCACGCAGTAAACTTCATTCTTATAGACTGCTGTATTTTTGAATTACCTTGTTCACAAGCGGACAGAGGTTCATAATTCCAGAAATGTATTTTTCCGTTTCATAGAAGTTTTAAAGTAAAGATTTCACTAATTCTCGAAATCAAATTTTTGTACGATCACATCAAGGTAGGTTTCCAATCAATAAATTTAAAAAATACCCGTGAAATCGATAAAGTAAAAAAATCCTTAATCTAAGCATAAGTTGATTAAACTGTTACACCTTTGGTAATTTTAATAAATTATATCACAAGTTTCTAACCTACCTCCCAATAAATGAGCTCGCCCATCCAAATAAGAGCGTTTGTATGGCATTTGAAAAATTGCGAAGTGACGATGTACCGTAACAGAGTGCTGCACTTTCTAAAGAAACACCAAGGGTTTGATGAAAATACATCGCGATGCATGCTACACCATTAAACAGAAATGTAAAAACAATTTGATTCCTAAGAAGAAGCAACTGCCTCTTGGTATTCTCTACCGAATTGTGGCAGAGATTTCTAAAGCGGTAGACAGCTCAATTCGAAACATCAACAAAATGACACTCTTTCAAGCTTCTATGCTCCAAAATCTTTGGCAATAGGTTGTACACTAGGGTGGGCCGAAAAACACTTTTTTTCGAAATTGCTATTCTAATAGTTCGCAAAGAGTTCTCTCTGGGTTCAATAAACACGGTGTAAAATATTTTTTTGATTGGATAATATCTTCTGCCCCCGCATCGCGCTTGGATTTTGGAAATTTGGGTAAAAATTGCAATTTTTACTCTGTGTAGGAAATATAATTATTTTTCAATGTTGCTATTCTAATAGTGCGGAAGAGGTGCCCACTGGGTTCAATAAGAAAAGTGTTAAATATTTTTTCGATAGAATAATATCTTCTGTTCCCGCATCGCAATTGAAATTTTGCAATTTTTGAAAAAAAAAGTTCACTTTTTTATGTGTTATAGAAACAAATCAAACATGAAAAATAGATGGGTACAAACACTGTTTATTGTTATATTGTGTTGTACAATTGATTATATTACCTGAAAATTATTAAATAATTGCTGAGTCATAATATATTAATATAATATTTGTTAAGGATATTGCAACCATAGAATGTTATGACATGCCAATACCAAAAGTTTACTTGCACTTAATCAGCAGGAAGAGGCTTGAAATCAGCCTTATTGTCGAATTCAGGCATCGGGAAAAAAATGTGGATCTAATGAACCCGTCTCTATTTTGAAACCCATAGACCTTAATGGATGCTTCTGTCACTAACTTGGCACAACGTTCCATCGCCTGTGTGTCATATGGGAAGTGAACGAAGTCCCATTCTGGATTTTTCTTATGACGCACAATGGATCTAAATAAGGCAGTGGATATATTATGGAGGATTGGTGGAGAAGTAATGGTAATTGAAGACCAGTCAATCATTTCTGTATAGTCAGCTCCTTCAAAATTAAGTTATGGTGGAGAAAGACACGTACTGACATTGGAAGATGACTCTCTAGACTAAATTATACGTCGTGCAGCAAGCTCTCTGATGTACACTCTTTAATACTTCAACATACATAGCAAGATATTCTCAGGATGAGCAAAGAACGAATTTCTACAAATTACTCCATAAACGACGTCCTTGAGGTCTTGAGATAAATACCTGGATCTAGAAATAGTATTCTACACACGCTTAGCTCAATATTTAAGCGAGTGTTTAGACTTTATATTAAACCAGTCTGGAGTGTAAACTTTCATAACAAACTCAGCGATTTGTTTCAAATTTAAAGAAAAAGCTGGAGAACTAACATATAATCTTAGAAATCTGTTGGCTGTTGTCAGCTAGAGTGAATGTTATAATGTACCAGGACTGCGTCTAGCCAGCTCATCAGAACAATTTCCCAATCGCAACGCTTGAGATATTTCTAATAAGTACATTTGATGCTTGCTTAAGTCACGTTTATGTGTTGTTGGTAATTCGCCGCCAATAATTTCGAAAGTTGTAACTGGCAAAGTTTCACATGTAAGGAGCGCCTTCCCAAAATTACCAGAATATGATTTTGGACCATTTGTTGGCACATCCAACGTTTCAAACAGATGCCTCAGAGTGAGTGTTCATTAAAATGCGGGAGACATATTACCCACTGCAGAGGTTTACAAAGTTTCAATTCCAAACGCCGAATTACACGGGATTTCCATCCGGTATTAACAGATGTGCCGTCACAGCCAATTGCCAAAAGCTGAGAAAAATATCTTGTGATCCCTTCAAAATATCCAATAATAGTCGCGGAAATCTGTTTTGCTGTGCCAAATGATGGACTCAAATGAGTAATGTAACGTGAACCCAGTTCTTCAATAAGACATAAACGTTCCTTTTTTGCTTTTCTCGTGTATCTTTTAGTATCTACTCTCTCCTCTATCAATGTAGAATCTTTACGACCATCGAAATACAGTCCCTTCAACGTTAATTCCTGAGCTTCAATTAAAGCCTGGGATTTTAAATCCTTTCTAACTCGAACCTTTTCCCTTCGCAACTTGTTTTCGTCAACTACCAAATCTGAGATGTTGCTAGTTATGAGACCGACATCGTGAAGAACAATTGAAGCAATTGCAGCCACAGCCCGGTCCGAGACGCCACACTTTTCACGAACCACAGGAGTTGAAGGGAGGCCGAGTCGCATTTGTGATGATTTAGCTACAAACGGAGTTAATTGTTTGTACTTAGGATCAGTAAGAGAGATTAAACGGTTCGATGTTGATGGTTTGTAAGTGTTCAGATTTAAAATTACTTCAGCTATATCTGAAGAACAATCCGTTTCTTCATCTTCATAATCTACATACTCTGCGTTAGTCGTTGCTTGTGTATGATTTAAGTATAAAGTGTAAGCCTTTCTATCAGCATTATCAGCAATATTCCGAAGTCGTTTCCTGTATGAAAAGACAAAAAAGTGTACTTTTTTACAAAAATTGCAAAATTTCAATTGCGATGCGGAAACAGAAGATATTATTCTATCGAAAAAATATTTTACACCTTTCTTATTGAACCCAGTGGGCACCTCTTCCGCACTATTAGAAGAGCAATATTGAAAAATAATTATATTTCCTACACCGAGTAAAAATTGCAATTTTTACCCAAATTTCAAGTGCGATGCGGGGTCAGAAGATATTATCCTATCAATAAAATATTTTACACCGTGTTTATTGAACCCAGAGAGAACCCTTTCCGCACTATTAGAATAGCGATTTCGAAAAAAAGTGTTTTTCGGCCCACCCTATTGCACACCATGCTGGTGCTTACAATTTATGGCTTTAAGAATTTCGAGCTAGTACATATGCTATATCAATTGTAATTATATGGCTGTCACTATTTCTTATCCTCGTGTTTAACTCCGAACTTCTTTCTTCTGGTTTCATTTCCACATCACCCAGGAGGTAGAAACCTTGATGCGCTTTTTTTAACGAGGTTTCGCCCGGAGCCCTAATCCTCAGGCAACACTATTGTAGGTCCCAAGTTTCTGTTCTTCATTTGAAATAGCCAGAAGGATAGTTTCCAGTTTTTTCTTATTATAAGAACAAATTATTGTGCTTCTTATGGCTGCTTTTTTATTTCACTATTAAAATGATTTCTATTTATAATTTGAAAATTTAGAACAAAGAAGCTAAATCAATTCAGTATGGAGATTTCAGTTTGTAAATGCATCTTCGAATATTGTTTTTATGCTGTTATTCTACAAAGATAAAGATACGGATGTTTTTATTCGAGACGAAAAGAGAAGGTACTTCATAAAACAGGTATATGGAGCAAAAAATTTTCTTTCTATTTAGGATGGTTAAAATTCCATATGATTTCGTAAGTATTCTGTTCAGAGGTATAGGCAATTTTTATCAATATTCCAAACGATCAGACATTTTTGTTTTTCATTTGAAATAGAAGAATATGCATTTTGCAGTTTTTTAAAACTATAAGAACAAATTATTATACTTTTTTATGACTCCTTACTTTTAGTTTCACTTTAAAATGATTGCGATTTATAATTTCAAACATTTGAATACAAAAAATCCAGTATGGAGATTTTCTTTTCTTCTCAAATCAATCTTCAAATGCTACTCTTATGCAGATACTGTACAAAGTAACGGGTGATTATTTTTTATTGACGTCAAAAATGATGTTATTCATAACTTTTGTCCGTTGGGCATAAAATATTCTTTCTATTTAGGATTTCAATAGTTCCAAAAGAATTCGTATGAATTCAGTCTCTTGATAGAAACAGCTTCATCGAAATTTCAAGACATACACAAAACATTTTTGTTTTTAATTAGAAATATCCAGAAGTAGAAGGATTTCATAGTTGTTTTTTTTTTCAAAATACATGAACAAATTATTGCCACCTATTTATAGTGTCACTTTTCAAAGGCTTGTGATTTACAGTTTCAAGCTATTGAATATAGAAATTAAATAGATCCAATATAGATGCTTGAGTTTCTTTTCAAATATATTTTCAAATATTTCTTTCATTCATCGATTGTACAAAGTTGCAGATGCGATCTTTTATTCGAGGCCAAAAAGGCTATTGTATGAAATTGGTCTATTGAGCACAAAATACAGTTTCTATTTAGGATGGAAATAGTTCCAATAGAACTCGTATCCATTTTGACCATTGATGTACGCATGTTTCATCAAGGTACCAATCCATCCACAAAACACCACAACGGCTCCAATCTCGTAGAAGTCCAAGCTCACATACAAAAGAAGTCTTATGAACAAGACAAAGACGCTCCAACGTCTAACCAAAAAGATAGATCTGTCCAGATCCATTACAATATCCAAAAGCGAGAACACTTTCGCCAATAAAATCAAGAATTGATAGCAATTCAGTTAGAAAAAACGCAGTTTTAAAAATCACATTAAAAATATCAAACTCACTTTTCAATAGCAAAGCACAAAATGTGAGAAACAATGACATATAACAAAACAGATTGTTTTTAAGAACAATGAAACGCTACTTTGTTTAGTCACTAAACAACAGAATTTAAGGCTAAATAGAGGATAATATAGTCAACAATGGACATTTAAACAACGCAATTTGTGACGTGTAATTTTCTGGAGTAATTATTCAAATTTATGGAGATTATGTCCAAAAACATAGGGAATTTGTAATTATTGATATTAAAACCACATTATAATCTCGTTTTATGAAATTTAAACAGAAATTTAAAAAATAAGAAATTCATAGCATTGTTAAGTCTTCGGATGAATTGCGTTTTTGGTGACATAAAAATGATGCAATTCCTAAATTTTTTGATAAGAGCAACTCTTATAGTGCATATATAAACATTTATGTACTGGTACATCATTTTCTTGACTCTTATTCTATATTAGCACAATAATAATTTCCTTCTCAATTTCAAAATACAAATTTAAATCCCACTTTTACAAGTCCTAAAAATAAGCATAAGCTGCACAAAATGTACGCCAACATTGTTCTCAATTAATAATTTGAATTCTGAATATTTCACAGAAGACTGATTTTAGAATATACTACCGACTCTAATTGAAGTTTAGGAACAGCTGTGATACACGGCATCGCTGACGATAATCTTGTAGTGGCGACATTTTGTCGCCTAACCGAACATAGCATCGTTAAGTGGCCAAAACAAAATATCGCCAATAGGGTCATATATTGAAGCTGTTGACAAAAGTCGCCAAAACAAAATTATTGCCAGTGATGACGTATATCAAAACTGTACCGAAATTTGCACATTACTAAGGCAATTTATGTATATAGATTTGCTTCCTTTCAATAATCTTGGCAAATGTTCTCTTCCACAAAGTACAATATTTTCAAAGCCATTATAGTGCATCTCTTTCATTCATGACCTAACGTCAACAAAGAAGAATTAAACCTAAGAACACGGTATTGTCAATTCGGCGAGATCTCGATACTAACACCAACAATTAAGAGAGCCGCCAATCGCTAATATTAAACCATGCGAAATCTATTAACAAATTTGTTGAGTTACGGCTTGAAAATCTTTGTTCCCTGACAGTACCATTATATTATGTATGATGCAAAAATAGCTAACTGCAAATTCAGTTCAACAAATGCCGGATAATATTACAAACTTACCCAAACAAATGGAAGATGTATTCTACTTCACTGAGTTAATGAAATCACAATACCGTATTTTTAGTTTCCTCTTTGCTGACCGGATCAAGATATATTTAACAAGAGAATAAATGCATTGGAATCTGTAGTCCAAAGTTTACTCTATCATATTCAAAAGCTGTCAATTTCTTATATTACTTCATAACTACTCCTGCTTCGTGACTAGTCTATTAAAAGCCGCTATTTAACAGGATTGAGGATTTTATTTATGCCTGTAAAAGGCATATAAAAATAAATTTAAAGTAAATTAAATTGTGATGGTTTTGAATTAATGAAATAATATTTTTTCTGTATTTTTCAAACGATGATTATAAAAATCTTGTTCAAAGTGAGCGTGAAGAAATGAAAAAAGTTTGTTAGTTGCCAGTGGATACCAGAACTTTTTTCAACACACCCTGAAAAAGGTTTTTGAGTCTTAAAAAAAGTATGAAAACGAAAATCTTTAAAATAGCTTATATTTAACAGGTATTTGACGAGAATCAACCATTTCCGTTCTGGACAGAACGACATGTTTGTGATTTTTTTCTTTACAGTCAAGTCATTCTAACTGACCAAATGCAACTTTTATCTCAAAGCTATATTTCATTACACTATTTCCAAAGCATCATCAAAAAGTTTTTCTTTGATCTTGTATTAAAGTTCTTTCAAATCAAAAAGTATAACTGTACATAAATTAACTCACTTGCATAGAGCAGATTTCTGACATTCAAAACTTTTACTTTATGATTTTATTTCTGGTATACAAACGGAAAGTGTTGCAAAATTTAAAACATACAACCTCGAGATTTTGGTAAATTTACACGTTTTAGAGATTCTGGAGTCAGAAAAGAAGCCTTTTTTCGGTATTACGTGTGTCTGTCGATATGGATGTGGACACGATAATTCTAACACAAAATAAGCTAGACGGATAAGCTTCGGTAAGACGTCTTCATACTAAAATTGCAGATTTCCAGCAAATTTTGGATGAATTTCGGCAGGGAGAAATTGGTCTGTCTGACGGCCTGTGTGCACGTGGACGCGATAATCTAAAAACGTAGCGAGTTAGATGGATGAAATTCAGTGTATGGCTTTGAGATTAGTCTTAGGTTAAGTTAAGGTTAGTCTTTTGTCAGTCTGGCGGTTCTTGTATATCTAGATGCGATAACTCTGAAAACGCAACAAGACAGGAAAATCAAATTTGCCTCGTTGTCTCGTCACCAAAATTTCAGCTTTGTAGAAATTTTAGTTGCAATCGTTCACGAGGAAGACGTCTGAAGCGCATAGAATAACGCCTCATACCCCCAGTCCACGTAACAATTATGACTATTGAAAGTTGAATGGGTACGAACACCTCACCTATATTTCTTACCTATACACTTCACCACAAAAAAAACCTAAATCGGCTAGTTCTAGTGCCGAGGATATAGAAATGAAGATAAAACATTTCATTACCTATGTTTTTGCCAACATGTTACATTTAGCCCAATGTAACATTGTTGTTACTAGAAAGGCGCTATTGCATGCGCTTCAGACGTCTTCCTCGTGAACGATTGCAACTAAAATTTCTACAAAGCTGAAATTTTGGTGACGAGACAAGGAGGCAAATTTGATTTTCCTGTCTTGTTGCGTTTTCAGAGTTATCGCATCTAGATATACAAGAACGTCCCGATTGACAAAAGACTAACCTTAACTTAACCTAAGACTAATCTTAAAGCCATACACTGAATTTCATCCATCTAACTCGCTACGTTTTTAGGTTATCGTGTCCACGTGTACATAGGCGGTCAGACAGACGAATTTCTCCCTGACGAAATTCCTCCAAAATTTGATAAAAATCTGCAATTTTGGTATTATAAAATGAAAATAATAATAATAATCAAACAATCACTGAAAACACCGAAACACATGAAACTCTTCGCGGCATTTACACTGAAAAAGGAACAGTAAGTTGAAAAAGAGATAAGTGACAATTTTAAAAATGAAAAGAAAGAAAATATTTATAATAATACTAATATAATTGAAAAAATTAAGTAAGAGAGAAAGAAAAAAAGAAAAAAAAACAAGACGATAATTGGTCAATTATTACTCGTTTCTGTAACCTATACTTCGAAGCACGAAAACATCATTTTGTGTCAGTATAAGAAGAGTCGAAGGAAGAACACTCCCATTGATTTACGGGTCTATTCTGGTACCCCCGGTTGGGTTTGGAGACGTCACTTTTT
>BGPR01000499.1:103586-130604 GCA_013235015.1 Araneus ventricosus | reverse complement strand
GGGGGGGCATCGCCCAAAAGGGTTAAATATGAGTGCTAATGAGTAAAAAAAATGCCTGATAATAACACGATTGGCAAAAGAAGATTTTCAGAAATAAAGTGGCGTTATTATTTAATTTTCAATGAAGTATGTAAAATGATTAATTTACATCTTATTAAAAGAATTTGCGAAATGAATTACGAATTAATTAATTAGAAATAAAAGCGGGTTTCCATTTTACCACAAACGTTAGCTAGACAGTCATTCCTATTGCGCCGATAAATTGAAAACGGAACACTTCGCGGAATTTTGTTGATGCCTAATATCCCCTACTCAAAAAACTCTTAGTGGATGATGATCAAATTATGGAAACAGGAACCTGGAATATTTCTACAAATTTCCTTGATAGATTTCAAAAATACGGGGTACAAAAGAAGGGAATAACGATTCATGACAGGAATTCGGTATCTGTCTAAGAATATTGTAAGACTGTAAGTCGAGGGATAAGCACACGCATTAGTTTACATATGAAAAAAAACCCCAAAAAATTGCCTCATTTCTATTAGCACAAGATGCTTTTCAATATTCGTGCGATATCTTTACAATGTTGTCCTGCATTCAGAATATTGTAGCAACATCGTAGAGTATTTTCTTCTAATCGGGATGATAACAATTAGAAACACGACTGGCAAAATAGATTTATAGAATGCAAGCGTTGTTACTATCTATTTTTAAAAGAGTTTATAAAAGGTTTCAATTTATATTTTATTATACAAATATTGTAAAATGAAATGACAAACTTAGATGATTCAGATATAAACGCGGGATTTCATTTGACCTCAAACATCAGCTTGATAGTCAATTCTATTGCGCTGATAAATTGAAAATTGTACACTTCGCGGATTTTTGTTGTTGACTAACATCTACTCAAAAGAAAAAAACTCTCTTAGGGAATGATGATCAAACTGCTGAAACATGAACTTATGAAAATTTCGATAAATTTCCTTGATAGATTTCAAAAATACGGGGTACAAAAGAGAATACATAACAGGAATTCAGCTGCTATTTAAACACATGGGAAGACTTCAGAAATTATCAGTCAGTTTTCTACAAACATTTTCTTATTTTTTACCAGCCGTTCACATTCCGTTAAATTACGAAAGCATATTTTTAGTTGGAAACGTTGTACAAACCTTATTAACTAGATTTTATTAAGTAAGCAGAATTTACTGAGAACCGACTTCCTGCAGCAAAATACGGAAAATAACTGATACATAAAGTCGCCAATTCAATGATTTCATTGAAGAATTCCACGGAACAGATGCCAAAGTCAGCCATATTAGACATCTTTCCCTGAAATATGCCTTGTAAAATAACTCTAAAAGAAATGGAATTTTTGTACAATAATATGTATTTTATACTGTAAAAGGATATTATCATAATTTCTAGCACAAACCAGCTGGAGTGTTCTTTATTCTCTTGTATTTATTATTTGGCAATTGCACTGTTTCTGGGTATACCATAAGGAGTATTCAGGAAATACCCATAAAGGAGAACCAGTAATACCAGTTCTTTGTGTATGTATATATTTATATTATCTTTTGAGCATGATAACTAAAGTAAATTTGATGGGATTTGAACATCCTAGCGATATGTTGAAACGAGGATGAAAATCTCGACGCAGTTTATAGATGAGCCATCCAGACAAAGGGAAGATAATTTTTGTTTGAGTACGGGACAATTGCCCTATGTGACTTCCTTCGGACACATGTGCAATATTCATGCGATAGTCCATTTCACTACCTTGTGAAACATTCCCAGATGCAAAGGAAGCTTGTCTGAAAGGTTTTAGAAACCTTGTCATCGGCAAGGGTAAAGGGTTGTCACAAAGGTTTCCATGACAAGGGTTGAACCTTTCGGCAAGGTAGCGGAAAGGTTCGCTAGTCAACAAGAAACAAGGTTTCCTGTAAGGGTTTTAGTAAGATAGCCCCAAGCTTTTATTACATGCTTCTTTCAGGCCTTTCAAATGTTGTTAAGAGCCCTCCTTCGGCGGAAAAAAATAGAATCCCCTTCCCCCCTCCGAAGCTGTACTCCTACAGAGGGGTCCAACACCATCTTTTATTCCTCTTCTCCTGACGTCATCTTAGTCCAACTTAGAGTTATCTGCAATGTCAATTAAGAATCTTAATTAATCAAAGCTTAATTATAAATTTGATTAATCTAATCTTTAATTGAACTTACTTGTACGATTTCGTTGTAGATTGTGACAAAACTTCACATTCCCCCGAGCCGGGGATTGAACTCGCGTTCATACAGTTGGAAGGCAAACGCGATAACCACTACCTCGGACGTGGCTACACACGATCGGACAGGTGGTTCATAAAAAGCTTTCCTACGTCAATTTTTGCAGGAATGGTTTCCGAAACGGTTTGAGCGGAAATGCTTTCGTGGATTTGTTGTTCAAACCTTGTCGGTGAGGTAGTTCATAAAAAGCTTTCTTATGTAAACCTTGCGGCAATGGTTTCCGAAACGGTTTGCGTGGAAATGCTTTCGCGGACAGCCTATGAAAAGTGAAATGGCAACCTTTCCGCAACCTTCTTCGCTATCTGCATTTTCACAGACGAAGAAACGACCGGGCATAATTCAAAAATGTACATTTTCGACTGAGTGATAGCTGATATGTTGTAATTCATCAGAACCTCGAAATCAAATTTCTTGAAGATTACAATACCTTTCCTTTGTATACTTTACGTAGGCAAAAGTAAAACATACAAGCGCTATCAAGCCCATATGCACTTTTCGATAAAACATTTCAAAATCATCTTCGGATGCAAACGGTTAATAAGAAAGATTGCAAATGCTTTGGGACTGTATAAAAATTTAACTTCGTAATTTACATGCGTTAACAGATGTTGCGTGGGTTGAAAAGGACGACTTTGAAGACTCTTCTGTTGCTAATATTAGATTTTAGGTCTCATTGCCGATAATATTCACTAACAATCATATCGTAAAATATATAGCCTCCTATGGGTTTTCTCAGAACTAACTAAAATAACTTATTTTGGCCTTCTAAATCGGTACTATATAACCCTGAAAGCAGAACGAGGAGGTGATAGTAACATTTCTAAGGATCGCATATAAAATTTGGAAACTTAAGAGTATTATTTCAATTTACAGTTTTTTTAAATGTGAAACTGAATTAAATTCGAAAAATATGTGCACTGAATATCAATTTTTACGAGTGAGCCGAAATGAATAAAAAAAAAAGGGTTTCTTTTGGCCCGCCACATTATAAAAATTTAAATATATTAATCAGCTAATTAATTTATTTTAATTATTATAACTGTCTATATGAACTTTAAAAGAGAAACCAAGCATCTTATATTACGTATATTATGGCGCATTTTGTGGTTCTTTGTACAGAGCTAAACGCCATCTCTTACCCCAGTACCTGTAATCATTGAGGTCACTGAACGGTTTGATAGACAAGATACGGGAATTTTATTTAAATGGAACAGATCTTTATACTATTATTCCATTTTGTTGTTTCCGTACTTTTTTTGTTGTTGTTGAATGCGAGACATTTGAGTTGGAGGCACGTATTGATCGCTCACTGGAGACAGTCTCAAACATATGATGGACAATTTCTGATAGGAGGATTCATTTTTGTTGGGGTGTGTGTGTCAGTTGGAGCTTGATGGTTGAGCTCGCGGAACAGGTGAAGGCTAGAGGAGATAGGAAGAGATATTTTTTCCTGAGGAATTTCACTATTTTATGAATTTTTTGCCTGGAGATGAGGTTATTGACGACTCTTTTCACCCAGTCTTGTTCGAAGATTGTTACTGGGTTCCTCAGACGCCAATACGCTGTGAGGGCGCACTCCGTGGCATAGAGAAGTGCCGTGCTAATACCACCAGAAGGGCAATGATCGATATCAAAGAGGTTCAGCCTTCTGAAGTATACTTCTGGCAATGAAAAGAATCGAGTATGCCTTTTGTACATATACTCTGAGGCTGAATGGGTACAAAATTTGATACAGATAAAAAAGTTTGGTTTCACCAGTGCATACCGAATTTGATTTACCTGGAATCTAGCGTTTTTCATCTATCAAATTCACAAACCCACGAATAGACAGATTGTCAATCTCTTGGGCAGATTTGATCAAAAATTCTGAAACACGCCAAAAAATTCTGATGATAAAAGTATGTCAATCCAATTGATCAAGCCAATCGCATTTTTACGTCACCGTGTTCCCTTCCACGTGAAAGGGTAGGAAGAATGATTTTCCGTTGGCTAAATTCATCCAAAATTTCATAAAAATCTTCAATTTTGGTGTGAAGATCACGCACTAAATTTCAGTCTTATGGATTGCTGTATTTTTGAATTATCTTATTCATAGACCAACAGAGAGGCAAAATTCCAGAAATGTATTTTCTGACTCGTAGAGGTTTATAAAATGAAGATTTTAAAAATTCTCGAGGTCAAATTTTTTGAACGGTCTAACGAGCATAGGTTTTTATATTTCGTATTCGATCAAGTTTAAAAAGAAACCGTAATCTCGTAACATATGTTTAGTTGATCAAACTGTTACAAAGTTGGTTAATATTTTTTGGATTGAAAATATGAAAATTACAAAAGTAGGCAATTTGATATTAGCAGTTTAATTGAATATAATATAAAACTGATTCAGCGTCTTTAAATTATACATCACGTTAGTTCTCCTGGTAACCTACCTCCAAATAAATGACCTCGCCCATCCAAATCTAAGCTTAGGTGTTTGGCATAGCATACCAAAGTAAGGCTCTTGCGCCATTAAATATTAAACAAATCAAACTAAGCTCGGGGGTTATAATGCATAGTAAAATATAGAGCGTTCGTGGGCAATTGAAAGATGTAATAAACTAAGAGTAGATCTACAGTAGCAAAGTGCTGTACATTATGAAGGAACGCCAAGGGTATGATAACATTACATCGCTTTGCATGCTACATCACCAAACCGAGGTACAAAAATAATTTGTCGTATTCTCTATCGAACTGTACCAGAGATTCCGAAAGCGATAGATCGCTCAATTTGGAACATTAAAACGAATGGTACTTCTTCTGCTATTCTATGCTTCCAAATTGTTGGAAAAAGTCTGTACAGTACGCTGGTGACTACACTGAAAGGCTTTAAACGTCTCAAGCTAGTACATATGTTGTATCAGCTGTAATTTTATGACTATCATTATTTCCAAGCCCCGTGTTAAACTATGAACTTCTTTCTTCTGGTTTTGAAGGTGTTGGTTTCATTTCCACATCACCCAGGAGGTAGAAACCTTGATGCGCTTTTTTTAACGAGGTTTCGCCAGGAGCCCTAATCCTCAGGCAACACTATTGTATGTTCGAAGTTTCTGTTTTTCATTTGAAATAGCCTGCAGGATATACATTTTGCAGGGTTTTTTATTATATGTACAAATTATTGTGCATATTATGGATGCATTTCTTATTTCGCTTTTGAAATTCGCCCAAAATTATAACATTTGGAAACAGAGCTAAATTAATCCAGTATGGAGATCTCAGTTTATTGTCAAATTCCTCTTAAAATATTGCTTTTATGCAGATACTGGACAATGTTACTGATACAGATATTTTCATTCAAGTCGGATGAAGAAGATGCTGCTTTAAAATCATATATTGAACACAAACGGTTTTTCTATTTAGAATGACTACAGCTCTATATGAGTTCGTAAGTATTCTGTGATAGGCAGCCTTTATCAATGCTCCAAGCAATCAATGAAACATTTACGTTTTTCATTTGAAGTAGCTGGAAGAAAATATATTTTGCAGGATTTTCATACCATATGAACAAATTATTATACTCTTTATGAGTGCTTAGTTTTAGTTTAACTTTATGATGATTGCGATTTATAATTTGAAACATTCGAACACAAGTAAAGTAATCAAATGGAAAGACTTCTGTTTCTTCTAAGATGAATCTTTAAATATTTTTTTCTGCTATTGTACAAAGTTACGGAAGCATAGTTGTTAGTCAAGGTCAAAAATGAAATTATTTCATAAAATTTTTCCATTCAGCGCAAAATATATTTTCTATTTAGGACTGCAATACTTTCAAAACAATTCGTTTGAATATTGCCCATTGATAGAGACAGGTTCAGCAAGCTTTCAAGCCGTCCACAAACATTTGTGTTTTCAATATAAATAGCCAAACGGCAGTGCAGTATTTTACAAATTTCTGTTTCAAATTATATGAATAAATTATTGAGCAAATTAAGACAGCTTATTTTTTGTTTCACTTTTTAAATGATTGTTATTTACAGTCTCAAGCCATTGAATACAGAAAATGAATTTATCCAACATGGATGTATGAGTTTCTTCTCAAATATAGATTCTTACATGCAACTATTATATAAAGTTCCAGATTAACTTATTTTATTCTAGGACAAAAAAGAAGATATTGTAGGAAACTGGTTTGTAGAGCACAAAATATCATTTCTATTTAGGATGGTAATAGTTCCAATAGAACTCGCATCCATTTTGACCATTGATGTACACATGCTTCATCAAGGTACCAAGCCATCCACAAAACACCACAACGGCTGCAATCTCGTAAAAGTCCAAGCTCACATACAAAAGAAGTCTTATAAACAAGACAAAGACGCTCCAACGTCTAATCAGAAACACAGATCTGTCCAGATCCATTATGATATCCGAAAAGGAGAAAACTTTCGTAAATAAAATCACGAATTGATATCAATTCAGTTAGCAAAAACGCAGTTTTTAAATCACAGCAAAAGTATCAAGCTCACTCTTCAATAGCAAAGCTCAAAATGTGAGAAACAATCACAAATAACAAAACCGATAGTTTTCAGAAACAATGAAACACTACTTTGTTTATTTCTAAACAATAGAATTTAATGCTGAATAGTGGATAATAATGTTAACAGTGCTTGTTTAAACAATGTAATTTGTGACATCTTATTATCTTGATTAATTATACAAATTTAGTGAGATTATATTCAAAAACATACGATATTTGTAATTGCTGATATTAAAACCACATTATAATTGTTTTTATAAAATTTATACCGATTATAAAGTATTTTAACAATAAAAATATCCAAACTTTGTAAAGTCTCCGGTTTAAATGCGACTTGGCGAAATAAAAATTGATGCAATTCCTAAATTTTTTGTAAGTGGAGCTACTATAGAACACAGATAAGAATCCAAATATTTATATAATATTTTCTCTCCAAATATTCTATATTAGAGCAGTAATATATCTAGTTTTGTGTTTCAAGGCATATATTTGAAAACCTTTTATACAAGTTCTGGGAGCAAACAAAAGTTGTTAAATATATATGATAGTAATGTCCTCAGTAAATAAGGATTTCGAATTTTATGTATTTCACAATTGAACTTTGATACTTAAATCTGCCTAAAACAAATTAAATTTATATCTTACTAAGCCTGCTATGCATACCGAATTAATTTCTTCCAATAGACCGTGTAACCTTTCTTTCTTCGGAAATAAAAAAATTTCGGAATAGCTTTCATATACTGTATCACTGGCGATATTTCGTTATTTCGGCGACTTTTTTTGTGTTGCGTAAACAACTATAACGTCGATTGTGTTACCTAAACACACATGTCGACTGTTTTGTTGGTCATTTTAGTTGTTCTCTTGCGTACGCGTTTCCGGCAAATTTCTTTCACTTTAAAAAACATCAGCGTCTTCTCTTTCAGAAAAGCGGGAACCTCGTACCTTCGCTTTTTTATTGAATGTTACGAATCTAGGTTTTTTAAAATTCCCCGAAACCAGAATTTCCTTACCTTAAACTTAACTTTAACCGGAAAGTCGCCGATATAACGAAATATCGCCAGTGATGCCTTAAATCAAAGCTGTACCAAACATGCCGTAATCATTGAAACGCATCTATTGCATACGTCACATATCTTAACGAATATAGATAAAATTTAGGAAGCTGATACTGTCCCTTCGCCAAAATCGCGATACTTTCGCCATCGATTAAAAGTCTCGCCAATCGTTAATCTTTAACCGTGTGAAATGTCTGCCAAATTTTTAGAGTTATCTTCTGAAAATATTCAAAATTGTCGTCAGTACCATGTTCTAAAGTCTAACCCAAAGATAGCTACATATTGAAATCGACAAATATCAGAAAATATACCAAACTTACGGAAAAAATATTGAAGTTGCATTCAACCTCAAATAATATAGTTGACTTAATCACAATTCCAAACTTTCGTGTTTGAATTTGTTGACAGGATCTACACATATCTGGCTGGGAAATAATTGCACTTGAATCTGTTGTTTAAATTTTAGGCTCTCGTCTCCAAAAGCTGTCAATTTCACGTATCACTTTCTAGCGACTCATGCTTCCTTACTAGTCTATTAAAAGCAGCTTTTTGTATAAGATTGAGAATGGTAATCAAGCCTGTACAACGTATAAGAGCTTGAATTTAAATTAATTTACAACGTGAGGAATTTGAATAAGCAAAATCAAATAATATTCTGCCTACATTTTTCAAGTTATAAAATTTTAAAATTGTCATTCAGCGAGAGCGTGAAGCAGATAAACAGAATTTTGAGCGTTGGCAGTGCATAAGAGAGATTTTAACAATATATCCTGAAAAAATAATTTGAGCATAACAAAGAGAAATTCTAAAAACCAAAATCTTTAAATTAACTTATTTTAAACAAATGTTCGACGATAATGAACAGTTAACATTTTGAATAGAGCTTCGTGTTTCTAGGATTTGTTTCTGTAATCATGTCATTCAAACCGATTAAATAAAACTGGTCTCGTGAAGATTTATATCTTTAGACTACGTCAAAGCGTCATGAAAAAGCCTTCCTTTGTTTAATATGAACGTTCTTTTAGTTCAAAAGTAAAAACTGTACATAAATAAACGCACTTGGAGAGAGAAAATTTCTTAAATTCAAATTTTTTCGGTTCTGTTTTTACTTTCTTGTGAACGAAATGCATAAACAAAGAGTGTTGTAATCGATTGAAAAATCGATCTTAAAATTTTGATTAATCTGTATGCACATTTTAATCTGTCCCAGTCCGAAAAAAAATTCGACGGGAGGCTGTCTCTGCGAAACGACAGCTGGGATTGAGGGGCGTAGACTTACTTACCTTACTCAACTCTGACTTTCTGCGACTGAAATTGTTCTGTGTGACTAAAATAGCTCTATGTGACTTTGACCTATGCTCTATGACCTTTCTCTGTTAAATGAAACTAAAACCAACTCAACTCAATTAAATCGATGGAAAGGACAGATCAATTATATCAGCAATTGTTAATAATAATTAATTAAGGACAGTTAATTAATTTATTTCTCAACTATGACTTTCTGTGACTAAAGTAGCTCTATGTGACTTTGACCTATAACCTATGCTCTATGACCTTTCTCTGTTAAATGAATTAATCTGAATGAATTAATTAACGTGAAATGAATTAATTGTCAATCTGTTAAAATCCAGTTAATATACCGCTCACAACCAACGCGTGCGCCCGCATCAGTCACTGTGACGTCATCAAAATTCTTCTTGATTTTTAGCAACTTTGCAACTCGACTGTGACTAAACCATCATTACAAATTCTAAAATTATTTTTGCAATCTTTAATGTCTACCTTTCTCTGTTAAATGAAACTAAAACCAACTCTCTATGTTTTTTGGTTCTGGAACTATAAGCGTTTAAAAATACCACGAAAAGCGTTATAATTTTTTCTTTTCCCGGCACACCATTAGACCACTATGGAGAGACGTAAGTCTACGTCAAGAAAACAGTTTTTTCATTATATAGGTTGATCTATGTCTCAGCGGAATAACTCAAAAATACTACAAGCTAGACGGATGAGACTTGGTATGCATCGTATTGTACATTTCTATCAAATTATGGATAAAACTCGTTTGCGAGAAATTTGTCTGTCTGACCGTCCGTGTGCATATGGAGGCGATAATTTAAATATATAAATAGTTAAATAGATGAAATATCTTATCGACCTATCTCTCAACTGCCAACTATTGGAAAACTCTTAGAGAAACTCCTTACCCAGAGGCTCAGTTACCACCTGGAGAGACTTAACAAAATTAGCGACAGCCAGTACGGATTCAGAGAGGGGCGCTCGACGGAACTAGCAATTCATCATCTCATTCAAAAAATTAATGAAGGCAAAAAGAAAAATCCTCATGTCCTGGTACTCTCAATAGATATTAAGGGCACATTCGATAACATTCAACACTCCCCAATTGACAACTACCTGGACAATAGTCACTGACCCAAAAAGATATCAACTATTTTCAGAAATCTACTTCTAAACAGAAAAATTATTCTCAATTCCAGTGAAGGACCAGCCATTAGAGATAAGAGGATGGGCTGCCCACAGGGTTCCTGCAGTGGTCCAACCCTCTGTAACTTAGTCGCAAACGAAATTCTGCAGGAAACCTGGCCAGAAAACACAGCCATTCAAGCCTTCGCCGATGACTTTGTGCTCGTCTCTCACGGCCCCACGAAAATAAAAATTGAGAATCAAATCCATGCAGCAATAGAAAAATTCATTAACTGGGCCAACAAAAATAAACTTCAAATTTCAACAGGCAAAATTCAATACATCCTCTTCAGCAAATTAACAAGACCCCCACGGATTCGATGACAAGGAGAGACAATCCAAAGAAAACACACAATAAAATATCTCGGACTCCTTATAGATGACAAACTAAACTGGAATGCGCACCTTCGAAATCTCTCAACCAAATAATTTACTCTTTACCATAACCTACTAAACATTACAGGGAAAAACTGGGGATTTTCCTTAAAACTCAGAAGAATGTTGTACAAGACTGTAATAGAAAGGATGCTTGCTTATGGAGCTGCAGTCTGGTGCCTTGACCCAACAGTTAGAATCAAAAGGAAACTCAACACCATCCAAAGGCCATTCCTTCTTGCTCTTACAGGAGCATACAGAACAACACCAAACTCGGCACTCCAGGTCATACTTGGAATTCCATCTCTCTACCTCCAGCTCCAGCAGGAGGCCAGAGTCACAGCCATTCGAAGACTCAGATCCCCTTCCGGACACTTTGACAACTCTCGTTCCTGGAGAGGTTGAAAAAGGGGAAACGGCCTGGGCTGCAGATCCCGCTGTATATACGTCAGAAGAACAGATTTCTTTGGTAGATGGCGGGGGTATAGCATCGCATCTACACGGATGGCTCGAAGACCGAAAAAGGTGTAGGGGCAGCATTTTGCGTCTGGTCAGGACAAAATATAGTCTACAGATGGTTGGCAAAACTGCAAGACTACGATACAGTTTTCCAGGCGGAACTTCTGGCCTTGAAACACGCAATAGACCATGCAACCAGCCTCCCTCACCAGCCAATAACCATTCTAGTGGACAATCATGCGAGTGAACAGGCGGCAGCTAACCCAAGAAGTATAAACACAACAGCTAGAGAGATCTGTCTGCCTTATCACGAATAAGCACATTCACATTTTTTGGATCAAAGCTCACGTGGGTTACGACGGAAACGAGGAAGCGGTCAGATTAGTAAAAGAAGCTGCGGAGTCTGATAGAGACCCACTATCTGTTAAGGCACCGATTTCCTTTCTGAAATCAATCTTCAAGAAAAAATGATGGAGGACTGGCAGTCAGACTAGGAAGATGAAGATACGTGGAGGTCCACATTTAACATCCTGCCAAGAGTCTCGACTCAACCATGCTACTGGAAAAGGGAAGAAAACCTTTTTTTTCATAGGACACGGCCCATTTCCCCCGTACTTGAAAAGACTTAACCTTGCCACGACAGCAAATTGCCCATGTCGAAACACAAATGACACTCCTTTGCATTATGCGACAGAGTGAATTCTGACTGCATCCTTCCACATGACTAAACCGGCACAGCAACATGAGCTACACTGGTTCCGCAACGTCGCTTCCAACAAAGGCTCCCGATTTAAAATCCAACGATTGCTTCACCATCTTAATGATTTTCAAGAGCTTTTTCGAATAATTCCATGATCATCTCTCACTTCCAGCCTCTTCCATTGCCTGCAGGCTGACATGGGGAATTTTTTGCGCCCTCTTCGCCGAAGTGACTGCGCACCTGAACTATTCTCCGCTTCCACACAGAAAAACTTCCACTTTATGGAGAAAAGAACAATCAACAGAACAGACACACATGTGCTTTATCACTCACATTTTAGTTTGTTTTTGTGGATTTCTTTATTTGAATTAGTTTTTTTTTTGTTCTCTTGTTTGTTGATATTGTACACCTCAATCTCATATTTCTTTCCTGTTTACAGTTTTTGTTTGTATATGGTTTATGGTTTTATGATATTCCCCTTTTTGTTTATGTATATTATCCCAGATTTTTAGATTTGTATTTTGTAACTTTTTTTCATCTCTGCCTTCGCCTTTATTTTCTAGACAGTTTAGGAGCGTCTTCCGATGTCTCTTCCACTTCATGTTCGCTACAGTGTTTAAATAACCAAAAGGTTATAGTCGCAGAGGCATGAAATGGTGTTCTGTTCTGTTCTATAATTGTAGATCTGTGTCAAATTTTGGACAATTCCGTCAAATGGTTACTCGTCTGTCAGTCTGTCTGTTATTGTATATATGAAAGCGATAGCCCAAAAGCACCCCTTCAGATGTGATTCGAACATGCACAGTAAGAAATTATTTACGACTAATACACATATTTCCTCCAATATTCTAAATATTTACCTCAAATTTTAATAAAACGCTTCTTCTTCCCCGCCAACCGTTCAAACGCTCCATATCCTATGAGTGAGTGGGTTGGCGTTGGAAATACTTAAATAAATAAATATGTTTCTCTATTACATTGTCGAGTATTCTGTAAGTTTCGTATAATTTGGTTGAAAACTGCATGCCATAAGTAAAAAACAAACGGGAAAATTTGGGATTTTTTAAGAAAGCCCTTAAATCTTCCCGAATATATCCCGGAGTATTTAACGATCGCGGTGGCCTAGTGGTAAGGTCTCGGCTTTGGGGCAGGAGGGTTCCAAGCTCTTAACCCAATTCCACTGAAGATCCGCCGTGTATGGGGCCTGTTTCACATTAAATCATACGTAGTAGCCAAACGTCCTCCCGTTGGTGTGGCGTGGAAGTTTGGAGAGGGGGTGCCAACTCAGGTGACGTCCTCGTCATCTGACCGCGGTTCAAAATTACGAGGTCCGTCCCAAAATAGCCCTCGTGTTGCTTCAAAACGGGACGTTAATATAATTAAACCAAAACTAAACGGGGTATTTAACACATATCAACAATTTTAAACTATCGATTGGTGGCATCATTTGGTTGCTTTTTTCTCCTTTTTTGTGTGCGTTTTAGTTAATTTACTTTTGTTGTTCCCATTTTTTTGCCGTGTTTGTAACGTTCTATGCTGTGATTGTGAGGCTGTTTTGTGTGTGGGGTCATTTTGACTTTTTGTATTTTTTATGTATTTCCCCACCGGACTGCTAAAGGCCTTACACCCTTTAGTGTAGGGTTTTAAATTAAAAAATAACAGATTTTCTTCATATGGGCTGAACCTGCTTTTGAGTTACGTCACACATTCGTAGACGGATAGATATAAACACATTCATATTTCTAACTCACATATGTCTGAATACTGGTGATTCATCAAAATCTCGAGATCGAATTACGGCTATAATACTTCCTCTTCATATTTGAGAAGATAAAATAGAAAAGCGCCATTGTCCCGCCTAAAATTTATCAACATTATCTCAACAAAGGTTAATACTATTAAGAAGCTGTAAAGATGTTTTCCTGACGTGTTAATCCAATGGTGGAAAGGAGATTTTTACAGAGATTTTACTGAAAGCCAAGTCAATAAACCCCGAACGGAGACAAATTTGGCGATTTTTGCGTTAAAATGAAGTTTCTAGAAAATTCAAGAATTATGGTCCTATCTCTACTGGGAATGAGAATTTAGAGAGCCTTCGAGACATTTTTATGTGACGTCACATCCTGTCGGAAAAAGTATAAAAAGCAGGCTACTCAAACCAGGAATCAATAGTCTTCGGAGGTTTGATGGCCGTGCAAGCTGGTTAGCTAAGTGCTGTTGAAACTGCGGATACATATTAGTGATCTGCTATCTTCCTGTGTTGTTAATTGATACAAGTGCTGCTCAGTTTTGTAACCTGTGCTTAGCGTTTTGCTGGAATCTTTGTATAATAAAGAGTTATTTATTTTTTTTATCCTGCTTGTTGAACTATTTCCACGTGCACTCACTGGACCATTTTCGTATACTGTTAAAAAAATCGTTCAGTGGGTGTATGGTGTAAAAAGTCCAAAACGTAGGATAATAGAGAATGAAGGTTTATTCACAAATGTGTAGGAAAACACGTAGCACAGGTAACATGAAACAATAGATATTGTACAGATTAGCAACGTAAGCAGACAACAATTCGCAGGTAATAACAGCTCAGCACTTTGAGATTTAGCAACTCAAACAATCAGCAAATCACTAATAACGATAATAACAGCACTTTCAATAGCGCTCAGCTCACCGGCTTCCTAGCTCCCACTGTAGACGAAACTCCAAAGTCGTTCCAGTGGATCAACACACACACACACCTCTCTGATCCAAGTGCGGCCCTTATATATTCTTCCCGACAGGCCGTGACGTCACATGGAGTTTTCTCGTGCATTCGAGCGTATTTTCTTTCCTAATAGAGATATTGCGGAAAGGGTCGCATTTTCTGGAATCATCGATTTGTCGCCAAGGTCGCCAAAATGGTCGCCAAGGTCCTGGAATGGCGTCTGCCCGTCACTCATTCTTACCCTCTGTAAAATTCCCTCCCCAATTATAAGACTAGCGAGGCAGGAAAGCGACATTACATCTTTGTAAAAATACGAAAGAATATAGATTGCCCGGCGTCGAGTTGCATGAGAAGAATTAATGCTCAATTTTCTTAACTTTTTTAAAGATATTACTCATTTAAATTACAAGTTTATGTTTATATGGAAGTAAGAATGCTGCCCACGTTTACTGTATAAATGCTGATACCTTCACTTCTTAAAAAATGAAGTTATGAATATTTATGAATTCAAATACATATGAAATGATGAAGCATTTCAAAGTATAGTACAATATTTTGTCAGAAACGAAACCAGTCTTTTCTAAAAGTATGCAGCAAGTAGGATGTGATTTCAATTGATCTCATCTACTTTTTCCTGATACCTTTAATATTTTATCTCTTACATTTAATTTATGAAAGCAAACGAATCGGAGAAGCTTATCGTAAAAAATGTCAAACCGAAATCTCATGCATAGTCCTCTTAATTATGAAAAGGATTAATTTATTAAACTGCAAAGAAAAAGTGTCACGTTTCTCCTCAGAAATGATTTTAAGAAAAAGCGTCTTTCGGTCCTTGTCCTTCAATGCAACTAAGAGCTCATTAATATTAAATTTCTCCTCCATTCATTAGTACTCAAATTCTTTTATTGAGTGTCATTATCATTAAGATAAGAATAAACAGAAGTTAATATATGCACAAGCGTTGCGCTTCTTTGTTAAGGGGACACCTTAAGGGATATTAATTTTGTTTCTGGAGCTTTCAGAAATTTTTCTAATGAAGCCTGTAAAAAATATTTGCACATTTTTGTCACCATGTGGTTATCGGTTTCATTCAAATAGTTATAATGGATGCTCGACTGAGATTGAATACATGAGAGAGAATTTTTGTTTTCTCTTTGTGAGATTCTTTGTAAATAAATAAGTAGAAGTAGAAGCATTTCAAATCTAAACACTTTCCAATTGAGTTTCAAAAAGTGCATAAATTATTTTGCTTTTCAAGAGTGAATATTCGTGTAAATAATTTCGTGTTTAATCTTAAATGGATTTTTTTAAATCAAGCTTCTAGAGTTTTCAATACAAGGCTGAGATTAAGACTGATTTGAGTTTACACTGACCGTCAAAATATTGTTACAAAAATCGCCTGGTCGGTGTAAGTGAATGGAGTCCAACAATCAGGTTAAGGAAAAAAATAAATGACTCATTTAACGAATATTCCAGGAAAACAAAACGTAACACAGTTATCAAAACTAATTAGAATTTTTATAAATTAAAAATTCAAGCAGGCAGCAAATCATTAATAAGTGTTAGCGTTCAAAGCCTAACAGTTCACCAGTTTGCACTGCGTTTTCTCTCGAAGGTTCTTGATATTTCTCCTCCTAATAGAGATATCACCATAATTCCGGCATTTTCTTTAAGCCTCGTTTTGTCGCCAAGGTAGGGATTTATTCGCTTGGCTTCCAGTTAGTCTGTAAAACTCCCTTTCTGGGTATAAGATTAACATGTCAGGAAAGCAACATTACAGCTTCACAACAATATAATGCGCATCCATATGAAAGATGGACTGTGGCTCTAGCGGTGTTATTTCATGTGGTACAAAGTTGAAATTATTCTGATGAATGGCCATGTCTGTCAGAAGAAATCTGGTACAAAGTGGTCAGCGATGGTATGCCTTTGAGTGAAACAGAACCGGCAGAAACTATTATGAAATAATTATCTTAAGCACTGTAGTTATAAACTCTTTATTCGCGAAAACTAGACACTTTTCTTCTGTTATGTCATTCTACATATTTTGATACGATGCACAAAGAGAAAGAGTTCCTGTTTCATGAGAGAGGAATTTGTAATTTGATTTCAAATGAAGCATATTTATAAATCTATCTATGTAAAAGAGAAAGGTACTCACTGACTCTTCACCGAATCTCCCAAACCACTGGAATAGAAACTTGTAATTTGGTAGGCGGTTGCTTCTTGGTTAGTAGGGGCTCACTAAGAAAGTATTTTTCGAAATTGTAATTATAATTTAATGTAATTCAAAATTACCTTAAATTTCAACAATTTCGCGCAATAACTTCGGGGCATATTATTGTACAAAATCCATTTTAACATCTTCTTAAAGTTCAAAAATCATTTTTTCAATAATACAAATTTCATTTCCATGAAGCATTCTGTTTAAGTTTAATTAATTTTTGAAAATGTTTTCGAACACAATTTCTAACAATGTATTTGTTGTTATCGTCTGCAGTGTTTTTTGAAGCGTATGCGAATTTTTTATAATGAAACTATTAAAACATGAAAATATTTTATCCTGAGCAACAAGGTATCAATAATGTGTTACTATGCCGACAAAGTCGAGGGCATCAGCTAATGTTACATATTTTAGTATATGTATCACTTTTAATAATCCATTTATCCTTTAGCTGAAAATGAATCCTAAATTGTATGAATACTTTATTTTTAGCATAGCGCAAAGCATTTTTTGTTTCTTTAAGATTTCATTTTAAGTTTTTGACTTCTATTGTGTCACGGCAACTAAAAAAACAAAACATATGGCACGTGAGAAGTTTACATAAATTTGAATAACTTGTTTGGTAGTTGAATCTCCACAAATCATTGAATCATTTTGGGAAGCACACAGTTTCTGGTTTCTGCTGGTAAATTCTGGTTTTAGAATTTATAAGCTGGCGATGAATTTTATATGCCAAAGAGCCGTTACTTTTCGTTCCCTCAATTCATTTTGCATGTTTATGCGGTCCTGGTTTATGTGAGAAGTATTCCTTAAACAAATGGCTAAATTTTCTGATGAGTGCATCTTACCAGAAGATTATATTTCATCATAAATTGAACTTTCGCTGGTTTTACGCAATTTTATTTAACTTGAATTGTTTGAAACTTGCAAAGATGAAATTTTGTAAACAATTTTTTTACTCATTTGCTGGTGTTCTACAGTTTTCGAATTTTGCACACTTGCACCTTCTATAAGAAAATACGCTATTTTAATATTTTCAGAACTTGATTATCATTCAATCGATTAGTTTAATGAAATGTTCGATCCATACAAAGAGTACCGCTACCTCGCACTGAATAAGATAAAAAATGATTTCAAGAGGCAGTATCATTTATAATAATTAATTATAAATTTAAGACAAAAAGTAGAAAATAATTAAAATAAAAAATTCTACTTTCAATGCATTTTTAATTTTATGGGCCCCCGATGATCTAGTGGTAAGGCTTCAGGAATACAGCTTCTAAACCCGATTTCACTGAATATCCGTCGTATATGTGGTCTTTTGTGGACGCTAAATCTGACTTCGTATGGTCAAACGTCACTCCGCTGGAGTGGTGCGGATATTTGTAGAGGGGTTGCCAACTGAGGTGTCGTAAACGTCATCTGACTGGGGCTCAAAATTACGAGGTCCGTTCCAAAAAGTGTTTTCAAGAACGGCTTTTATTGAATTTATTCAGTTAAGTTTTAGCTGAAGAGTTTCTTCGTTTGCAATTCCTGTTACTGAGTGTCAAAGCAGAGAAAACTCATTTAATATCAAATTCAAGATAAATAGATAAATATATGCTTCTGGTAGGAAGCTTATATTATGTTATACTTTTGCAAGTGATATTTATATTATGAGAAGCAAGAATTTGCAGCATTCTAAGTATTTGCAAAACAGCCCCTATCCTCTTTCCGTTCTAAGAGAATCTTTTCTCCTTTCATTACGCCGACATGACATGGTGGATGCCTTCGAGATCAGAGTATCACTCTTCAAGAACTGAATCAATCAAAGAGGGACTGTGAATATTATTCTTGCGCATACAAAGCTATATATACCTTCACTTTGGTTACATAAATTTACTAATTCTACTTTCGCAACTGAGTCCATTTAGACCACTTAGGCCAAATTCGAATAAAGCCAAATCATAAAAAATTGTCAAAGAAATCATCAGATATTTATCGTTCTTGACTGATTTATCTCAAATTACCTAAGATATATATTTATTCTAAATACAAAGAAAATTCAGGTATTACAAAAACCAAGAGAACAAATTCAAAATTTCCAAATCGTCGCTTAACAAGCAACGCCACCTGTCTCAATTTTTTGAAACTTCAAAACAGAAGGAGAAACTGAAATTTTCGCAACCAATAACGAATATATTTGAATTTTTTCACACCTGGTAGGAGCTTGCGGTCTCATTTTCGTAAAAGATGTTAAAAAATTCAGAAATATTCGTTATTGATTGAGAAAAACTTTGCGATTTCAAAAAATCGAGATAGGTGTGTTGCTTGTTAAGCGACGAAATAAAAATACAGGGTTTTCCTAATCTTAAACATTACAAGTAGAAATAGTTTATTCACCCGGTGAAAGATTAGATTTAATTTGTACATCAGCCAATCTTAATTTTTCATTATAGTTTATTCTTTCTAACTACAGGAACGATTTCAGTAAAATAAAGGAAAAGGCGTGGTCAGAAAGGGGATTTCAAGCATTTCAAATCCTCATTTGCGGCATGGAGTCCCCAATTCCTTTTTATTATTCTACCCTTGGGAGTCAAGGATGCCCATCACCTCTTGTCAAGAGGTTAACCCAGAGAAAAGGCATAATTCTAACTCTCTTTTCTTTAGATGATAGAGGGCAGAGATTTTTCTCTGCCCTTTGTCAATGAATTTGACTGCCTTGTCTACACGCTTATTGGTTAGAATCTTATAAGCTGGTTGACAACGGTGGATTAGCTGTCAAGTTTGTCCATCCTCTTTGCGAATGGTGGATTTTCGGCCGACTATCAAAAGTAGATGGTGGCTTTTTTTGTCCATCCTGTTTGCGGATGGTGGATTTTCTGCCTACCATCAAAAGAGATGGCGGCTTTTTATGTCGGTCCTGTTTGCGGATGGTGGATTTTCTGCCCACCATCAAAAGTAGATGGTGGATTTTCTGCCCACCAACAAAAGAAGATGGTGGTTGTTTTTGTCCATCCTGTTTGCGGATGGTGGCCTTTTCTTTTTTGTCCATCTTGTTTGCGAATGGTGGATTTTCTTCCCACCATCAAGAGTAGATGGTGGCTTTTTGTCCATCCTGTCTGAGAGACAAGGTTTGCTAATCTAAATCAACTTTTCCTACTTACGGCGGTGTATGGAATTCATGACTTCTATGACTTTTTCTGCGCTCTTTTCTTTCGCATTAGTCTCGTCAGCCGAAGAATTGGTGTGGCAATGTGCGAAAGTTTCAGTTAAATTACCGCCCTCGTACACTTATCATTTTAGAGTTAAATCATAACTGCATTTGTGTAATTTGTAAATAGGACTCCATTCCGCAAATCAGTCTTTTATCTCCCATTCCCAGTCATCAAATCTTCGTCATATTAATGGCGTAGGATATTACTTTCGAAGAAAAAATGATGAAATAAAATGATTTGTTATATAGTGTATTTTTAAATAATGTTGTGCTTTTGCAGGAGAAGAGAGAGAGGGAAGCAAATCTATCTCTGATGGAAGAGTATTGCAGACTGTCAAATGCACCGGAGATGTATAAAGATATCAACACAGCATCCTTGATCGCTTCAATCTTCGAACACATGACAATTTTCTCGTGCGGAGAAAAGGGATATCCAATGCACTATGCCACAAAATGTCGGTTTACCCTCTCCTGGCATTTCCAAACTCCTGCAGTGCCACTTACATTTCAGTGGTTGAAAAACATTCTCACGAATAACTTATCAAGAACCCGACTTCGACTCCTAATGCGATTCATATGTGATGAGAACAATCTCATTGTAGAGGATAATCATTGAGCACGCATCCACCCAGACAGACACACACTTCCGGCTATTTACGACTCTTCTTTTTTGTTCCTCTACGTATTTTTATATTTTCCCATTTTGTTTTGTTTTCTACGTTGTTCTGTCCTGTGTATGTTTCTTTTTCCATTATGATTTGTTTTTGTACCTGTTATTTGTTTTTGTCCTTTCTAAAAAAATAAAATTCTCCTCCATAAACACGGGAATGCAGGTGGTGTAATGTAATATAATGCTTTTACAGAAATAAAAACATGATTTGCAAGAAAAGAAATGAAACTAAAATATTTATAATCGTTTTAAAGAGTTTTATCTGTGAGTTAAATTAATATAAATTAAAAGACAACATTTTAATCGCATTATTTCAGTCTAGAAATGCTATATCGCTTCTCTTTTAAGTAATTGAAGATTTCACTTCATTCTTTTGTTTATATTTCAAATGTACTAGGGATTTATTGGCAATATTTGAAACATGCAAGTTATTAAATGATAAAAATTATAGCTTTTTACTATGAGATTTTAGGTACATTTTTCTCTTCTAAAATTCCCATGGATAACACTTTAAAACTTAAAAAATAAAAGTAGTTATTAAGTAGGGAAGAGTTCTTAAAACAATAGTGTTTTCATAATTTTACAAGCTTAGAAATTTAAAATTTTATTTATTGTATTAAACATGGATGGCACGTGTAGCTTGTGTAAAAAATAAATTTATGTTACACAGCCAAATCTTCAAAATTGTCTTCCATAAAAGATTTACAAAATTGCTGGTTTTGTTGATGGTTTCTCAAAGTACGTCGTTCGTTTCTTTAAAATTTGATAGCCGGCGATAACTTCCTAAACTATTATACGTAGAAAATGATTTTTGCGCTGTCTGAAAATCAAAAATTGTTACCAACTGAAGAATTTGAATTTGGTTTCTATACTACTTTTTCTCTATTTTCAATTTCTTAAAAACATCTTTAAATATTACCTAATAACATGCAGACAAATAAATATATTTAATATTTTCACTGGACAGAGTGGCAATTCGCCTGTGAATAGACGCAATAGCGAATAATCCATGGAATCTTTTGCTTTTAAATGATTGGAAACACGGGAGAAAGTAAACAGAATAGTGTTTTACGTCAGAGATAAGCTATCATAAGTAACCATTTTTACAGGAGAGCCAGAGCGCAACGTATTTTCTACCTACAGCTAGCACACATTGTCCATCCAAATGCGATTAGCAATATTGGACTTAAGATAGTTTACCTCTCAGGTATAAATTAAAAATGCTTATTTTTTTCATTCAAAGGAATCTGCAACACGTTTAAGAAACCTTTAGTTTATAATTTATAATGCTATAAAATTTTAAAATTCCAACAGTATAGCTTTAAAGTGGAATAAATTCTGAAAGAATGATATCAAACGCATAAGTGTAGGAGATCTAAAATAAGCCGGTATGATGCGTTTCATGAAAAAAGAAATCATTTTACACATAGAAAATAGACGAGATTTTTTAGGTTTCTCATATTCAAGTATCAGAAATTATTTTGGTTTACCATCAATGTTTCTTTTTATTACAGGTTAAATGAATATATTGTCGCTTAACAAACAACTGACCTATGTAATTTTTTTGAAATTTCAAAGAGGAAGAAAATACTCAATACTTCGCAGCCAATAAACGGATATTTCAGAATTTTTTTTAACATCTGTTGGAAACATAAGACAGCATATTCTGACCAGATGTGGAAATAAGTTCAGAAATATTTGTTACTGGTTGCGAAAAGTTGAGCATTTTCTTGCTCTTTGAAAATTAGAAAAAATTAGATAGTTGGTGTTGCTGGTTAAGCAACGATACAGTAGAATCCCGAGAATCCGAACTAATTGGGGCTGACCTCTGTTCGGATTCCGGGGAATTCGGATTATCCGCGTAATTCAGAAAAATACTCTTGATATATCAAATACAGTAGAGTATTGATTCTGTGTGCTCTGTGAAAGCGTACGGAAGGAGCACGCGGCGATTCGCACGGTACAGTGGCGAACAAGTTGAGGGTAAAAAGAAAATATCTGAGTTCTTTTCTACTAATTAAGGTGCTGTGTTCATTCTTAAAGACCAATTCTAATACTTCTTTTAAGTTAGGAATAAACATTAGCTTTGTTTCTGATTCGTAATTCTTATTTTTCCTTCATTTTTCAATAAAAGTTTTTCGATTATCCAGAATTTCAGATTACAGGGGTTCGGATTTCCGGGGTTCTTATGGCAGTCGTTAAATAAAAAACAGGCCGAGTTATTAAGTAATTTTCATTTATTATGGGAGAGTGGCAGACATACGTACATCTTAGTTGAAGTTTCAAGTAAAAAAACGAACAGAAAATCCCTGCATTTCCACAGGTAGGGATTTAACATATAGACACGTGATCAAAGTGAAGGGAATTCTGTCTATTTTTAGTCAATTATGTGAGTGTTTTAGGGAAAAGTATGGCGGCAAGGACACTGCGTCATGATTTTCTGCGGGCACGTGAAAGAGATTAAAATATTCTTTTAGTAATAAATATGCCAAAACGAGAGATTTAATATACCTCCAGCGCGGGAAATAAAACGAAACTGGAGTTTAAGAAAAATGATTTTGGAATACATTAAGACTTTAAAATATATAATATTAGAATCTGAAATAAAATTTAGTGAGATTATTACATATATATATATATATATATATATATATATATCCCACGAGTTTGAAAATCACTTTTGCTACTCAAATACTGCAAGATTACTAACATCATTCTCCAAATTATGAATCCATTAATCAGTAAAGAATATAATCTATTTTAGATATTCATCACACCTGTTGAGAGAAAATCTATTTACCTACCCCAAAACTGCTCTCCCATTTCTGCGGCTGGGAAACGAAGTCCAAAGACAATAAAGACATAACTCTGCGACTCCCCATTGTCCGCGGGGCCGTATTTTCGGTGGCGGGAAGACATTTATGGGTGATTCGGCCGCTATTGGTTGCGAAGCGGACCGCACTGATTCCTCGTGCCTGCCGTTTGTCATGGAAAATACCTTGCACAATTCGCCTGCCACAGCTGCAGCGTTTTTCTTTCTGGTGAAAAAGAAAGCGATGGAATAAATAATAGCAGAGCGGAAGATTTGTTTTCGGTTTTCTGGCAGCAGATCTTTTCTGCATTCAAAGTTTATAGAATTGGAATTAAAAAGAATCGGGAATGTTTTTTTCTTCGACATGGTCTTATATTTCCATGGAAATCAAGATCACACAAAGAGAGCCAAAAAAATATATAAATAAATAAACTCAGAGGTAATCGAATAAAACCAAAAGCAAATAAGGAATCCATTTTAGTCAATTTTTTCGAGGGCTAAGAACTTTATTCGAAATGGATTCAAAATAATAATTGGGAAAATTTTCTGTAAGAAGCTTTTTCTGTAGCATTACGCCATACATAACTTCTCTTAGCCCGAAATTTCCCAAACAAAGGACAAAGGAGATCTGTACACCAAAAAACAAATTTTCAAAAGAAAAAGGAGAAACACATACATCAAAACGCTAATAAGATTGATTAAAATCATCAGCCATCTGGCTATATTAAAATTAGCCTTCATAAATAAAAACTTACCTATGCCCATAGTTGAGAAAAAATTCTTCATGAAATCACAGATCTCGTTCATATTTCCAAATATTCATGTCCTTCTTTGCGGTGAGAAATATTTATACAATAACTAAAAAAGCTATATATTAAAGAGAAAGAAAATTAAAACAACAATTATATTTGCAGATGCATCTAAAATAAACATTATTAAACTTATTATTTAACAACTACCAACTCAAATAGAAGTCGAAATGTATCAATAAATTGAACTAAGATTAGTCAGATTTAAATATTATAATGCCATTCAGATTATAATACTTTCTATGGATAGGATTTCCAAAATATTTTATCTAAGTTCCTAATTTTATTTTATAATTTTTTAAACGCAATAAAATTTTTAAATTCCAACAGTATAGCATTAAAGTGATGATGAAATAAACAATCGATGGAATAAATAATAGCAGAGCGGAAGTTTTGTTTTAGCAGTAGCGGAAGTTTTGTTGGTAGCAGATCTATTCTATATTCAAAGTTTATAGAATTGTAATTAAATAGAATCGGAAGTGCCTTTTCTTCGACATGGTCGCATATTTCCAAATATTCATGTCATAATTTGTGATGAAAAATATTTTCGTTGAGTTGTTATGCAATTCGCTTTTCTCGTTTGGCACGAAAAAAAAGTTTTACTATCGTTTTTTGATGTTTTCCAACTAGAATTTTCAAACCTTCCGCCTGTAGGAAATCAATCTGACACTATGTCAACTCTAAAAATATCACCTATCTAATGTTATCAGCTTGATTATAGTGCTACTTTTTATTTTATTTCAATAATTTAGAAAAGAAATTTAGTTTAAATTATATGGTTTATTTTATTTATTTAAAGAAATCACACTCTTCAGAAAAAGCACCCGTTAAAGAGTGCATGGCACAAAAAGAAAATCAACCAAACGAAGAATAAAAGTCGTAGACATGGGACCTTAAAAACATTGAAAAAGGCATAAGGGATTTATTTACAAGTTGGACACCCTCAAACTTAAAAACATTAAAACACACATTAAGAGTTTAAAAATTATTATTTAACAAATACAAGTAAGTTATCTAATAATACACATAATTCAGGCTTGAACTTGCAAAGTATTGTAACATCTGTACTCCAATATCTGTGCAGCTGCTTTCTTGGCATAAAGATGCCAACTGAACTTACAGGGAGCGATCCTATTTCCGACTTCGGGGGTGTAGTGTTGTGAGAAATAATCACCCCGCCCCCTGGCGGACAAGATAGCGTAAGAACGGAAAAGACGTTTAATTCAGGGTTGCCATAAAATTTGGCCTTTTTTCAAAGCCCTTGGCCTTAGGAATTTTCATTTGGCCTTAAAATTGATTTTTGGTCTTTATTGGCTTTAATTTCGTTAATGACTTTTAAAACAATTTTTAATTACTTATTCTATTGTTTTTTCAAGAAATTTTTGATATTACACATTTAAAATGATATATAATGAGCTGTCAAACAAAATAGCTCCTAAATAGAACAAGGGTGTTTTAAATTACTTTCACTTAAATTTTAGTTTAATAATAGAACATTGAACATATGCCTATCAAGATAGCTTCTTTTTCTAATAGCAAGTGACGTTTTCAATCAATTTGTCAAATTTGGCCTTTTTTGGCCTCATTTTTAAGAAGGTTTGGCCTTATTTTCCTATTTTGTTCTAGCAACCCTGTTTTAATTGGTGGTGAGACCAACGCTGGGTGATGATGGAAGGAAGCGAAATGACGTCCTGCCACTATTGAAGTTTTCCCGAGATCATGTTTCGCTCGTTTTATATTAATTGATAAGTTTTAATGTTTTGTAATGAGCGTGTAATGTCCAGTTTTGTTATGTGTCTTCATGTGAGAAATAAACCTCTTAAAAGACACATGGTGAAGTCTTGCTTTTCGACGAAAACATACATCGTTACGGTATCTAGACGTATTTTAAATTTATTTTCGTTCACTTTTACTTAACATTTGATAATTCAACATCTTAAAATATCTTTTCTTTTGTTGGTATGGCGTTCTTAAAATTTTTGGCAGAACTTACTCACTCTTGATTCTTACCGAATTTAAATAAAGTCTGTGATTCAGACAAATTTCAAGTGGTAGTGGTAGTCTTTGCAAGTTTAGTAATTGAAATCCTGTATAGAATTTGAAGCTTATCATAACTTTCAAAAACACGCGATGAGTTTCTTTTCATTCGATGCAAGTTCCTAAGGAAGAAAGAAAACTTTCTTCAGACTCAAGATGATTCACTGGAAATCCATTATCTCTCTGTGTTTTATAACGAGATTAGAAGAGCAAAAATATAAAGCAGGGAAAAGAAAAATTCTTTTGTTAGGAGTTGGAGAAATTGTGATAGATGTGAGAGTAACTGTAAGAAATTGATGCAAAAGAAACCAGAAAAATATAGAACATTTTTTGCAAGTTTTCGATGGTAATTTCTATTTGATTTCACATCTGATGGACGAAAGTCACTTAGAGATCCATTATCTGATTTGATTTTTCTTTGCAGAATCTAAGAAGTCGTTATTGCATTCTAAATTCATGCGAGTTATGATAATTAAAGTTACAAATGTTAAAAAAATATGCTTCGACTTCTTTACTTGCTTTCTTTTTGGAATCTTTTCTCCTTTTTGGATCAGATAGGAAACAGGATATTTCTTTCAACAGTTCGATTATCATTTCATTTTTTACTGTTCAATTTAAAATTTGTTTAACTTCTGGGAAGTCATTTATTGCGAAAATTTTTGTAGAGAAGAATATCTGAGTATTTTTTTGTCAGAGCTATTTT
>BGPR01000499.1:78009-95133 GCA_013235015.1 Araneus ventricosus | reverse complement strand
TTTTCGCAGTCATGCAATAAAATATATCTCAAGGTGTGAAGTAAAATATCTTAAGTTCAATTTTGCTGACTTCGATATTATTTTGATGCTGATTTTGGCGAGCAAAGTGTCGTAGCTGTTGGTTGAAAACGTCGAAAGATAATCGTTCTCAAAAAATAAATTGCGCATTGCAATACATTGCGATCTGCAACTTCGTTTGGCTCTCTTGTTAAAATTGTTACTTAAGATAGTTTACCTCCAACATACAAATATAAAGATATACATAGATGATTTCTTGAATTTCAACAATCCAATCAAAAGAATACGTTAAAAAACTCTTCGAAATGCATTAGATGCAATTTTTATTTCTCCTCTGTCAAAGATAGATATTACAAAATATTCTACAATACTTTGATAAAATTTTGTTGTTTTTTGCGAATATTGAACATTATAGCGTGAATAATGTAGAGTTTTGTGATTCTAGGGTAAGAAATGCTCTTTGAGTTTTATTCATTCATTTTTTAAAAAAATGCTTCAGAATTAGTAAGTTGTATAAATGCATTATTGCTTTCTTTGAAACACATCTAGGTTAACTAGCAATTCGAAAGAAATAGCTTTAAAATAAAAAGAAAAAATATTGAGGAAACAATAACAATGGAAAAAGTAAACCGAAAACAGAAACGATGATATTTCTTCTGAAGTTTTGCCTATGTTGCTATAATATTTGAATAACAAAAACAGTTTCTGCAATAATAGTAAGCGATATTGGTGCTCTCTTAAATTTAGTAGGACGTGATAAGTTTACAAAAAATACGTCTCTACCACTACAAATGTCAAAAACTATTCTATATATTTGAAACGAATTTTATAGAGAAGAAATGCAAAATTTTTTTATGTTCCCATAAGAAGTTTATGTAAATTAATTATTTGCAGAAAACGATCGAAAAGGAAACCCAGATGTATTAGAAAAATGTTCACTCAGAAAGTTGTTTACCAGATAGTCTTTTTTTTAATAATAGGAACAATTTTTTAGACGTTTTCAGCAGAGGTCTTTAGCATTCCAAATTATATAATGTTTTTTCCTTAATTCTGAAAGTAAATGTTTCTCCTTCGTATTTCATAACATTTTTCATTCTGTATGTAGAATTAAAATCTAAGTTAATGATAAAAGAGATATAATGAATCATAGAAATTTTATTAATGTGAACTATATTTATGGTTAATTAATAAGTATAAATTGATTCTAAAATCATGGGATAAACTTTAAGGATAAGGTCAGACATACAGAAACAAGTCAATAGATTTGGGGTCGCAAGCGCAAAGGGTGGCCGTTACAAAAGGCTCTTTGCTAATGACTTAGTAAAACAAATAAATACACGAGAAAAAAAATGTGCGACTCATGATTAATAGAATTCAAATTTACAATAGAACACCATCAGATTTGCATAAATAGCAACACGCGAAGCATGTATCGCTTCAGATGGCTTGTCTTTTGAACATTAAACTTCCTCTAGGATTAAGATGTTGTTAAATGATTTACTATAGTCAACCACTTCAGAATCGTATGTAGTAGGGTAGGCCAGGGTTAGTTGGGCATAGGGGCACGTTGGGCCAGTCGCGATATTTTTAATACTTTTCGGTATTTAACGCTGCCATTCCAAACAAGTATGTATTATCCCGCCTTCCTTCTTCCACATAAGAGTCATTGAAGAAGTAGCGTTCAATAAAGAACCAGCCAGAATTTTCTAATTTTTTCTAAGCTGAGTAAATTTCCTCACTTATGAATAATCGTTTTTTTCTTTACTTATAAATTATAATTTCCATTTTTACAAATAATATTCAGAAAGAAAATTCTTTATTGTTACTTTAGAGCTTGTTTGCTTATCGAAATGCTTTCAGAATAAATCTCTACACTCATGAGAAACAAAAATGATGATATGGGGCTAGTTGGGCCATTTGGCATGAGGCACGTTGGCCCACGCTGCTATACAGGGTTTATCAGGATGTGTGTTATGGAAATATCTCTGAATATGTGGGATGGAATTGTACTAGATTTGTTATGCAAGATAATTTTTATGAAAAACCATGCGGACTCTTTAGATTATAATTACACAAAACTATTTGAAGATGACCATATAAACTGTATCTCAGTTTATGTTGAATAGAAATGCACAAAAGTTGTATATAATACACATAATACGGATAATAACACAACTACTTTCCTTAAATTAATAAAGTATAACAATATAGAAGAATATTTCGCGATAGTCGCTTCATGTTAGTAGTGGCTCAACTTACCCCGCAGTCGGGGCAGATTGGGCCAAGCGACTGTTTGAGGTTTTAAATTAATAATGATAGTTAATATATTCATATTTTACTATGGCGAATTATTTCTGAAGGTTCACTAATAGTGTCAGCTTAAATAAATTTTAAAAATTTGAATTCCTTTTATAAAAAATTCTTAGAAGAAAAAACGGCCCAACTAGCCCCGGTCTACCCTATTTATCCTTGTTACATATCTCTTGTTTATTTGAAATTAGAATGCTTGCAGAGGCCCATATTAAAAGAATATTTCTATATCAGTTTTAATAGAATGCTTCGAAGAGTTATATGGAAAATATAAAGTTTATATTTCTTTAATAAATTTTGAAATATGTGTTGCAGTAATTTGATTTTCTGAAATGCAGTCGTTATGAAAATTTACAAAATGAAATTTTGGAAAAAGGGACTAAATTTTTTTTTATTCTTGCCAAACATACTTCAGTTGCATGACACCCATTTAAAATTTCAGTTTATTTTGTTTGTTTTATATTCAAACTTTCTTGTCCAACACAAAACTTTATAGAAAAGTAATGGTATTTTGAATGTGATAAATTATTATGTTCACTCAGTTTCATTCCCTTAACTTCTAACTTTTGGTCGAATTCCAGCAGTTAGTTGCGTTTAACTATTCAAATATTTTTTCTGGTTCATGCTTTTGCAACAAAAAAATTTTTGATATTATATCTTGATTGTCAAAACTTTAATCTCTTTAAGATTCAAATAATTTCGTATTTTTCTTCTTTGCAGCAAGAATGGGTAGACAATAATATTTATTATTCTCTTAAAATTTCTTTTTCGTATTACACTGACAGATGGAAATTTAGATATGCTTGTCATATTGAGAGACGTTTTAACAAAGTCATCTCATAATCATAATGATTTTTGAGCGAATTTGTTATTCTTCATAAAAGAAAAAAAATGCAAAAAATGAAGTAATTTATCGTACATCACAACAGATAAAAAGTCATTGTTAGATGTAGAAAATGTGAGTAATTGCGCTTATCAGTTTATAGAAAAAAACAAAATCAAACATTATTTTGATTAAAACCAAATATATTTCAGCTGCTTAATGTATGCTTGAAATTTTCAATGAATTCTGGATGCTTTACATTTAAAGTTTCTAAGAAGAAATAAAATTTAATAACAAAGTTTTTTTAAATGCATATTTTAAAAACTAATTTTGCATGTGAAATCTTTAAAATACAGTGTGTGAAAAGTAATAAACAACATAACAATTGAATTAAATTGAAAATGTAAAATGTGAGCTGATTAAAGACGATAGTGATGTAGCTAAGAATAAACGCGTAACTTAAAAGACACCTGAATTGATATTAATTATTTTTTAGAATTAATCATACAAACATATATTTTCCGCATGTGATGGGTGTGATGTCATATGTCAGAAAATCTATATGAATATTTTCCGGCGACAACGAATTTCAACTACAGGGTGTACACAAATGAAGTGACACATTTCAAAAATTAATTAAAAAAACCCTAAAAATGTTCGAATTACGTTTTTTTTAAAATAAGAGCGCATCTCAAAACGTTTTTTTTTTTTTTCAGATACCTAACGCGGCGTTACGCGAGAAAATTACGTACGCAATGGCTACCGATCAGCAGAAGCGTATTTTCTGGTTCCTTTTTTCAGTTTTTCTTGAATATCACGAAACCTCTTCCGTTTTCACACTACATGCGAATTAACAAATTAACGAGCG
Organism: Araneus ventricosus; assembly: GCA_013235015.1. Lineage (NCBI taxonomy): Eukaryota > Metazoa > Arthropoda > Arachnida > Araneae > Araneidae > Araneus > Araneus ventricosus. The sequence continues at coordinate 91,114 of BGPR01000499.1, read as the reverse complement.
TAAAATTCCCTACAAATACATGCTTTTGCTTTTCTTACAGTTTTAATATTTTTTCAGATAATGGCTCTAAACAAATGTTTGATTTCCCATAATTTACGTCCCCCTAGACCACCGAAATGACATTTTACCTATCCGAAAAAAAAACTTTTTGAGATGCGCTCTCATTTAAAAAAATTCGTAGTTCCAACGTTTTTATTTTTTTATTAATTTTTGAAATGTGTCATTTCATTTGTGTACACCCTGTATAGAAAATTTGATCATCAATAAGATATCTTGGTAATCGGGCAAAATGCGCCAATAGTTAATGGACTAATAGCCAGATGTTAGGCTTGAGGTTTTCTTCCAGGCTCACCTAGTTTATTCAAAGGTTACCAAAAAACGACTGACCGCAGTGGCCTAGTGGTAAGGCCTCAGATTCGGAGCCGGAGGGCTTCAGGTTGGAAACCCAAATCCACTGTTGCATGTTAAATCATACGTAGGCGGACAAACGTCCTCCCGCTGGTGTGGTGTGAGAGTTTGGATGGGGTGCCAGCACAGCCCAGATAGCAAAGAAGGTTGCGGAAAAGTTGCCATTTCACTTTGCATAGGCTGTCCACGAAAGCATTTCCACGCAAACCGTTTCGGAAACCATTCCCGCAAAATTGGCATAGGAAAGCTTTCTATAAATTACTTGTCCCATCTTGTGTAGCCCCGTCCGGTATAGTGGTTAATGTGCCTTCCAACCCTATAAATGCGAGTTCGATCCCCGGCTTGGAGGAATTTGGAGTTTTGTCACAATCTACAACAAAATCGTACAAGTAAGTTCAATTAAAAATTAGATTAATGAAATTGGTTGAAATTAATAACTAAGCTAAGATTAATTAAGATTCGTAATTGACATTTCAAATAACTCTAAGTTGGACTAAGATGACGTCAGAAGAAAGGAAATAAAAAAGGGGGTTGGACCCTTCTGTAGGATTACGGCTTTGAAGAGGGGGTGGAAAAAGGGGGTTAGACAACTCTGTAGGAGTATCGTTTCGGGGGGAGGGGTTCTATTTTGCTTGCTGAAGGAGGGCTCTTTGTACCATTTTGAAAGGTCTGAAACAAGATTCTAATAAAAGCTTCGGGAAATCTTAATAAAAATCTTACAGAAAACCTTGTTTATTGTTGACTAGTGAACCTTTTCGCTACCTTGCCGAAATGTTCAACCCTTTTCATGGAAACCTTTGTGACAACCCTTTATCCTTGCTGACGACATGGTTTCTAAAACCTTTAAGACAAGCTTTCTTTGGTGTCTGGGAGGTGTCGGGAGGCTTACAAAATATTTTAAAGCATTTTTTAAATATATTCCTTTCCTTTGACTTAAAATTTTTCAACCTAATAGCTTAGAAATTCCAGATTTAATTTATTGGTGCAAAATTTTTAAATGCAGTGAAAATTACGGTAACAGTGAAAATATACGGTAGGATTTTATGAATTACAAATATTAAGAAAAAGGTGCGAAAATTTTAACTTTAATCAAATCGATAATAGAATTTAAAGTTAATCTCAACTTCAAAAACACATGACAGATTTACTTTCTGCCTTGAGTTAAGGAAAGCAATATTTTGAGCACAAGATGGAACACTGAAAATCCATTATCTCTCTCTGTTTTATAACGAGATTGGAAAAGCGAGAAAAAAATAATAACGAAGTGAGAAAAACTAATAAAAAAGCAGCGAGAAAAAGAAACTTTCTTTTGTCAGGATTGTGTGAAATTGTGATAGACACACCAGCAAGGAAAACAAATTCTTCCAAAAGCAAACAGAAATAAACAAGAAAACAAACAAATAGAGATTTGCCTATTTTTAGAAAGCTATTTTCTTCTACCTATGATGCATCTGATGGACGGAAGTCATTTAGACTTCCAATTCCTGGCTTCACTTCACTTTACTTGACGTATCTAAGAAATCGTTACTGAATTCCAAATTATGCAAATTATGGGAACGGGTTTTAACATTTACCCTGTTAGAAACAAAAAAGGACCGCGTTTCGATTTTTTAACTAGCTTTCTTTGCACGAATGTTTCTAGACGCGATCAATCAGAGAGTAAAATGTTACTTCCCAAATTATGATGACTTCCATTTTCTTATGATTTCTTTTGCTGTTTAGTTCGGAAGTTATTTTTTTTGCTCAGACAACCTAAGGCCTGCACATTACTTTTAAAAAAGAATCATTGACTCCATTTCTTTTCGATGTGTTTACTTTGCTTTTTCAAGGGAAATGTTGCTCTTAAATATTTTCTCTTTTCATTTTAAGAAATGGAAATTTGTGAAATCTAAGTACTTTGTCTTAAGGCAGTATCTTTCAACTTTCAGTATTTTCTTTAGTTTCGATGTATAGAAAGAAACATATTCTCGATAGAGGAGTGTTGCATAATCTAGACAACATAAACATTTGTTATTGTACTTTGATATAGATGTAATTTCAATAAGAAAGAAGTAGTGGAATTTTTTGTTGTTTATTCATCTTCAAGACAATGTAATTAACTTTTCGTGAAATTCACTTCGAAGTAGGGAAAAATGATTAAAAATTGTATCTTCGATCCTATTAAGAAAACTGACTGCTTAGATCGGCCCACATTTCACAAATTAGATCACCATTTTCTTTAAACACAATTGAAGAAAAAGCATTTGTTTCTCAAATTCATACCAACATAGAATGTATGAATCCAAGTCCCAGATAGCAAAGAAGGTTGCGGAAAGGTTATCATTTCACTTTCCACAGGCTGTCCGCAAAAGCATTTAGGCGCAAACCGTTTCAGGAACCATTGCCGCAAGGTTTACATAGGAAAGCTTTTTATGAACTACCTCGCCATTGAGGTTTGTACGACAAGTCCGCGAAACCATTTCCGCTCAAATCGTTTCGAAAGCCATTCCCGCAAAGATTGAAGTAGGGAAGCTTTTTATGAACCACCTGTCCCATTTTGTGTAGCCCCGTCCGGTAAAGGGTTATTGCGCTTGCCTTCCAACTCTCTGAACGCGAGTTCGACCGCCGGCTCGGAGGAATGCGAAGTTTTGCCACAATCTACTACGCAATCGTACAAGTAAGTTAAATTAAAAAATAGATTAATCAAATTAATAACTACGCTTTGATAAATTAAGGTTCCTAATTCATCCACATAATTGACATTCCAGATAATTTGGACTAAGGTGACGTTAGAAGAAGAGGAATGAAAAAGGGGGTTGGACCCTCTGTAGAAGTACGACTTTGAAGAGGAGGGTGAAGAAAGGGGAATGGCTGGACCCCTCTGTAGGAGTAAGGCTTCGGAGGGAGGTTCTATTTTTTTAGCCGAGAGGAGGGGTCTTAACAACCTTTTGAAAGGCCTGAAACAAGCTTGAGGAAAGCCTGAAACAAGTTTGTAATAAAAGGTTGAGGAAATCTTACTAAAAACCTTACAGAAAGCCTTGTTTCTTGTTGACTAGCGAATCTTTCCGCTACCTTGCCGAAAGGTTCAACCCTGTCATGGAAACATTTGTGAAAACCTTTTACCCTTGCCGACGACAAGGTTTCCAAATCCTTTTAGACAAGCTTTCTTTGCTATCTGGGGTATGACATTGTATTCACCATATCAGTTCTCTTTCTTTCTTTTTCTTCAAATACGACACAAAGGTAGATAAACTTTGTCTTGGAGCTTTTTGAATCAACCTTTCGCGCATCTATCCTTCTGACCGCTTACCCCTCGATTTCCGCGTGTTGGAAGTAAATCTATTTTCTGCTGTATCCTGCGATCTTCACGGGCTAATGTGTTTACTAAGTACTCTTGTAGCGTGGGATCATAATATATTAATAAAGCTTTGCATGCAAATAACAACTCGCTTTGCTCAACGGTATTTAAATACGTTTACAAACATTGCATCTAAATAGTGATTTAAAAACATACGCAGTCGAACGTTTTTTGCCCTTTTATATCGTTTTTAATTTGTTTCGTTCTATTTCCAATTTATGAGGGCTACTAGTGATTATAGCTATTTTCTGGGCCTATTTCCCAATATCCAAATGAAAAGTTTTTATTGTGAAACCGATGTAATTACGTTAAAGAGATTTTAAAATGCAAAAAATGCGGCACAAGACACTTAAAATAGATTAACTATGATTTCCAATCCTTATGTATTGTACATGTATCACTGTTGAATAATAAAAATAAAACAAAAGGATTCGGAATTTTTCATTATCGATTACAGTTTTAAGCTAACATTATTTTTAGGAAATTTAAATTTTTATGCTATCTCCTTACAATGAAATATTTCGATAATAAACTTTTTGTGATACTCTAATAATGCAATGTTAAAAAATTATTCACTATTGTATAAAACAACAGTCCCAGATATGTAATGAATTAAAAATGTTGAGCAAATATTCATAGATTAAAATGTAAATGATTAAAGATTCGATACATATGCCGCAGAAATATGATCATATGCAAATTTATTCTTGATTTCTACATTTTTATATTCAATGTTTTAGAAATATGGTTTCAAAAAATAAAAAATATTGTATTCATATTCATTCATCAGATTTATGTTAACTCATCTCTCAATTAAAATGATGAAATTCTCTTTTACCTGGAGAAAGTAATCTGGACTAATGACAGCTATTCCAAACAAAACGGACGCATCAATCATCAAAATGAGCACTTCAGCTCAAACTCAAATTTATCCATCGCTCGTGATTTCCGTCATCGAAATAAATTGCTGTTAATGATCAAGTGAAATTTTCCGAAATCGTTACAGTTCCGTATTTTATTGCCATACGTTGTTTCGTAGCTAATATCTCGATCAAATTCTGAATGCCATCTATAATAGAAAAGCCCAGAGATGTCTCTAATGCTGGGCGGAGCTTAAAGTAACCCTGCCCCTTTTGTCTGCGCCATTATTGAACGAGCCAATCGGATGATTGTATAAGAGGGGCAGAGCTTAAAATAACCTCGCCTCTTTTGTTCGCGTCATTATTGAACGAGCCAATCGGATGATTGTATTACCTCAGCTTTCAGTCAGACTTCTTCCCTCGGGCGTCCAAGGTCTAGTGCCAACAGAAGCTGCACTCTACTTCTCTACCATGAAGTCAGGGCCGATAACAACAGGACCTGGAAGATCCCACCTATTCATGACCGGTACTAACAAAAACATCCCGGGGCTGCGCTAGAGCTGAAGAGCGATAGGAAATTGCAGACCGCCATAACAAGATTTATTAGCGGACATACTCGCGCACTTTCATATGTACAGTGACAAAAAGTTTTTCTTGTGTGCCTCAAGTGCAATACACACCAATCTACTCCAGACCATCTGCTCTCATGTATGGAGCTGGAGAAGAGGAACCACTTTGAAAGTCCCGCGCTGGTTCGTGATTTTCTGTGGGCGAGAGGACTCTTGGACTTGGTCTAGCTGAAGACTAGCACAAGTGGGATAAGAAATAACAACAACACCTCAGCTTTCAACAATGAAAGAGAAACACGCAATTAAATATTTGTTTAAACAATGAAAATGGATTGAATTGCGTTTCAACAATAAAAAGTATTATTGTAAGTTATGCCAGAAAATATTTTTATTTCTTAATCACTCTAACAATCTTCATGAGATTTTCTTCAACAATTTTCGTTAGTAAATTTGTGATAATCAAATCTGAGATTTTATTGCAAGTTAAAAGCCCGTCTTAGACGGCACAAATCTTCTAGTTATTTCTATGTCAATGGATGAACCATGTTTACGTTTCTAATAATACTGATTTTGAGGAAATTACCCATTGAAAGTGACTTAACCCATAAGCACCCATTCACCTATTTATAAGACAGTTACATTTCACTTCCGTGGCTGAACAGATTCTATTCGATTGTTTATTTTTTTAATTGTCTATGAAGTTGATAGGTATTACAAAATTCCATTTTTCAGCAGGCATATACCACCAGTTAGCCAGATTTTGAAGTTAAAGTGGCCTTTGATTTATTTTTGAAGTAATGCAAGGATTTTGAAAGTTATTTTTATTTTTTGATATTTTATTATATTTCCAAAAAATTTAATATTTACGTAAAATTTTTTTAAGGTATCCGAACACGTTCGGAGCACTTTTTTCTTAAATTGTGAAATAGAAACACCAAAATATGTTTTTTAGATTCGAATTTAATAAAGATTAATATTAGCGTATGATTTTTGAGTATAAATTATTATAAATTTACAAAATTCTTGAATTTCTGCTGCTTTTTAGAGGAAATTTCCCAAAACTTCAAACATGCTACAGATCAAACTTTTGTAATAATTCAAATAAAACTAATACTAAAATAAATTACATACTATGGACTATTGCTTGTACTAGAATCTTAACATTCTTTGGATAAATAAAAATTTTAGAGCTAATCGAACAATCATTATAAGATTTTCAGCAAATTTTCTATGTCATTTTTCAAATAAAAGACCATAATTTAAAAATTTTGTTACAATATACATTATTCTAGTACATTCACTAGAGAAACATTTGAAGAAAGTGTTCACAAAATTTCAGAACAATCGAATGATAATATCTTGAGTTATCATGTTTGAAGTTTGAAAAATATGCATAAAATCTAATTTTGAGAAAAATCAAATTTTAGTTTTTCCACGCGCTCAAATTATGTATCTAAACTTTAAAAAAATTCCTAAAAATATACTGACATCATATTAGCTTGCAAAAATGGAGTTTAAAAGAATTTTTGACAGGTTTCTGTCCCTTTAAATTACAACTTTCGGCTAATTAAACGCCCACTTCCGGTTTTCGGTTTGTTATAAAACAATTAATATCTCATCTTCTAATTAACGTACCGACAAAAGTAAATATGTTTTAGAAAGGTAAATGAATAAACTATCGAAAACATCAAAAATTAAAAAAATGGAATTTTGGTCGGAAATCGACTTTCGAACGTGTTCGGATACCTTAAAATTGATTTCTTTCGAATTTTTAAATATTGCTTTTCTGAAAAGTTTAAAAAATGCACCAATTTTTTAATATCTCCGAATTTAATTTCACTTCACAGTTTACCTAATTTTGGTATTTTAAACATAATTTTATAGAAATTTATTGAGATCTATGCTTTAAATCATTTGAGCGTTGATAGGTGTTAAGTATCTGACTACGTGCGGGAACGAATTTTTGAAAAAGCGCGTTAATGTGCAATTTCAGTTCATTTTCTGACTCAATATGATTCAAAACAACCATTAATACCAGTCAGGAAATTTTATGTCACTTGAGAGTCAGTAAAATGGGATAATTTAGGTAAAAAAGGGGTAAAATTAGAGCAAAAAGCAAAACACTCTATCCGAAATTCTAATCCATATATTCAAATTATTTCTCTACACAGCACATTTACAGCTATGGTGAAGGTAATGCACTAGGATCTAAGAAATACTTGCATTTACAGGAAAGGTATGGCCACTCGAGTACTCTCTTCTTCAAAATTTCACAAAATGCATAGGTATAATCAACATTAGGCAGCTCTAAATCAAAAACTATTGATCTCAAAACTATATGTCTAGTTCATTGCCTTTACTACACTTAAGACAACATCTATACAAAATTTCAAGGAAATATATAGGTAATGTTTTGAGATATCGTGTTTTGCGTAAGTGACTTTTGACAAAATATAAGTTTTCCAAAAAACGCGTTTAAAGTTTTAATTTGCTTTTCATTAAAATATATTTATTTAACTTCTTTTGAAATTTGTCACATTTGTAGGATATACCTTCTTTATTCAGAATCTTATCACATTTTTTCATTTTGAGAGCCCTTAATTTTTTTTCTAGCGTTTTTTGTTCCTGCCAAAGACTGTCTATTAGAAGTGACGATTCTATGGTTATTGAGGTTAAGATATTATTTCAATGTATATATTGGCCAGGAACTATTCCCAGTTCATGAAATACTCTTTTAAGACCATAAAATCGATCATTAAACAACAATTGAGCTATCGATGTCCCAAAACGTGAATTTTGGAACTCCACAAATGCGCATTTTGGCAAAAATGTTCATAGTAGCTTATCGAAACTCAAAATCTTATTCAAATTGACATGACTTGCAGAGAGAGTGTATAATTAATCGAAATAGATAAAAAGCAAATTAATTTATACTTTAGAGTGTGGTATGTTGGGTATAACGAGGGAAAACAGCCAACTTCCGGTTTCGTTTTTAGCTACCGTGCTTTATAAAAAATTCTATATCTCCGTTTGTATTCATCGTAAAAATAAAATAAACGCAGATTTAGAAAGCTAAATAAATGGGCTTTAAAGTAAAACCATAAAAAAAATTTGTGAATTTTGACCCAAAACCGTCTTTTAGACGTAGTCAGATACCTTAAGACTTTTTCTTTCGTATTTAATTTCGCATTTTGACTTCAGGGAAATATACAGTAGAACCTAGATTGTCCGTAACGCTCCGTTAACCGACGTCGGTTTCCTGACTTTTTTTTCAGCGTCTATTATCCGAAACGCTTTTAAACGACACTTTCTGCTAACCAAAATCCATTTTTTAAAGCTTTTATTCTTACTTTCACATTCCTTGTGTATGCAAGCGTTCTTTCCGAACTACGAGTAGAGATAAATATTTTGGTTCCCCTTTCTTTGAATTCCTTCGAAATTAGCTCTCCCGCCATCCTCTGTGCACACGTCCCTGTTCTAAACAAAAATACTCCCCATTTCGAAATTTAGAATGCCGTATTGTCAAGTGCCACAACAATCGAATGCTATGCATCCTCTGATTGTAAGTAAGTTCTTACACTCCAGTTTCGTTCTATTTCCCGCGCTAGAGGTATATTAAATCTCTCGTTTTGGCATATTTATTACTAAAAGAATATTTTAATCGCTTTCACGTACCCACCGAAAATCATGACGCGTCTCCTTGGCGCAAGACTTTTTCCCTAAAACGCTTACGTAATTTATTAAAAATATCCAATATTCCCTTCACTTTGATCATGTGTTATATTGTTATTCCCCTATCTGAGAGAATCGGGAATTTTCTGTACACTTTTTACTAAAAACTTCAACTAAGATGTTGGCATGTCCGTCACTCTCCAAAATATTTTTATAATAAAGAAAATTGGTTAATAACTAGACTGCAACTACGAAAACATTTTATATATATAGTTAAATATTTCAAATAATCAAAACATGTATATGTATATATACACATTATATATATGCGCGTGTTATATATATACACATTTCTGTGGCCAATATTAGATATTTCATGCGTGCAAGGATAAAGTGGGGAGAATCCGGATTATGGCATCATTATCGGAAAGCATACCGTTCTAAGTTTTTTATAGAATATACTTCTTAACCAATTTGCTCCTTACGCCGGATATAGACGCCAACATGCGAAAATGAACGCCAGCTATAACCGGGAGCATTCATTCGAAATTTAATTATAACAATAATAATTTTAATTATAATAACTATTGTTTATGTAGAAATTATGAATATATTCGAATATTCACAACCTGTCTGATCAACGCCACCTTATGAATATATATAGTGGCGTTGCTCAAACGCAAGACGTGAACCCAAACGCCAAATACTAGCCACGCACAATGTGTGAGTCCGGTTCATTGGCGGCTCTACATCGAATCGCACCACCGAAGTGTTAATAAAGGAAATAGGATGTGATGTCACATCGCAACGAAAAACAACCTGCATTTAAATGGAATATGCGGTGGCGCTTATTTTGAGGTTTAATTCGCGTGTATTGGTTGGAGATAATAGCAGAAAAATCTGTATATAAAGATGAAAAAATATTGTGATTTACTACAAAGCATCATAACTTAGTTTTGAAATTACTAAATGAAGATATACATATTTTCTTACACTAAATCCTTATTCATAATTTTTTGAAAAAGAAAGATATTTTTACTATAGCATTTAATTGCTTCGTAAAATATGAAAAGAATTTTAGTATGAATCATCAAGATTTTAGTATCATTATGCAGACGTTCTTAAAATATATTAGTGGAGTACGTGGAAAAAACCAAGTTAAAATTCTCACTGAAAAATAAATCAGGAATTTGTTGACGGAATCGAACGGAAATATCTAGTTTTATTTTTTCCAAAATGCAACTTTCGACAAATAAAACTATTTCATAAAATATTTTGCTTTTCTTCCTTCAAAAATTGTTCTTACAACAAATCTCATTTTGTCGCAAAAACAAACATAAAAGAGTTGGAATATCTACAAATCTCGGGAGATTTGTGAGTTTTCTCCTCAAACTCTACGAAAGGCAGAAATTATTCTGGCGCCAGTATTTACTGAACAAAAATGAAGTCTTCCCGCCTTTGCATGAAAGATGTTCGATTTGGAATTTTAATGCATGAGAATTCTCTAAAGATCAAAAGAACGTCGAATTTAAAATGTACGTAGATTTACAAGTCTTGAAAGCAAGTGAAGTCAGTAAATGAGAAAGTACTGCAAAAACTTGCTTTTGTTTACGTTAAATAATAAATGAATGCATCTTTCTTTCCGGCATTTTTTTTTGGAATAAGGTGAAAAAGGTTTCCAATATAAGACGGTCCATTAATAAAAAAAATATGATTGATAGAGATAGTCGTAAGTATATTGATGAGAATTAAAGTATGAATGAAGGTGAATGAAAGTCGTTTATTTTCTATCGTTCATGTTTTTGAGATAAGATTGTTTCTTGACATTGCAATGAGCTTTATTTCACGAAACTTGTGAAATATGATGTGAATGATTGAATTAATTCAATTGTTGGATCATACTTTCTTTGTATACCAAGGAAGTTTTTTTGTTCTTCATTGAAGCCAGAAAGATATAACTAGTGTTTCTATATGAAGCTCTTTCAAGAGAACAATTTCCACTTTATTTGTTTCTACGTTCAATAATAATTCTAGATATATGAGAGGGATAAATTATAAAAAAGTGAAATCCATTATTTTGATCTGAACATTTTACTATCGTCATGATCATCAAAATTAAGCATTTAACCCAGTCAACAGAACTATATCCTCCATAACATTTATTTAATAGTACAATGCTAGATTGATGGGCACCTGAAATGAGAAGTTTTTCTTTTCGAATTTATAGCTACATTCGAAATATCTCATGAATTTAGATTTGACAGAAGGATTGAGAAATTCCAAATCTGAAAGAAACATAAATAAAAGTTCAAATGTTGCATTTAACCTTCCGAGCGACGCAAACGTCTTTTTCCATTTTTCGTATTCAGTTCAAAAACGGATAGTTCGTATTTATATTATATTTTCTTAAACAACTATGGATAAAATATTCTTAAGATTTCATTGATATAATTAAATACAAAAAAGATCGATTCATTTACTTTAAAAGCTAACTTTTCTAACCTGATAGATAAAAGTTCAAAATAATTGGGCGCTCAGAGGGTTAAATCAAAAAATGGTTGTTCATATGAGAGGGGCTGGGAAGAAATGGGTTATTGGGTAAAATGTATACGTGAGAAAAACGTTTTTTTTTCTTGTTTCATGCCGCTTTTGCCAACTGAATGTAAGAAAGCAGGTTTCCGACGTATGATCATCTTCGAAATTTTCAATTCAATATTGTTTGACCACTAACCCCTTTTTGACGTGAAAACGTCTTTCCGCTCGTTACAGTGATAGTCGGTCGAACTTTATTGTGCGACAAAATACCGTCAGATTTGAATCGCTAATAACTACAAGACTAATAATACGAAAAGAATGGTTGACCCCACAACGGATAGATCATATCTGTAAGAGTGCGTCGCATATTATTTATTTTGCTTGTGATATCATCGTAACAGTGTAGCCGCATGCGCGTGATTGTTATGAATTAGCTTTAAGTAAGGTTATAAATAAGTGTAGCGTGGAAACGCGTTTAGCTAGGAGGTTGATTCTGGTGTCATTTTAAAGAGCTTGAGAAGTATTACTAGGACTCAAAGTGAGACAATAAAAATATTTATCAGAATAGTATAAGTAAAAAATTACTATTAAATTGAGAATTTCAAACTCCACATGTTTTTTGATTATAACATGCAGAGTTTTCTTTCGAATTCTAAGAAACTTACAGAATACTTGGCAATACGTCAAAGAAACATTGTATTAAAATTTGAATTCGAAAATTTGAATATTACGGGAAACATGAGCATTTGTAGTAGATAATATTTTACTGCGCATACGCGAAATGTAATTATGTATACTGTTAAAAGATGACTCCATCAAAAACTACTCTAAATAAAACATAAGAAAGTCGCAGTTCTGATCCGAGCCGTAGAACTTTAGTGGAAACGTCGGGATAAAATCATAAAACAAGTATTTCGTATGAATATGTAATTTAATTATCAATCTCTTTAAAACAATATTTACACAGAGTAGTATAATGGTTACTCTATAGATAAAGCACAGATTTATCGCATGTAGCTAAGGTCTGAGGTAGCTTGTGATTTATCTATTCTGTAATCATTATACTACTCTGTGTGTAAATATTGCATCAAACAGATTGATAATTAAATTACATATAAATACTAAACACTTGTTTTATGATTTTATCCCGACGTTTTCACGAAAATCTACGGCGCGAACCCGAACTGCGCCTTTCTTATGTTTTATTTTTCCAGAAGGTGGTAAGGTCTCGGATTCGAACCGGAGAGTTTCGTTCTCATGAGAAGTGAATATAAATTAATTACTTAAAAAAAGTGAGCTAAAATGAAAAGTGAGAACATTCTCAATAAAATTTATTAACATGAAAATCCCTTTTCACTTAAGATAGCATTTTTCCGATAGATATTCCCCATAAAATTAATGAACACGTATGCATTCATACACATTACAGTCTCATTCAAAGAACACATTATACAGCAAATCAGTTTTAACAGAAATGTTCGTAAATATATCCCAAAACTAAATTTCAAAATTCCGCTTTTGCTTAAAATCTCCAATTCATGTTTTTGTACGTCGATATCCTTCAATTGAAGACAATATCAATAATAATTTAGCCCAATTTTTATCTGAAAGTTATATTCAGTGTTTACATTCAGTTTATGAACTGTATTAATTGTGTTACCATGCTAAGTGACTCCATAAATGAATAGGCTGTAATCAGTAACAAATAACACTTTAATAAAAAC
>BGPR01000499.1:43169-77999 GCA_013235015.1 Araneus ventricosus | reverse complement strand
TTCGAGTGCAGCATTTCCCGGATCATTCCACGTAGGTGAGTGATTCTGACTAAATGAATAGGTTGTAATGCGTAACAAATAAGACTATAATAAAAACACAGCAACGTAGAAAACATTTGAAAGAACAAAATCAGTGCTTTCAAAGACGTAATTCGCCTGGTTCGAAGGAGCTTAAATACCCGATCGAAGAATCACTTCACTTTAATTCTCGTTGAAGGAAGCGCCCTCTGACGGTCGCCACAATTGCGTAGAAAAATGTGATGATACTGTGAGGTCAAGTAAAAAGTATAAAGTTGAGATGGTTTCTGTTTATAAGTTAATTATCTGTAATTACATTATTTATTTACATTTGGCTGCATAAACTGTTACTACTCCAACAAATTATAAATATATTCTGGCAAACCCGGATATATCCTAAAAGGAAACTCATTTCTAAAATGCGTTAAATGCTCAAACATTTTCACATCCCATAATCATCACGAAAACTTGTTACCCTTAAATATTATGCTGCAAATATGATATTAACCCTCTGAGCGCCCAATTATTTTGAACTTTTAGCTATCAGGTTAGAAAAGTTAGCTTTTAAATTAATTGAATCGATCTTTTTTGTATTTAATTATATCAATGAAATCTTAAGAATATTTTATCCACAGTTGTTTAAGAAAATATAATATAAATACGAACTATCCGTTTTTGAACTGAATATGAAAAATGGAAAAAGACGTTTGTGTCGCTCGGAAGGTTAATTGCAGAATTACTGCTACGGCTTTTATTCGATTATTTATCTAACAAATAAATATCGCAAGAGTTTTCTACCGGATTTCATTCAAATTTAAATTAATTGAAGTCGAAAATACGAGAAATTATTCAAGATATTATATTTTATTTAGAATGAGAGTAAGTTGTGATTTGATGATTATGAAATGAAAAGATGAAACACTATTGATATCATGCGCCTCAAAGCTAATATCACCCTTGAAGTTTATTGTTTCATGTCACAAATAATCCTAACTGAAAGTCAGTTTAATAAAGCTTTGTGATCAGCTATTGTCAGAAACGGAATTACTAAGCGTTATTTTACACAGAGCATTACAGTAATTGTATATTAAACAAAGTAGCTACAGTCAAGCGCTTAGTATTAACCTCTTTTGCTACTTATCAATGATGTTTTGAACTTAATTATGATTTTTGCTTGTATTTCATACATAAAATGTCACTTTCAGGAGTAGAAAGGTTGATATATGTTTGGATATTTTGAATTGCTGAAAATGAAATTTTTAGAAACCATTTATGCTTTCTAAACTTTTATAAAGGATTTCTGTTCTTCGCAACAAAAATAATTGATTTTCATACTCTTTTTCAAGGAGAAATCAAGTTTTTGATAACTTGTGAGGTAGGAAATCCATGTTAAATAATTCCCTCCCTGAAAGTAACTATGGAAACATACCATCAGTATGTTGGTACTTATATAAATGTTATTCTGGAATATTAAAGTTTTTCTTTATTTAGCAAAAAATTAATCATTGAAACTTACATTCATTTCAGTTGAAAAATATTTATATTTCATTTATTATACAGAGATTTAGGAGGTTACGCTTAAAGGTTTCTCCTTGGAATTTGATGAGATGGTAATAAACTAACATAGTTATCATCACTATCTACTGCATCCATTTATTCAAGGTAACTTGTAAGATACGAACACCGCAAACAGGACTGCATGTACTAACTGGCTCGTGCAGGAGCGAGGATATATTATGAAACGCTAAAGAAGTTAACTCATAGTAACGATAACAACTTTAATAACGTAACAAGATAAAAGTAAAGGTAAAGGTAAAGTAAATGATATTTAAATTAAGATATTAACAACAGAAACATAACTGATAACAGTGCTAGAAGAGAGGAGCGACGACAGATAATGTCCGAGCCTTTGAACTTGAATTAGAGGAGGTATGGGATTTGAAGCAACAAAGGCTGTAATCGCCGTCCGAGCCTTTATAGGACTCAATTCCTCTACTACGCATGCGTAAGAAGGTTGACAGCGTATGCAGGAATACGCTGTTGCCACAGAGAACTTGGATTCGTTGCACATCTAACACATAACTATTGTCTTCAGTTTTTAAAAACAGATATTTCATTTTTTTAAATTTTATAATTCTTAAAAATTGCGTAATTGAAATTTTTTACTATTATTCTTGTGCTGAAATTTTAGTCTGATTTCAGATTTTTTCTTAACACACTGCCTTAAAGATTTCAATTCAGTTAACTATCAATGCCATTCGTTATCCACCATGAGGTCTCATAGTCCATATGCATGAGGATGTTTTTTTTTTAAATTACTTAATTCGTTTTTCTTCGCGAAAACAATGTTAATAAGTTTTTAAATCCAGAAAAAAAAGGAACTATTCTTATCATCTGTTTTCTTAATAAGATACAAAAAATATTTTTTTGTAAAAATAAGTCATTAGAAGACTACAACCTGGTTATGACAAATGCTTTTAAGAAAATAGTTTCAACGAGAAGCAACCAACCTTAAAATGGTTATATATATAATGATATATTACGAAATCATTTTAGTTAATCGACATTGGCAATTAATCACTCGAGATTTAGAATAATAAATTTCACTTATGAATCTCGTTTTGTCGCCAAATCGCAAAGCATATCCTTCAAATTAACATACATATCCTTTTCTTAATATCATGCTTTTTTAGATTGGTATTCAGAATCAAATAATATTTATTTATTGTTTGAATCCCTTTTACTTCTCGGAAAGTATCGTTTACTTCTGTGTTCAATAATTTATATACTAGAATCAAGTGGGAAATATATTCTAGAGTACATAATCTATAATTTAAATTATTTGTAGCGCCAGTGTGTTTATGTCCGGGTTTATGCGAAATTTATTAATTGAAATTTTTTATCTACAATAATGACTAGTAAATGTCGAAATGAGCAATAACTGAATTGTGAAACAATGTTCATTGGTGAAATTTGAAGTTGAAATGTGTCTTCAAGGATTATAATTGTTTTCCGTCGCTTTCCCTTTTTCTTTCTCAGATTAATAAGAATAAAAAATAGGTATATTTTATTGTTGCAGCAGGGGTCGTTTGCATATAAAGCATGGATTAACAGAAAAATCCGGTTACTTTCAAAAAGAAACGTTGTTTTGTAATCAAGGCAGTTAATTGGAAAATTAGCTAGAACTTCTTAATCAGTCTGATATTTTTAGCCTTATTTAATGAGTATATACCTCATAATATAGAGTAAAAAGTGATGTATTACTTACTCAAGCAGCCTGATTTTATACAGGATTATCGCATTAAACCTTAGAGGCCGCGTTGATGTCGTGGGAAAGTCTCTACTTTGGGACCAGGTCGTTTTCTGGAGATCCGATTTCATGATATTCCGCCGTGTATATGGGGCTTATGCATGTGAAATACTTGTAGAGTCAGACGTTCCTTCCGCTGGTATAGTGGGGAAGATGGAGAGAGGAGATAATGGCCTCCTCGTCCTCGTCTACTGAGTACGGTTCAAAACTACGAGATTAATCTAAGTATAGACTTGGTGATGCTTCGAAAAGAGATGTTAAGCTAATTAAAACAAAAGCAAGAAACCCGTGGCATCATCGCGGCATCTGGTAACATCCTGAATTGTGATTTCATGCAGATCGGATCCGCCCTCTTTGTGAAGTCACCCATCGACCAATAGCGACGAGCCTGTTACTGATTGCTACTGTTCATTCTCTGCTCTTCCTTTTTGTATCATTTGATTAGCTAGCTGTATAATGATTTTATCATTTAGTATTTTAATTTAATTGTTTCATTAAATTTGTTATTTTATTAACGAGTATTCTTGCTTTGACTTCGGCACCTTTTACGCACAATGGAATACTTCTGATTTATGCGAATACAGGTATGATAGATCTAGAAGCCGAGTAGGGTAGAATCGTACAGGTTAACATGTAGCACTTGAATGCCAATAGTTCTATGTACTGACTACCTCAGCAACTATATAAATCTCGCCTCTATCAATCCTGTGAAGTTAAGACGTAGGCCTAAGAAGTTATTATCACCCATCTCATAGCGGATTTTTAACATTTATGTGTATAAAAGAATATTATTTTTTTCTGCATTTAACTTGGTGATATTGCATTTTGCTCGGTGGTCTTTTTTGATTAAGGAAATATTGTTATTAGACAATAATTACGTAGTAATCGTTATGGTTCTTATAAATGAATTGCTAGAAAGAAACTTGTGTAGCAAATTGCAGATTGAAAATAGTAAACAATGTCAGACTACTTTCCAACTTTGAAGCTTAGAATTAGTGTTCTTACAATTGTCAGAAATCTGTAATTGAGATGCGATTCTTAGAATGTGTTTCTTTTACTTCATCTGAAACTTTCATGAACATAATCGATTTGTTTTCTTTCACAAAAACTTTTGTTTGACACTGCTTTTGAAACTGCCCTGATATCCTTATAGTCTGGGTGTGATACATTCATTTATTCTCTACAGTTTCCTGAACAGGTACATATTTTTTGATGGTCTTTATAGAGATTTGAGCTCTAGAAAGCTGAGAATAACGCCATGTAATGTACGGTTTTAATTTTGCCTGTTGCCTATTAAATAAAACTTATTTTGTGTGTGTTTAAGTTGTATGTATTAGTTCGTTGTTTTAAATAAATCAGAATAAAAATAGTCTTCCTGAAGTAATCCCAGAAGAAACAATTTTTTTGAGTAATATGACAAAAATATTTTTGATACGTAACTGATAATTAATTAATTAGCTGGTACCATTGCGAAGTGACTCTGCTCTTTGTAATAACTAGTCCTTTCAATTAGTCTACGACCCTTACACTGGCAGAAACTCCTCCTAAATACTGCAGAATTCAAACACATTTAATGAATTATTCACTTTTCATATAATGATTATGGTAACTTTGAATATAACCAAAACAGACTGTAGAATCTGGAGTTACAAAAACAAAAATTGAGTTTCTTTATATTCTGTGTCAGTTCAAAAAATCAAGATTGTGAGCTGAAAATTCATAACTTGGCTGAATTTCGTAACAAAAGAGAAAATGTAAAGAATATGAAGTGAGGAACAATTCCTTTATTAGGATTTGAAAAAAATGTGTTGGATGTAGAAGTAACAGAAATGCTCGCAGAACTAAACAGAGACAAGTAAACATTTAGAGATTGTTCCATTTTTGAGAAGCAATTTTCTTCTATTTTCACATCTGATGAATGAAAGATACTTAGATTTCCAATATCTGACTTCACAAATTCTGAAAATACCGTTACTGCATTCAAATTAGAGCAATTCCATGCAATTCTTTTTAAAACTTAGTGCTGTAATAATAATAGGATATGTTTGTATTTCGTAACTAGATTTTTCTAGCGGAATGACTATCTATTTGATAAATTACAGAATAGAATATTTTTTTCTGACATTATCAGGATTTCGATTTGCATTTGATTTCTTTAACTGCACGTTCTAGAAGTCATTTAATGTGAAGACGAAGGACTGAGACAATTTTGAAAAGAAGATTCATTGACTAATTCGTTCCAAATGTATTTTAGTTTATCTGTTTTTGTTGTAAGATAGAGCTTCACATGGAAAAGATTTTACTTTCTCCCTTTTATATAAAGAAATCTATTGGAAAAATTTACATTGGTTGAAGTTTTAGATTATGCATCAGCTTGATTTGGTTTCTGTTTAGAAGGCGAGGCAGGGCGTTTACTTTGAGAATGGCACTGACCGCAATATAGTTCTTATGAAAAAGATTATTTGCAAAATTAATTAATTTTAAAGAGGATTTAAGTTTCTCTTCATGATGATTTACCTTAATATTGTAACGTTAGTATGTAACTGTTAAAAATGATATAACCTACTTTATTACCAGACGAATGATAAACGCACTTCAATAGTATTCCTACGAATTTTTACAGATTATTATGCAGATTATTATATTTGCAAAGTAAAGTGAGGAAATTTATTTATTTAAAATGATTGGCAATAGCAAAGGACCAGTTCCCAAGCTGCAACCACTGGACAGATTTCGATAGTTTTTATTTCATATGGAAGCTTGCGACGTTCAGATATATCATCAATGGTCACCTAACCCCCCACCATTTTTGAGATATATCTCAAAATAAAACTTTGGCAGAGTCCGTCAGCCTCTACAACCGCCAATTCGTCAACTTATTTCGCGAAGTTTTCAAACATAGCTACACGCTATTAATGTTACTGTGGAACAGCTGGCTGCCGAAGGCTGCTAGTTATCAATAAAACCAAAACTCCTCAAAATTTCTGTCCGTTTCAGTCAGGAACGCATGAACGTTTTGTTATAATATCTAAATCCGGTGACGTAATTATAGGAGGGCAGGACTGGCAAAATGCCGGGGTCCTACGGTCTTAGGGACCATCACCCGAAGTGTTACAACAGCATAGGCACATGGACATTGCTACAGTCTTGCCCTCCATGACTGAAAAATTGCCCATAACTATTTGTAGGGCCCTGATACTGTCTAGTTACGTCACTGTCTAAATCGTCAATGTTATATGATGCGAAAATATGATCGTTGCAGTGATGAGATTAAAATTTCCCTCGTAAACATCGCATGTCAATGGATAAAAGATATAAAGTTCAAATCTTATAATTCAATAAGACAGAAGTCTGATGTTCTGCTAGAGGATAACCGGTTCAATCGATTCCATCAAAGATCCTCCGTAGAAATGGGTTTGGTAAATATGCCACAATGAGTTAAACATTCTCATACTATGTGTGATGGAATACTGGGGCGCGATGTGCCGTTTCAAACATCGTCAATATCACGTGATCAATAGTCGAGACTTGAAAGATCCTGTTCTAATAGCTTTCGTTAAACTTCAAACGAAATGTTAATCTATCGCTTCAAATAATCATCAAACTACAATTGTATGTATTTAGTTTGTATACCGAATGTATTAAATATATATGTAT
The DNA here is from genome assembly GCA_013235015.1 of Araneus ventricosus. Taxonomy (NCBI): domain Eukaryota; kingdom Metazoa; phylum Arthropoda; class Arachnida; order Araneae; family Araneidae; genus Araneus; species Araneus ventricosus. Next base: position 71,014 of record BGPR01000499.1, on the reverse strand, counting down.
TCAAAATATTCAACTTTCATACAATTCGATATTTCTTTTCGAGGATTTATGTTTAAAAAAATCAGTTTGTGTAGAAAGAAAACTTATAACACTGTACAACAAATTTGAACCTTTTTTCTGTCCTTTATATGAAACTATGTGATTCTGTATAAACAAAAGGTGCTTGATTCATATATCAAAACCAAAATGGTCCATCACGTACCGTTTTTGTAGGAGACATACTTCTTATATTTATACAAATTGGTTACAGAAAAATATAACAGAGACTTGATTATAGAAAACACAAGCACTAAAATGATTTTTTGGCCGTTTCCTCTTGTAGTCATCTGATTGTGTGTCCCTGATAACAGACCAGCAATATTCAGCTAGCATACTTCGATTCCATCGTCCACTGAAACGCTTTTCAAACATAGAGATGTCCTGGTGAAATCTTTCCCCATGCTCATCACTAATTGCGCCAAGGTTTTGAGGAAAGAAGTTCAGATGCGAGTCCAAAACGTGTAGTTTTAATGACAAATTACAACCTATAACACGAAAGTATTTCACCATGTCACGAACAAGATCTTCCAAGTTTTTAGCTTTCTTATTTCCGAGGAAATGTGTGCACACTGCTCTGAATGCCAGCCAGACTGCTTTTTCTGCTTCTGACTGTTTTTTTTCAAACTCTTCATCACGAAAGACTGCTTTAATTTGTGGGCCAATAAACATCCCTTTGCATCACTTAAATGTTTGAATTTCTTCCTGAGATGCAAGAAAGCCACTCCTTCTCTGTCCAGAGCTTTTACAAATATTTCCATCAAACAGAGTTTAATGTGCAATGGCGGATTCACAAGTGGTTCATGAGATATGTTTTTGGTGCCAGGAATGAATTTTTTTCTTGGAGGCCACTTTTTACGAATGTGGCCTTTTGTGGATTTTTGGAGCTAAAATGTGAATTTTTGGAAAAATGGTGCGTGGTAAACAAAAAATAATTACAGATTCGTTATTTTCAGCCAAAAATATACAAGAAACATATAGTTTCATCTAAAGGACATTTTTCATGTTGTACAGTGTAATTTTGCTTCTATTTGAGAACAAAAGCAATTCAGATCTTGCAGTGCCGATATCTTCTGAATATTAACGTTAGCGAAATGGAATTTTTATATAAGCTGCGCTATATATCTGGCTTTGAAATTATGAAAGAAACATTATGCTATGTTTCGCGCATGTTAAGTTAAAAATTAATTAACACAAATACTCAAATTTCCTTTATATTTCAGTGTATTTACTTAGACTTTCGACGCAATGCTTTTCTAAAACATTGTCATATATTCTCTAAGTTTCGTATAATTTCGTTGAAAACACTGCATGTTATAAGCAAAAAACGTGTGCAAAAATTTGAGATTTTTTAAAGAAACCTTTATATCTTCCCGAATGTTTGTGCTGTGCTTACAAAAATGCAAAACGGAATGTGTTACGGAATGCACATCAAATATAACCATTGATGAAAATTTCATCTCGTTATCAGTTTTCTATGAAACGGGATGAGTCGAAATCCTTTTTCGACTTCATCATTTTCTGGTCGCCCCCTAAATGCCATTGTGACGAGATTTTCACTGTAAAATTTATGTTCCGCCTATTATATGCCCCACGGCTCTCCGCAACTGATTTCAAACCATTTTATCCATATTAACACAAATTTGTCGCATCTTAAGAATTGTGCTATGCAGTTGGACACCAGTGTACCTTCTTTATCCCCATATATTCACTCTCTTACGAAGCTTAATTTACAACTAGCAGTACGCGCACGGCGTTGCCCGTGGAATCAGAACTTTAACAAAATAATAATAAAAAAAACGCCCACAATGACATGGAAAAGTTTTGAAAATAAAATCAAAACAAAAGATACGCATTTTTTTTGATTTTCCTGCTTATTTTCTTTTCGCGCTACAGTACAGAGTACGTTAATCCAAAACAATATTACAAAATTGGAACGTGAAAACGATTATTATACAGCAAGCAAAATATAAATCAAATCCGAAAATAATAATCGAAGTAATTCATTCAGGTGAAGGTCATGACGCATCCTGCTCGTCCACCAATCAAAATTGGGATCATCGTTCCGAAGTAGTGCCGCGCGAGGAACTCGATCGAGAAGAATAACTCTCAACGGCCCAGAAAAAAATTAATTTAAAAAAAACGGGAAAAGATATTTTAACCATTCTTGTTTTAAATCCGACAGAACCGTTCTAGTTATAAGCTGAAAAAAATTGAAAATAATAGTATTATTAGAAAGACGGATGCAAACAAATTTTAAAACAAAATTAACATTTAGATGGCAAAACTGACTACTTTTCAAAACAATTCTCAAAATTCAGTAAATTACGTTAGAAATTCAAAACTAGCTTCATTAAAACGAAAATCGCGTGCTCTTTCCGATGGTCCATCTATTTTTGTCGTACAATTATTCGAAACCAATCTATTGATAAATTAGTTTGAAAAATCAACCAAAACAACACAAAACATTAAATAAAAAATTTCTAGATTAAAATTTAAAATTTCGGCTTCGAGGTACATTCAGTCACCATTGCGACTACCTGTGTGCCAAATTTCATGGCTGTAAGTGCGATAGATTCGTCTGGACATCGCAGACAAACACACACACACAAGCATTGCCTTATATGCTTGTGTGCGTGTATATATAATAATAAGACATAATTAAAATAATAAGTGTTAAGTATAGATAAATGTGCAATATTACATACCAAAATTCCGTAGAAGTTGCACTTCCAAACAAATACAAATACTTTACAAAAATAAACTGCTGAAACGAGTTTCCTCAAATACTTCAACAATGCAATTAAATTCAAGTGCAATAAAATTCTTAAAAGACATTAATTTCCGAAGAAAGCAATTTTTATTATCATAACCTTAACAGTGGAAACAGCATTTGTAGATGGAAGAAGTATATTGAATAAAAGAGATTGGTATTTATCCTCACAATTTTCATATTGTCGTGATAAATACGTGGGAAAAACGTTACACGAATAACAGATAATCTTCTTTGACTTTTTATAATATGAATCGTTATGTATAATCTCAGAAGAACCTTTCACGTAAATAGAAAAACTGGTTTAGATGGAACTAATCAGGAAAAACAACTATCAACAAGAAACTCATGATTTTATTTCTCTCTCTCTCTCTCTTATTAATAAGAATTATTTTCACAAATCTTTGCTTTCATTCGTATTAACCACTTAACTTAACAGCCCGAGAATACTCGTGCATCGAATTATCGAAATTTTAGTCTTATAAACTAAAATTGAATCATTAATTAGCTTTATAATTTGACACAAAAAATTTGTAGGATCCATAAACATCTTGAGTGTCCTATGCCTTCTTAGATGAATGAAAACGACAACCCCTTTCCAAAACAGGAGGGGTCATCTTATAAGATAGCAAAGAAAACTATTCAGTTACGTGGTTAACACAATGAAATATTTGTTTTATTAGTATGAAATAAATTAGCATTATATTTGTCTGTTTTTATAGTATTAATGAAATTTCAAACAAATAATTGCTTTTATCAGTATTTACAAAATTAAAGTTGCACGTCTTGCCTTTACTAAAATAATTTAAACATTTTAATGACACTAAACTCGCTATTGAGTCATGAAAACATCGAAATCAGTAGAATGGCCTCAAAGTCGAAACGAATTTTAAAAAATAAGAAATGAAACATATAAACCGTTTTCAATTCCTTCAAGAAACATTTATACCAAATTAGAAAGAAATCCAACAATGCGTTTGGTCGTAAACGCGTACAAACAAATTTACAGACAGACAGAGTGCTCTTAGCTGGAGTTAAAACGTAGACCTCGCGTCTCTCCGTCAATTAGCAAATTCATTTAGTTTATTTTCACGTCATTAAGCTATTTCTTTGGTCATTTTATATTGTTCTTGAGCACAATTGAAGAAAATCTGGACCCATAATTTCCTCAAAATTCATGTGTCGACCTTAATCAATCCGCTATGTTTTGAAAACCCGCGTTTTTGCCGAGAGCTCTAACATCCAATTCAAAATTAACACCGATATCCTGCGGATTGTTTTTGTTTCAGTCCATTTAAATCTAATTTTGCCTTCTGATTTTCATCCTGTTGAGTTGCAACGCAGTAACTTAAATGACAAAACGGATACGGAAACTCCTTTTCTCTAATTTTCACACCACACTAGCATTTTGCATTGTATTTGCGCTAAGGTTTTAACCACTTAACTGAATAGTTTTCTTTGCTATCTAATAAGATGACCCCTCCTGTTTTGAAAAGGGGCTGTGGTTTTCATTCATCTAAGAAGGCATAGGATATTTAAGATGCTCATGGATCCTACTTTTTTGTGTCAAATTATAAAGCTAATTAATGTTTCAATTTTAGTTTATAAGACAAATTTCGATAATTCGATGCACGAGTATTCTCGGGCTGTTAAGTTAAGCGGTTAATCTAATCAATAGCATTAACTTTTCCCCAGAATTTAGTTGCTGCCCTCACTTATTTCATCCGATTTAATATCGCAAATTCGATTTATTATACGACTAATTTAATTAAAAGACCAAACCTTATTTAGATGTGGAGGTGCATTTTGGATTCGTCGAAGTCTCGCGGTGCTAGGGATGGCGGTTAGTGCGAAAATAATCGGTTTTCGGTTATTCAGGGTTTTTCGCAAATTAATATTGTTTTAACAGGAAATCAATCCATTGGCCAATATTTATCTGCTCATAAAGACTCTTTCAGTAATACGCCAACCAACAGATGATCAAATTCAGAGCTTCATATCTCGTTAAATTTTAGTCTAATCGAACCTAAAATCGAGCCTATTTTCCTATCTGTTTTTTAAACCTGATATTGGGTTTAAAAAAATATAACCGGGACAAAAAAATAAACGAAAAACCGGTTAACCGAAACAAAAAATACCGTTTTCGGTTTAAACCAGTAGGTTTTTCCTATTCCATTCCTACACGGTACTCCGTAAAGCAGGCCATTCATATCTCTTCCAAAATGGAAATTTTGAAACACGAAAAGGAAAAAACAAACTTCAAGGTCGGAAACATACGGAAAATAGCAGCTGGGAAAAGTCGGATTTCCTACCAAACCAAATTCCGGCAGTTCGTGCGCCGAATCTTTGGTGGGGCCTTTTGAGAGGGTAATCGGCTATTCCAACGATTTGACTAGAACGAGACCCTGCTACGAGGGTAGCAAATCTGAAATCCTCGGAGTGGGGAAAGAATAGGGGATCGAAGAGCAGCTGTGGAGGGGGAAAGAAGATCGTTCTCCCCTACTGCCAGCGCACTTTGGAACTTCAGATGAATGGACGTGTCTGATTTTGAGACTTGAATGAGTCGAAAAAAATCAATGTTGAGACAAATGGATAGAATGGAGAACAGATGAATTGCCTATCAGGGTATTAAGAGAAATATTTTAGTAAGAAATAATGCGTCTAAAAATGACTGCCGAAATTTCGTAAACATTATTGACAGGAGATCTTCCTTCCAATTTTCCCGTAATTTAAATTATTTTGAAGTTGATAGCACTTGCGGATATTCATTTTTCATCTTTTTCTCTCATTTTCATTCAGCCAACTCTTACTGAATTTTTACACAGTCTTCATTATTATCGTGCACACGATTTTTTAAAGAGACTCATTGATTTTTATCTCCACTAATAATAAAGGAGGATGTGTGTGTGCCTGTGTTGGCACTCTACAGGGTAAACCGCTCGACTTAGAGCTATGAAATTTGGCACGAACATTCTTTGGAGGGTGGGAATGTGTACCACGGAGTAGTTTTTAAAAAAATTGAATTAGAATTTTAATTAATTAAAAAATAAGCCAAATTTTGGCATTTTCCCATATTAACTTTTGAAAATATTACAGCACAAAAATTCTTTTTTATACCACCTGAAAGCGCAAAAAATTATCTTTTCAATCATATCAATAAAATAGTCGTACGATTTTATCCAATTTTAATAACCTTTTAAAATATTTTTTGTCATAATTTACAACAACACTTTTCATTGTTGCAACGCATTTCAAACCGTTTTCGTTGTTTAAACAAATATTTAATTGTGTGTTTCTCTGCCATTGGTTAAAGCGTGGAAAATATCATTTGGATTATACTTTCTTCTTTTATTTGATCAATTTTGCAGTGAAATCTGTAAATGAAGTCCTCAAGATGGTAAATATATAATCAAATAATTCAATAAACTGAAAGATTATCTTTGCTATGTTTTAATTCTTTTTATCAGAGTGTTTTAAGTCACTTTGCTGGATGTAAAATGTGTCGCACCAATTTAATGTTGAAATCAAATGCGTAGTTTACTTTAATGCGGAAAAGGAACAGAACAAGAGCAAGGCTATGAAAAGGACGCGGGTTAAATGTCTATAGCAATTTGAATTTTAAAATTACTTTGTTAAAGGAACCATGAATATAAAATTATGCATACGATATTCAGTTGAAGTTTTATTTCCGGCTATCATGCTGATCGCCGATGGCGACTAGTAAGATCATATCTATACTTGAAGAATAAAGATATTTTATAAAACTAAATATTCATACCTTTATGAAACGCATTTTGATTAACAATCTCTGGTACCTTGAACGAAAACTACACTTGAAAACGATAATTAAGCTAAAAACTATCCATTCCGATGGAGTCAGTTCGCAATCTCATGGTAGCCTTCAAATTCACAGAGCTAATTAAATTTTCTAAATTATTGGGCGTCTTGCAGGAAATAAGTGACGTAACACCACCTATCGTAAGCCAACTTGTAAATAGATTTCCATTATAAGCTCGATTAATTTTGATCTATAATCGTAACGTCAAGTGAATCGGCAAGATGAAATAAATTAACTTGTCTAAAACATGGTCAACGTCTGGAAAAAAATACTTTAAGTTTCTTTTCTCCTAATATACACATTTGTAATGATTAATTTTTTAGCATTTTCTTTAAATTAAATCTTTTTAACGCCACCTAATTTTTAATTATAAACGAATTACTTCTATTTGTATCTTAGCGAACCTCACTTCTAATTTAACTTACAAAATTATGAGGTCTCCGGGACTTTCCCGTTTCTGTAGGAGTATAAAAAGTCATGACTGCCTCCATCTCTCCCTTTTTACGATGTAATTACTTCCTGGTAAGACGCGACGTTTCGAGCGTAAACTCTTCACTCTTGCTCATGGGTTTAAATTTAATTATGCTTACGTTATCTGTTTGATATAATTGCATCACCACTTTTAAGTCAGATGAATAACTAGAAACTGGATGAACTATTGTCTATTTCATTTCAAGAACCTGTTACGCTTCCCCTAAAGAATAATGTTACATATTTATATGCTTGAAAGGAGGATTTTCCTTTTTTACTTTGCTTCATCGGAACAGACAGACACAAACACACATTTCTTTAAAACTTTAAAAAGACAGGAACCATTTGTTATCAGCTTCTTTCGTTTCTTGGCTTCATTTTTGTTAATGAATTGTGTTTCCATGAGCTTCCTAAATGCGACTCTCTATGGATGTTAGAAAACTGCCGCTCATTAAAGTTCCAAACTGAGTATCTTTATGCAAAAACTGGAATATTTCATTTTTGTTTGATAATTATTGGAGGTCGAATAACAAAATTAAAAAAACTCCTCTGAGAAATATGGAAACTCCAAACCTTCAAAGCCTTTATTTACCATGAAATGTGTATTTTTGTGAAAATAATTTTTTTCTGAAAGAAAACCAAACTCTATTCATGAATCAGACTTAATTGTTTATTTAGGTATAATGAAGCTTTTTCTTTGCATTCAGTTTCATCATCAGCACCATGTGTTTGGCGCAGCATAATCAATAATAGGTTTTGCGCCAGTAAACTCCATCAAATAAAATCAGTTTCATCATAAGTTTCCTTATTAATTTGTCCATGTAAATTTTATGTAGCTCTTTTTTACAATCAAATAATACGCCTCTTCAAGGTCTAAAAAATAACAAAAAGTAATCTTTATCATAAATTTGTATGGCACTTTATAAAAAGGATTATATTTTTGTATTTTTCTTTTATTTCCAATCATATTTTGAATTCGTGACAAATAAGAAAATGTAGCGTGTTGTCTTTTTGAAATTATATTCAAATAATAATCGATGACAAATAAGGGACTCTAACATGATTAAGTAGTTTAAACATCGAAATACCTAACAGTCAAATGACTGGGAGAAAAATGGTCTGGTTAATTTTCCTAATTATTTAGAGTTTTAATGAACGCATATTAAGAAAGAGTAGTTACAGCTAGTATAATATAATATATAAAAAATTGCAACATGAAACTGGTTACTTTGGTAAAAGAAAAATCTTTTTTCAGTTATATTTAGATTCTAGCCGGTAACACGGGATCCAATATTTTTGCGTGATCCCCATTACGTTTCTTTTTCTCCAAATAGTGTCACTAACTTTCCACAACAAATGTAAATCTCCTCTGAAAACTTAAATTTAAACTTTTTATCACCTTATAACCGTATGGTTGGAACAAAAATGAGAGAAGTTTGGGAAAGGAAATTGAACACCGGAAACATGAAATTTATTTTTGAGCAAATATCAATAATAATGGAGAAAAGAAAGAAAATAGGCAAAAAGGCCCAAATTTACCATTTAAAATTGAATAAATAAAATTCTAAATTGAAATTAATTTTTTTACGGCGTTAGCTCCATCTTGTGCTAATCCATCACTGTGCAAAATTTGGTCACTGTAAGTCAAACGCTCTGGGCGTGCATAGAAAACAAAAAAACTAACATATACATACTCAAAAAAATTACTCTTCTTTACATATATATAAGGAGCAATTTTTATGAGTATGTTCGTATGTATGTTCGTTTTTTGTTCTTTATGCAAGTCCAGGCCGTTTCCGTACTGGGACACAATTTGGAACAATGATAGATTATTACAAAATGGAACTAATGCCGTAAAAAGTATTTTAAAATTTGTATTAGATATTTAACTATTAAATTTTAAGTCTTAAATTCGATCGTTTTTGCTGATGTTCGAACTTTCTCCCCCCCTTTTATTAACCAATCGCATCCGGTGTTCTTGCTTTTCGGTTTTTGTATTTTTTGATTTTTTTTTGTTTATTTCTCCTCATCATTATGTTTTTGAGCCGTAGTAACCGACGCTTGTTTCAATAAAATGTTTTATTTTTTCTTTTGAAAACAATTCACTTAGCGAGCTTCCGTGTTTTAATTTATAAACATCGGAAAAAATCTTTTCCTTGCATTTTTTCTTTCTTTTTTCATCCTATGGTATTTTATTTCGCAACGTATGTTTTTATAGACGTTTTGTTTGCCCTAAAGATTTTTTTAAGTTTATATTTTCAATCGGCAACATAGAAAAAATTCTGTACATATATGGTTTATTGTTTAAAAGTTTAAAATATTTTTTTCCCAAACTTCTCGGATTTTCTTTCAAACCATACTGTTGTAAGGTAATAAAAAGGCTTGATTTGAAAGGATATTTACGTTTGTGGTGCAAAGTTAGTGACAATATTTGTTTAACAAAACGGAGGCCAGTGAATGAAAAAATAAGGATCCCGAGCAACTGCGGGTTATCAGCTAGTTTGCTTATATATATATGTAATAATCTCACTTAATTTTATTTCAAATTCTAATATTATATATTTTAAAATCTTAATGTATTCCAAAATCACTTTTCTAAAACTCCAGTTTCGTTCTTTTCCCGCGTTGGAGGTTTATTAAATCTCTCATTTTGGCATATTTATTACTAAAAGAATATTTAATCGCTTTCAAGTGCCCACAGAAAATCATGATGGCGTCTCTTTGGCATCAGAAATTTTCCCTGAAACGCCTACGTAACTTATTAAAAATACCCAATATTCCCTTCACTTTGATCACGTGTCTATCTATTAAATCCCTACCTGAGAAAAAGCAGGGATCTTCTGCTCATTTTTGGCTTAAAACTTAAACGAAGATGTACGTACATTTCGTCACTCTCCCATAATAAAATGAAAATTAGAATTTAACTCGGCCTGTTTAATCATTTAACGACTACAAAATCGAATACATTTCATATATATATATATATATATGTGGGTGTCAGGGATGGCCAACTTAAGACAAGTTCTTTCATTGAAAAGATTTAATGATGATTTCTAATTACAGTTAAATGATCAATAAAATGAGTGGCTATGTACAGATGATAAACACAAGAACACAAAGTAATAATCGTTGAAGAGTCACACACGTCTTTTCGTCTTTAGAAGTGTCTTTTGGAGCAGGCGTCTTTTGCGAACATCCCGTCTGGATGTCAGAACGTCAACTGGCCAGTTCTCCTTAGATCCGCTAGAGGCGCGGCGGGAATGACGTGGGCTGCCGTCTGCCTGGCACCACATATATATATATATATATATATATATATATATATATATACAGAGAGAGAGAGAGAGTATAAATCGAAAAATGAAAGAGTATAAAATGTGAAAATGAAAACGCAATAGCTAATAATAACGTTTCTTCAGGGATGCATCCTTAATCTAACTCATCCCTAATGCCAAACCAACCAGAAAAAAAACAGAGAGAGGAGTTTTGAATAATTAAAACAGAATTACGATGTGACATTAGAGAAAAGTAAGAAAATATTTTACGTACCAGAAGGATGGATGTTGACGTGGCAGGTGTTTGTTATTTATTTTATTGTTTTTCTATTATGTTTTGCCTCTTATATATATATATATATATATATATATATATATATAAATATCATGAAAGTCAAAAAAAAATGTTCCCAAAATAAAATGGAGAGACTGTAGTTAAATCGGTAAAGGCATGTATCTCATCAGTAAGTAAAATCTATACGAACCAGTGTAAAAATTAATGAAATCATATTGCTTTTCTGCGAACAGTGTTGGCTATATTAAAAACACTGTCCTTTACCTCCCGAACATTTTGATAAAACCAAGAATTTGAATGAAATACAAATAAAAGAAATGAAATTACGAACCTAAAACTGAGAGATGCTACCAACGGAGACGTGACAAAAGGGAATAACTGAACGCGTCAAGTGAAATCGGATGTTTATTTTATTTGTATTTCTTTATTTGTATTTCATTCAGCCTTCTTGGTTTATCATAATGTTCGGGGTAAAGGACAGTGTTTTTAGCTATATGCCAACACTGTTCGCAAAAAACATTATGATTTCACTAATTTTTTAACGGTTCGTATAGATTTTACTTACCCTGATGAGCATCTATACGCTTTTACCGATTTACTACAGTCTCTCCATTTTATTTTAACATTTTTGGACTTTCATGATATTGATATATTCTCCACAAATCTTCTTGAATTGCAGCATTTTTGCGCATTCGTTGCGTTTGTGTTATATTTTTCTATATTATTTTATCTTCCCCTTTTATATATATATTCCACTTTCGGCTTTTGCTTACCGCAGATTTTTTTCTTGACATTTTGTTTTATGAATGTTTATTTTGTATATGTTGCTTTTACGTTTCTGTTATGTTTGTTTCGTATTTGTTATATATATATATATATATATGAAATGTATTCATTATTGTAGTCGTTAAAACAAAACAGCAGGCCGAGTTAAATTCTAAATTTTCATTTTATTATCGGAGAGTGACGGAATGTACGTACATCTTCGTTTAAGTTTTAAGCCGAAAGTGAACAGAATATCCCTGCTTTTTCTCAGGTAGGGATTTTAACAGATAGACATGTGATCAAAGTGAAGGGAATAATAGTTATTTTTAGTATATTACGTAAGTGTTTTAGGGGAAATTCATGGCGTCAAGGAGTCGCTGATTTCGCTATTTGTGTGCGCGTGGAAACGATTAAAATATTCTTTTATCAATAAATATGTCAAAACGAGAGATTTAATATTACCTCCAGAGCGGGAAATAGAACGAAACTGGAGTTTAAGGAAAGTGATTTTGCAATACATTAAGACTTTAAAATATATAACATTAGAATCTAAAAGAAAATTAAGTGAGATTATTACATATATATATATATATATATTTCTAAAATAGGAAAAACAGAATTGTGAAATAAGGGTTTTTATGTATTATTTTGGATATATTATTTTTTAGGTAATAAATTACAGAGCTGAATTTCATTTCAGCTGACATCACTAAATCAAAGATTTTCCTTAAGATTCATGTTCAAAATTATCAATTTGATAAGACAAATACGGGGATAAGTGTCATGCTAAAATTATGTGCCCCTCTCCCTTCCACCACCACCCCAAAAAATAACTATTCTGGCATATAACATAAAATTTGGATCTACAAGTTTCTATTCTTTATAGTTTTAGTTTGTGCTGATGTGAAAAGAAAAAAGAAAATTCTTGAAGCACTAACTTGAAATAAAAACAAGAAACCAAAATGCCTCTAGAACAAATGAAGTCATTGAACCATCTCTTCAAAATTGTCTCACAGTTCTTTCATTGTCTTGACCTTCAATAACATCTGGATTGAACAGCGAAAGCTATCAAATGAAAACCGAAATCCTAATGCTATAAGAAAGCAGCATTCTATTTTGTGATTTATCAAATAGATAGGAATTCCGATAGGAAAACCTAGTTAAGAAATAGAAACGAATCCTATTATTATTTACAGCACGGAAAGTATTAAAAAGAATTACTTTAAATTTCTCGAATTGGAATGCAGTAATGTATTTTTAGATTTTGTGAAGCAAAGTATTGGAAATCTAAGTGTCTTTCATTAATCAGATGGGAAAGCAGAAGAAAATTGCTTTCCAAAAATAGAACTGTCTCTAAAAGTTTTCTTGTTTCTGCTTAGATTCGCGAGCATTTCTGTCACACCTGCAACTATCATTTCAATTCCGAACAAAGCAATTTATTTTTCTTACTTTATATTCTTTTCAAGTTTTATGTTGCAATGAAACACAGCCAAATAATTTGTTCGCAAACTTGTTTTAAATCAACCTGTATAAAAATAATCTTAACAAATGGTAGTAAAGAGGTGGTGAGTACTGGAAAATTGCCTTGATATTCTCCGAGCTACAAGAGGGGATGGGCACACTGAAATTTAATCAGTTAATTGGTCATATTACCAACTCAATCATGGTAAATACTATTTACAAAAATAAACATATGCATAATGGTTCTTGCGCAATCAATTTTCCTAATATGAGAAAGATTTCGTACTCGTCCTGTATATTTTAATTTTTATTTGCATTATCTTCGAATTTGCATAGCTCATTTAAAATAAACAATATTTAACGTCTACCTTCTGCATACTTCTCAGGAGTTCTTTAATAGAAAATTTTAATTTATGCCCACTTTGTATAGCAACCTTATGAAAAGTTTAGGATCTCATTCGAAGATTCATTAGTGCCGACGACTCATGGACGAGTTTTCTGGTTTGCTTATTTGTATTAAAGTAGGACTTCCACTGTAACCATCAACTTCCGGTGGCAATGCTAATCTATGGGAGTCCTCAAAATTTCAACACTGTGTTTGAAGATGTTAATTAATGTTTAAAGTAGAATTTTCTTACGTTATGGCTTAATGAAATCTTGAAAATATTAAATTTCATGTTCCTATTGCAATAGCTCTAACTGTTTACATAAAATAAGAGCCTAATTTTGTGAAAAGGCTGTCATAATTGTTCGTTATTGCTATTTCAGAGACTTCTAAGGCGTGCATTGAGATAAAATTTTTAACCAAATGATTTAGCTAATTACAATAGTTCCATTTGGAGTTTGCCCGTTTTAAGAGCGTTTTTCAACAGATTTAAATAATACGAATTACACAAACTATATTCGTATTATTATTCCGTAAATTCGGATATATTCGTATTATTCGCACAGAATTCAACGTTTCGTGTAGTATAGAAAGAACTGATTCGAACTTGGCCCTTGACACAGTATCCAAACGGATTTGGCGATTGCTTAAATCGGAGGGTTACTCGTCCAAATCTCCATCAAACCATTCATATGCGTTTATCTGACTATTGACCATGGCATTTCACACGACCCCATTAGAAAATGTCACTAAGGCTGCGTCTTTCTTAATTTCATTCTAATTACCGCACTTGCCGAAACAGAAAAATTAACGAGCCCCCATCCAATTAACGCTCTCCCCTGCTTTAATGAAATTCGTTCCATAATAAGACTCTTTTTCCACAAGGTCACTCTACCCTCTCTACCTGCGTGGCAATGAGAATGTCCCGAGAAGCATATGAAAGATCTGGAAGAATTCTTTCACCTGAGCAAAGGATATTCAGGTGTGTGCTCTGTTGGGAGAGGCAAAAATATGCTTCCTTTATCGGGTTTGATTTTATTTGTGCATAAGGATATAAGTTTGAAATAGAAATAAAGCGTACAGTCAAACCTGTTTTCGTGCGGTATGTAAAGACCTCATAAAAGAAACCGCTCAAAAAAATATTCAGAAATTTCATACAATTTACAACATATTAGAAAAATTTTTTGTATGCGGTGGAGAGGGATCGCATGAAAAAGTCGCACTTAGAAAATATGTCAAAGATTTACGAAATACATACTTATGTCTAAAAATAAAATAAAAATCAGAAAAACTATATCTAAATAGAAAAAATAATTTATTTGCCATTAATCTCACTATAAAATGAATCCTTAATTCCGCGAGTCGTGTAAAAAACTCTGAACACGAAGAGTATGCTGCTATCAGTGTACATATGCTGCTTTTTTTCTATTAGTGTACATATGTACACTGATAGAAAACATTACAACTGTGTTTTAATGCCAACAGCGTTGGAATTCATATACCGCATAAAAAAAATCGCATAGAAAAGGACCGTACAAAAACAGGTTTGACTGTACAGTAAAACCTTGATATACAGTCACTCGTTTAACCGTCTATTTCTATTATACGTCATTTCTATTTCTATTATACGTCTAAAAACGTATGTTTATAGTATCAGAATAGAATTCTCTACATTACTACTTTTATATTGAAATTTATGTTGATCGTTTTGTAAAATTAAATACAATACGTGTGTATTATTCACTTTTTATTCGATGTACAATAGAACTTCGATTATCCGTCACCATCCGTACCAAGTGTATGACTGATATACGAATAGACGGATAACAGAAATCCCTAATGCACATGTACAGTAACGTGATTTCACTGCCGGCTTACACTGTAAAAAATATCCGTTTTTTTCCCGGACTTTTTCCGTATATTTGACGGTTTAAAGCTGTTTTGTTGACAAAACGGTTTTTCACCGTTTTCCGCTCCAGCCATAAACGGTTTAAAACCGTCAGTTCAAATTCTATTTTTCGTCATACGGTATTGTTTTCCGTACGATAACTTTCCTTTTTCTTAAATGTAATTTTATTGCATTCATTTCATGTTTTTAATAGTGTTCTATCTCCGCTATTGTTTACACATGTTGCAGTAACCTGTTGTCACTCATGAAAGCTAACCTTAAAACACATGTTCTGGCAATAGTTGATATTTACACCACTAAGTGGCGCCACTAGAGCTATAGTGACTTTAAAACTCAAATAGATTATTTTTACTTCATTTTATGAAGTCTCCGGTGGTCTAGTGGTTAGAGCGATTGCATTTTATTTCTATGAACGCGGTTTCGATCCCCGGCTCGGAGGTGTTAGAAGATTTGTCACCATCTTGCATCGAAATCGTCCAAGTAAGTTCAATTAAAAATTATATTAATTAAACTAATTGAAATTAATAATTAAGCCTTGATTAAAAAATATTCCTAATTGATAATATACATCAGCACATTTCAACTCAACTCGAAGAGAAGGAGAAAACAACTCAACTCAGTCGATGACGTCACTTACTCCGATGACTTAATTTTTACGGAGAAAACTTGATTTCATACGGTAAAAAACCGTTGTGACTACGGATTTACTTCGTAACTTTTACGGGAAAAACTTGTTCCTGTATAGTAAAAAACCGTTGTGCCTACGGATTTACTTCGTAACTTTTACGGTTTTGCACAACCAACCCAGCTGCCAGTTTAAAACTGTAAATTTTACGGGATTTTTTTTACAGTGTAGGGATAAATTTAGATTTATTTTCAGATTTTATTAAATTCAGGTTTTATTTTCATTTTATCCCTAAGCCGGCAGTGAAATCACGTTACTGTACATGTGTATTAAGGGATTTCTGTTGTCCGTCTATTCGGATATCAGTCATAGACTTGATCCTGATGGTGACGGATAATCGAAGTTTTACTGTACATCGAAATAAAATATGTGTCATTGAATGTATATTTTTGTGTAAAGATATGTACTTCCCGTCTTATTTATGGTGTTGAAAATTATCAATTAAAACAAAAATATAATTTTTCGATAAGTGTTTTCAGAAAAAAACTATCAAGATTTATTTTTTTACTATATGATTTTTGAATTGCGAATGTTTCAAGGTGACAAGATATTTGCTGAGGTTTGAAAAGTTTAATGATGGGAATTATGAAATAATTCATTTACGTCAGTGGTCCCATTTATAGTAAGAATTACTGAAAATAAGTTACATAAATTTAATATGGTCTTTTGATTGCAATGAAAAAAAGTTTTATGTTTAAAAATATTTTTCAGGCAAATAAAATTATTGCTTTTAATTATGATACCTTTTAAAATTATCACCTTGCAAAATTCGTTATAGAAATATGAGAAGTAGTCAGTAATTCTGTCTTAGATGAAAACTGATAGATAAAAATTTTAAAAGGAAGAATATGTTGCTTCAAAGCATTTATTAAAATTAATAGTCGCTCCCATTTTCTTATCACTTTCATTATGTAAAATATTACCTGTTTCGAAGTTTGTGTTTCACTTCCCGAAACAAAAAACACTTTTAAATCTGAAAGTGTACCTTAGTCATATCCGATCCTCCATTTTTCTTCTAGCTCTGAGCCAAAATACGTCAGAAAATTTCTTTTAAAATTAATGTATCATAATAAAATACCGTTCTTTTAAAATTAATGTATCATAATAAAATACCGAATTTTCCAAATGAATAAAGAGGTTTTAACCCTCTGACTGTGTAATTTTTTAAATCACTATTTGGTTGTAATGTTTGCAAACGTGTGCAAATACCGATGAGCCAAGCGAGTTGTTATTTACATGCAAAGCTTTATTAGTATAATATTATCCAACGTTATAAAAGTCCTAAGTAAACACATTAGCCTGTAAAAATCGACTTATTTCCAACCCGCAGAAGGATACGCAGTCAGATAGTGTTACGATTTCGATTCATATTTCTTCAATTACTAAATAAATTGGCATTTACAAATCAAGAATAATTAATTAGGCTTACCTTGAGCAGGATTTTTAGTCTTTTTACTTTACTTTTAGACGAGCACTCAGAGGAGAGTAAAAGACAAGAACACAAAGGTCTAATGATAATTGCATGCATACTGCTATTTTCACATGCGCAGTAGGTCTTGCAGCGCCCTCTTTTTGGATTACAATACTGAGTTGCAACAAATAGTTAATTTTTACGTATAATTCTCAGATGATGTATATAGTAATGATTCAACGCTGAATTGAAAGATCAAAAATGCGAATTTTAGCTACACACATACTCAAATACTATTAGTACTACCATACTCTTCCTGCCCAGTGAAATCGCCAATAGCAAAAATGAGGGCTCTTTAACCGAAATCCTTCCGTGTTTTGCAGTTTACAAAGTGCAAATCTGTAATTACAGTTTAACGGGCGTTCGGTATAAATTTCTACTGTGATTGCTGAAGTGATAATAATTCATCGCAGATGGTATCATCAGTTTGAAAGCACTTGACGTTTTTGTGCTGTCTGCCCGCGACAAGATATCTGCTCTCCAAGTTGGCTGGTTGGTGGCGGTCGCTATAGCAACGGGTTTTGTTAGGGAAGACCCATTTTGAACAGGAGGAATCCGACGGAAGTCTGGGTTTTAGTTTATTTTTGGCGCCAGTTTCGGAGGGTAAAAAGTAGTTGATCATTCGTCTGCGTGGTTTTGCCACTTTCCACTTCCCTCCCAATTGGCGCTAAGTGCGCCAATGCAACCAACTTGAATGGACTTCTACACATTCGAAATGCATTCCCCTTAAGGCAGCCTATCTCTAAAGCGACCGCCACCATCCAGACAACTTGGCGGGAAGAGATCAGGTCGCGGATAGACACTAAGGGGAAGAGAACGGGATGACAAAGAGTGTCTGAAAAAAATGTTAAAGGGTGAGAGATCACGCGAATCCCTAAGAATTCTGTTAGGTGAGAGTAGCCAAGAAATGACAATTCTAGTGACATCTATGTTCAGGGTTATTCCAATAACTGAGTCACCGTTAGTTTTAAAAAACCCTCGCCATCTCTTTTGCACGATTTTGCTTCGAAAAGATTAAGAGGATCGATTTTCTTTCAGTTTCTCTTTACGGTTGTTGTTATTCATTTACTTTTTGAATAGCACAATTTTGCTTAAATTCGAAACTTTCTAATATTTCTATATAATTAGGGTTGGCATACGTCCCGTATATACGGGACTGTCACCGTATTTAACTACTCACTCCCGTATTACTACTTGTCCCTTTTTCTTCCTAAACTCAGCCTGAGACACATGGCGAAACAACAGGTTTTCCGAGGAGAAAATTGAAGTAATATTGATTTGTCATTATAATTTTAACTCTTCACCGACGGCGTAAGGTTCTGCTTTTGTTTTTATACATTGAATTTAGCTTTTTATAAATATAGCTGGGTCCTCTACTTACTTGTGAAATGTTTCCACCATTGTTACAAATCGCAGTGTTCGTTTTAAAATTCCCGTTTATCCTCAAATCTAGCCAAACATTCGAGACCGGCTTTCTTAGTCACTAAATGAAAATAACTTTAGCTCCCGATACCGCCGAAAACGTCATTATTGCGTTAAAATCACAAGCGTCGAATTTTATAATACCGTGAAATAAGAAAATTAAGTAATTAACCCTCTCATACCGAGCGAGGCGGTTTAAAAATTTCCCCTTAACAGCGACGAGGGCCGGTCTGAGGCGGTGGCTTTCTTTGAGGGGAGGGGAGGTTCTGGGATAGCTTAGAATATAAGTGTGGTAGGGGGTCCAATTACCCCTGCCAACCACAGCCCATTTCAGTGCTCCTTAAGGGAAAATGGCCTCCCAGGTTGGGAGAGTCCAATTCATGTCGCATCCTCTCAAAAAGTCCCGGTTTTAAAGGAGCTAGAAGAAAAAAGTCTTCTCGGGATTAAAGAGTTAAAACGGTGGAATCAATTTTAAAATAAATATCACCGGAATATAAAGCATTAGCTCTGCATCTTTTATATTATTCTACGTTTTCATTTTATTAGATTTCTTAATTTTTTTATCAGAGTAAAATAAACCAATACCTACCCACATTTTTCATGTTTTATTTATTTAGCACTTAAATGTCCCGTATCAATGATTGGCAGTTATAGCATCTCTATATATATTGCTAGTAAAATTTAAGAATTTCACCTCCGTCTTTAATTTCAACCCTATTTTGGTGCAATCGAAGATGAGTAAGGCATGCGCAAAAGCGCAGAGGAGAAAACATCCAGACAATCGTTTACAGCTCTAAACGGCTTTAATGCCTCCTGACTTAAACCTGAAATTGCACATCAAAATATCTGGGAGATTCTCTATAAATTATAAAAGCATTTTATTCTTTTATTTTTTGGATCTCTTCTGAAATTTGCTGTTCGTCCGAAATATTTCCTTTTTTCTGAAACTTTTCTTGAATTTACACTTATTGATATTATGACAAACAGAGTTATATGTATGTTTTTTGCTGTACCTGTTTTATAAATTGATATTATAGCAGTTAGTTTTACTTTCAATTATTTTAAGCCTTTCTTGAAACACATTTTGGCTTAGAATATGGATTGAATAATATTTATCTCTAAAAGAAAAAAATTAAAATAATGTTTGAAAGAAGAAAAAAACTTTTGATCCAGTACAGAAATGATCCACTTCTTCTAAAGTTTTCCTTATGCTAATATAATATTTAAATAAGTTCAGAAACTTCTCAATAATCAATAAGAGATATTGACAATTTCTTCAATACCATGAGACCATGAAGAGTTTGAAATGAAATACGCTTTCATCGTTACAAACCTCCAAATATCTTCTCGTACGGATAAAACGAAACTTCTGAAGAATTTTTTTCGCTTCCCTTAAAAGGGGAAGGCAATTTATTACTTTCAAAAGCGAGCGAAAAGAAATAATTCCAAAAATTGGAAAAAATGTTCAATTAGAAAACTGTTCATCACACATTGTCTAGAGTTAGCTTACTTGGTTGGGGTGTTATTTTTCTAATTTTGGAAAATGTGTTTTGTAATTAAATTTGTTCACATAAGTTTCCGACACTGACAAAACTATTTTTTTCTTGTTTAAAAAGATACGATTTTATCCTCTAAAAATACATCCTTTTTAATCCAAGCTTACTGTAATTTAATTTGAATTATCCAAATTAAAAACTGCGTTAGTGATGGAATGAAGAAATTGAATAGAAATAAACTGAAATTCATGAAAACATAAAGATTGTCAATTTTAACATGTCATAGAGAGTAATGTATTTTAAAGGAAAAGAAAATCAACCAAACAAAATCTTTGATATTACATGATTAGAAGAGAATAAATAAATTTTCATAAAATGAACATTCTTAGTATAAATATCTTTTAGTTAGAAAAACGGGCATGTTTTGTTAATCGTATACAAAATACAGGGTGACCGAAAAAGATCTTTATCGTTCTAAAAATTTTTTAAAAAATACGAAAAGATGAAATAAAATTCAGTTTTCGTCCAAAGAATGAAGAAATATAGCAATTTTTCTAGTATTAATAGTCTGATTTAGATGGCGTCTAATACTTGGCAATTATAATAAGAATGAAAAATGGCCATCTCTTTCAGAAGAAAGCGCATTGGTTATTGTGGTTAGTTGAAACAGAAACACCGAAATCCGTGCAAAGAAACTTTTCGTCTGATGTACCGTAGAAGTCCAGAAAATGAGCCTTAAATTCTTGTATAGATGTAGAAGTTTAACCCTGCTGTTCCGTTCGCATTTATTATGCAACGTTCGGGTCAATATGACTAGAATTCTAAGTACTAAGCACAGGGGCCTACGTTCTCCATGCTTTCAGAAAAATGTTATGTTTAGAGATATATAAGATATGTTTTGAAAAAATAAACTTGATATGAAAAATAATGCAATAAATACGTAAATATAAGCATGTGTATGCAAAATAAAAAGATGTATTGTTTAAAATCTTACCTCCTTTTTATTTACAATTCATTACATTACACCACCTGCATCCCCGTGTTTAGAGCCATTTGGCTCCTTTCCAGTTTGGATGGATGGAGGTGAATTTTATTTTTTTAAGAAGGGACAAAAACAAGTAACAGGTACAAGAACAAATGAAAATGAAAAAGAAACATACACTGGACAGAACAACATAGAAAACAATACAAAATAGAAAAAAATACGTAGAGGGAAAAAAAATCATAAGTAGCCGGAAGTGTGTGTCAGTCTGGGTGGATGAGTGCTCAATAACTATCCTCTACAGTGAGATCGTTCTCATCACATATGATACGCATTAGGAGTCGAAGTTGGGTTCTTGAGAAGTTGTTCGTGAGAATGTTTTTCAACCACTGTAATTTGAGTGACACTGTTGGAGTTTGGAAATGCCAGGAGAGGGTAAACGGACATTTTGTGGCATAGTGAATTGGATCTCCTTTTTCTCCGCACGGGTAGTTGTCATGTGTTCGAAGATTGAAGCGAAGAAGGTATGAGGGGAAAGTCCCGTGTCCTGTAACGAACATTATCTCTTCTCTAATCCATCCTACTGGCTTGTTTGAGACCCTAGGCACTATATCGTGTGCACTGCGGCCAGTTTCTCTGTTATCCCAGTTGTCTTGCCAGATGCTTAAAGCAGCTGACTTAATCTCGGCTTTCAGGTAGGAAAGTGGCTTAGGTAGAAGGAAAGGGTCGCCTTTTGTGATGGCTTCTTTGGCTAATTGGTCTGCGCATTCGTTGCCTAAATAACCGACATGCGCTTTAAGCCATCTCAGGTGAATGTGTTTATGGGAGAGCAAAAGGATTTGAATTTCTCGGACTATACTGTGGTGGAATTTAGGATTAAGTATGGCCATCAAACTTGACAAACTGTCTGTCCAAATTTTGATTGGTCTATGAAGGGAAGAAGCTGCTTGAATTGCCATTCTAATTGCGAGGATTTCAGCTTGGAAAACCGAATTGCTGCGATCAAGTTTACCTTGCCATGAGGCAATTATTCCATAGTTTTCTAGAATGCAATATGTGCTTCCAGTACCTTCGTCCGTTTTAGATCCATCAGTATATATAGCCTTGATTCCTGAGTCTATGTGATTTTCTGCAAATGAAATTTGATTGTGGAGAAAAAAAATGGGGGGGGGGGTATTTACAATTAAGACAATACATGATACATGTTGCTTGCAGATATGCGTCTTACAATTCTTGCACAATATATATGTTTTATTATCATTGATCGATTGACAGAACATGCATCGGTCAAGTTTATTACGCAACTGTAAATTAACACTGGATGTTATCGATAAATCATTTTGCCTTTTAACCTGTATTTTTTTGACTATATTGGGTGACTCTAGATAGTTTAGAGATGTTGTTTTGCTTGAATATATGAAGCAATTAATAAGTTGCCTTATTCTTATAAAAACAAATTTTTCGGAATTTTTTTCATTCCATTCCTCACTTGTGTGATTGTCTTCACAAGCGTCCTCCACTTCGAAATCAGGTGTTTCCATAAGCTAAGCTATTTCAGTGTCACTCCAATATCTGCGAATCGCTATTATTTACTTTTATCACATCTTTTTAGTGGCAAGTGTTATTGATATTTCTGTGCGTATGTTGTGATCTCATACAACTCGCAACACGCGAAATGATTTGATACTGCACCCTACAACCTTACTGAATATATCGTATCATGTGACCTACCTATCGCTCTCTCTGACCTTAACTGAACTTGTCTGCTTGTGCGAGCCACATTAGATGATTTTTCGGGAATTTATTTATGTAATTTCCTAATGAATTAATAATGTACAGTAGAATCTCCCTACAGCGAATTTTTCCCTATAACGAAATTTTTAATCGGAATGTTAAATAACATTCAAAATATTCTCCATATAACGAAGTGGTTGTCTCCCTATAACGAATTTTTTCAGACCTTTATCTTTTCGATTTTTGTCATTTTTGAAGAAAGTTGCTAATTTCTGTGCAAACAAATCGCTTACATGTGCAACCACTCGCAATGTTTATTCCAGCGATAACACATAACAATAGAATGCTAGGTGAAAGGTAATGCAGTTGTGGGGACGTGGGTTTCAACAGAGGGAGCAACATTTCTACGGATCAAGATTCCAAGAATCGGGGTGGAATGGGGGTGGAAACAGCAAATGGATGTGACAATACGCATTTTAAGTTTATCAGTACTAGTATATATTATTCTCTAAATTGGTGAATTGTCTTCACTTTGAGCATTTTATTTATACAATAAATAATTTTATAATAATTAGTATAATTTTAACAAATTTATAATAAATATTACTTAATTTTTAATTGAAAGTCATAATTAACTATTTTTGAACTTATCGCGCATACTAAAAGGTTTGTAACATTTACTTAAATAACTGCAAAAATCTCTAATCCCCGTATAACGAAATTTTCTCTATAGCGAATTTTTAAACTGGAACCAAGCGATTTCGTTATAGGGAGATTCCACTGTATTATGCAAGTTTTTACGAACAATTAAGGGAAAGCAGAATCGGGTCATATTGACCGAGAGATACATGAATACAATTTCAAAAACTAGATCGAAAATATATAAATAAAAGAAAATTCTTTTCAGAGAAATAACATATTACCCTCGCTAACAAAGTCACGAAATATCTGTAATATATTTCTATTCTGTCGTTTCTTATAAGAAGTGGAACATCGTTTCGGGTCAAATAGACCCGAACAGAACAGCAAGATTAAGGTAGCTATTACAGGAAATGTTAAAAAGACACTTGGCGGGAAATCGAGTCGCGATTGAATCAGAGAAAATTCGTTGACATACTGGTAATTAGGTTTTATTTTCTTAAAATAATTTGTTGCAAACATGATATAAATCCTTAGGAGTAAGATTTTTGGGAAAAGAACACATTCCGGAAAAGAAACTGTTATGTAATTATCAAAAATTTATTCCTAAAATATATTTTGGTTCCTGAAATATTCCATGCCTTCACATTGACTTCGTTTCATGATAAGTTTTTTTTCTTCTAACGAATGTAAGAAGAATAAATGATTTCAACTAGATTTCAATCAAATTCAGATCTAATGAAAGGGAAAATACACAAAATTGGAAATCATATTTTAGCTATTTGAAAATGAGAACTAAAGCAAAGTCTCTGCAACCTGAAGAGATAACGGTGGCCTGTTGGTAAAGTCTTGGTTTCTGAACCGGAGGGTTTCAGTTTGGAAGGCTATTCTTTGGCGGTAATTTCACCCGTCCCATTTCCCCAGCTTCGTCATCTGACCACTGTTCACGATTATGAACCCTCTGAAAATAGCATCCCGTTGCTTCAGAACAGGACTTAAATATAGCTAAACTAAAAAACTAAAATCCGCAAACTGAATATAAAATATAAAATCCATAACTTGTAATCTATATATATAAAAGAGAAATATATCACTATCACTGACTCATCACCAAATCTCCCAAACCACTGGGACTGGAAACTTGAAATTTGGTAGGTGGTTGCTTCTTGAGTAGCAGGTCCTCGTGAAGAAATGGGTTTTTTGAAATTTTAATTAGAATTTTGTTAATTAAAAATTGCATTAAATTTTAACGCTCTTCCCCAATAACATCGAAGCCTATTATTGCACAAAACATTTTAAAAACATTCTAAAATTCATAAATTAGCTTTTCAATGATACTAATTTAATTTCCATCCGATACTCTGTTTAATTTTAATTAATATTGAAATGCTTTCAAACAATATTCCCAATAATGTTTTTATTGTTAACGTCTGCTACATTTTTGGAGCATGCGCGGAAGAGCTTCACCGATTGAAAAAAAAAACAGAAAAAGAAAGCATTATTAACTGAAAACTAATGATGTCGAGTTTCGTTTCGTAAGTTATTCTTGTCGAAAGTTTGAGACATAATTTGATAAATCTTTTGTAAATTATTTATAAATAGCTGTTCTGTCTTTGTATACAGGGTGAGTTTGCCCTATTCTGCCAAACGAAAGAGGGTGAAGGTAGTGGAAGCGCCCATGGGGGAGCGCACAAGGGTTTTGTTCAAAATCGTAAATAAATCCAAATTTAAATCGTTTTGGACAAATCTACATGCAAAGTCCGCACATATTCTGAAATAGCAGTTAAAATCCTTTAATATGACGACATTTTCATCAAAATACATGGATTTAAAGCCGAGTTATAAGCGTCGAAACGTTGGCGAAATTCAAAATCGAATTGCAGCCAAAATTTTTAATATTGAATACCGCAAACATCGTACAAGCTACAATTAGTCAAATTTACCAAAAACTTGTCCATTCCATCGGCTTTCGAATGAGCCCACCATAAACCATATCAGTGTTTTATTTCACGCGAAATTCAGTCTTTCTTTGGCAATACGTCACTGAAATCGGTGTTCGTCGAAAGAGACATTCGCCAAAAAGTCGCCATGAAACGATGGTGGATAAATAAAATGTATGCAAATCCGTCACTATAAAGTCTTTCGGATATTCAAATGTGTTCCAACCTCTTTGCATATAAGAATGAATTCATAGTGGTGGATTTGCGTACATTCCATTTTCCCACAATCTTTTCGCTTGGCGACTTTTTGTCGAATGTCTCTTTCGTCAAAGTACTTTTATCCCGAGCAACAAGGTACCAAAAATTATCTAGTTTTGTACCAAAGGAAAGGATAAAGAGCGATTGATTTCAATCATTCAAGCTGTCGAAATATCCTTGATGCTAACTGTGCAAATAATCATATTACAAACCCTCCTAATTACAAGCCACTATTTTTGCGATGCACTTGGTATTATTAACGGAATGAATAAGCACTACCTAATGCAACCATTGTCTCTAATTATTATTAATTAGAACAATCTGGACGCAATGGTCTCTTATCTGTTCATAACCAAAAGTGATTAATAATATTTTAAACCATGAATAATATTATGCATTACAATTGTATTAATGTCCTTGAACTTGACTGTGCCACGTTCATTCCTAATTGCAAGATACTATAATGAAGATAGAGTGATCCATTCAGTATTAAAAGCAGAATAAATAAGCATTAGCTTATACAAAACATTTTTATTTATTAAATAAAAGAATCATGGATAGAATGACATACTATTAATCCTATTCGATTATGATTCCATAATGTTTTAAACCAGATTCTGAACCGCATTTGGCTTCCACTCTCAAAGCCGCTTCAATATTAATTGCAAGTCGCTATAATGATGGTTTCACGATCCACTTAGCATTAGTAATGTAATAAATAAGCACTCTAATGAACAAAATGTTCTATTAATCAATTAGTAAAAAGACTATTATGGACCCTCATGATCTAATATTAATTCCTTTTGACTGTAAATCCATACGGACTCTGAACAGCATTCGGTGTCCACGCCCATAGGCGATTCATATATGAAAAGCAACTATTAACAAAAATTCGTAAAACTATTAGAAAAAGCAAAGAGGTATAATAACACATTTCAACCAGAGTGCGCAAAATGCCGTTTCATTCGAAATACAAATAAAAGCAAAATTTTAGATGAGAAACAACGGAATTGCTATTCAAACCTACTGGAAAAAATAAAAAAAGAATCCGGCTTGCAGACTTCTTCAAGGGTCACCTGCAAGAAGGGATTCAGAATTGGGATTTTTTTCTGTAAGAGGCCTGGTTTTTGCCTCTCGTGTCTCTTAGGGTCACGAGGGCAAAGGCCCAAGTGACCCTTGAAGAAGTCTGCAAGCCGGATTCCTTCTTTACTTTTTCCTTCCTCCAATAGGTTTGAAAGGTAATTCTGTTGTCCTTGTTTTAAAATTTCATATAAGAAATGTCATTTCTATGATCAACAAGTTGCATATTTACTTCGATTTCTTGAGATTCTTAAAAAGAAATATTTTACAAACTCCTTGTGCATTCTGCAGTTTTATAAAGTTTGTCATTTCTTCACCAGATACGCTTGGGTCGTCGTTTCAGAAGGGTTTCTGTGTTACAAAGGTATGAAGCAGGAAATTCTTGTGGAAAAGTTTGTTGAAAATAGGCCAAAATAATTGTAGTAAATTGATAAATAATCATTTGAAATAGGAATTTTTTTTATTTTTTACTGAGAAGTTTCGTTTTTAAATCATATATTACTAAATTAAAATTTAATTGCTTGTGATTTATTAAATTTAGTTGCCTTTGCTGCTTTATACAATTTCGGTTTGCTTATAATTTAATATTATTTGTTCACACGGTAGTACATCAAAATCTTAATTTTTTCTGATTAATATCCGTTAAAGGTTTTCGTATTACAGTCAAATTTCGATTAACCGTCACTCATTTAACCGTCTGTTTCTGTTATCCATCATCGTCTAAAAAATCTAATCCGTCATTTCTGTACATTACTACTCTTGTATTAAAACTTCGATTAAGCACCAGTCGTTTAACCGTCACTTTCTGTTATCCATCATCGTCTAAAAATCTAATCCGTCATTTCTGTACATTAGTACTCTTGTATTAAAACTTCGATTAACCACAACTCGTTTAACTGTCACTTTCTGTTATCCACCATCGTCTAAAAA
>BGPR01000499.1:0-35321 GCA_013235015.1 Araneus ventricosus | reverse complement strand
TTTCATGTATTGTTTCATTAGTACTTCCTTATTAAAACTTCGATAATCCATCACCGCTCGTTCAATCGTCACTTTCATATTCAATATCGTTCAAAAAATTTAACCAATATTTCGTACATTAGTACTCTTCTATTAAAACTGATTAACTACCACCACTCTCGGTTAACTGTCACTTTCATTCACTTGTCGTCTAAAAAAAATCTAATCCGCTTTGTACATTACTACTCTTGCATAAAACTTCGATTAAGCACCACTCGTTTAACTGTCACTTTCTGTTATCCATCATCGTCTAAAAAATCTAATCTGTCATTTCTACATTACTACTTTGTATGAAACTTTGATTAAGTAATTCACTCTGTTTAACTGTCAGTTTCTGTTATCCATCATTGTCTAAAAAAATCTAATCCATCATTTCTTGTAAGTGACATACTTTATTAAATCTCGATATACTCAGTTGCTTAACTGTCACTTTCGTTATCCATCGTCTAAAAAATCTTTCAATCCGCTATCATTTCGTACACATTGTTCTTGTATTAAAACTGATTAACCACAACCGTTTAACTGTCACTTCTCTGTTATCTACCATCGTCTAAAAATGTAGTCTGTCATTTCTGTACATTAGTACTCTTTGTATTAAAACTTCGATTAATTACAACTCGTTTAATCACTACTCTTCTGTTATCCACCATCGTCTAAAAATAGTCCGCTTTCTGTACATTAGTACTTGTATTAGAACTTGATTAACTACAACTCTTAACTGTCACTTGTTATCTACCTCATCGTCTCTAAAAAATTAGTCCGGCTTCTGGCTTCTGTTATTAGTACTTTATTAAAACTTGATTAACTAAATTACTCCGTGAGAATCTCAGCATACTTTCTGTTATCCACTATCGTCTAAAAAATTCAATCATTTCTGTATATTATTTCTTTGTATTAAAACTGGTTATGCACTCACTTGTTTAATCCGTCACTTTGTTATCCATTGCCTAAAAATCTAATCTCGTCTGGCTTTTGTAATATTACTACTTTTGTATTAAAATCTCGATTAAAGCAATCACTCTGTTTAACCGTCACTTTCTGTTGCTATTCATCATCGTTCAAAAAATTTAATCCATCATTTCTGCAGCTATTGTTACTCTTGTATTAAACTTGATTAAGCACCAGTCGTTTAACTGTCACTTTCTAAGTCCATCATCGTTCAAAATCTAATCTCGTCATTTCTGTAACATTAGTACTCTTGTAGCTAAGAAAAACTTGATTAACACAACTGCTTAACTGTCACTTCTTAATATCCACAATTATCGTCTAAAAAATGTAGTCCTCGTTTCTATTTGTACATTAGTACTTCAGTTAAAAACTTCTTGATTAATCGCCAAATCCCGTTTAACTGTCACTTTCTGTTATCTCACCATCGTCTAAAAAATGTGTCTGTCATTTCTTGTATTATTAGTACTTTTGTATTAGAACTTGATAACTTCACAAATCCTCAAGTGAATTGTTTGTCACTTGTTATCTACTCATCGTCTAAAAATTAGTCCGTCATTTCTGTACATTAGTACTCTTTCTCTTATTAAAATCTCGATTAACCACCACTCGGTTAAATTCGTCACTTTGTTATCCACTATCGTCTAAAAAATTTAATCTGCTTGGCTTGTACATTACTACTCTTGTATTAAAACTTCGATTAAGTACCCACTCTGTTTAACTGTCACTTTCTGTTATCCATCATCATCTAAAAAAATCTAATCCATCATTTCGTATTATACATTTTGTATTAAAACTTCGATTAAGCACTCAGTCGTTTAACTGCTTCACTTTCTGTTATCTTATCGTCTAAAAATTAATCCGTCATTTCTGTACATTAGTAATTTTGTATTAAAATCCTTCGATTAACTACAACCTGTTTAACTGTCACTTTCTTGTGCCATATCTCGCGCGTACCATCGTCTAAAAAATGTAGTCCGTCATTTCTGTAATATTAGTACTCTTTTATTAAAACAAACTTCGATTAACTACAACTCAAGTTTAACTCGTCACTTTCTGTTATCTACCATCGTCTAAAAAATGTGTAGTCCGTCATTTTCTGTACATTAGTTTTGTAATAGGAACTTCGATAACCAATAACTCGCTTAGTCCGTCACTTTCTTGTTATCCACCATCGTCTAAAAAATCTAGTCCAGCTTTCTGTACATTAGCTCTTCTTATTAAAACTTCGATTAAATCACCACTCGTTTAACTGTCACTCTGTTATCCATCATCACCCAAAAAAATCTTAATCCGTCATTTCATATATACGTTACTACGCTGTTGTTGAGGTTTATATCAATGTTTTCGCAAAATTAAATATATCATGTATGTAATATTACCTTTTGGAAAGATTTTTGTTTTATTTTCATCTCAAATTCAGTTATGAAATCATCACGTTACTCTGTACATGTATTAAGAGATTCCAGTTAATCCATCTATTTCCGGTTATCCTTCACACCTCTGGTCCGGACGTGGTGATTTGGTTAATCGATGTTTTACTGTATTTTATACGTAAGTCAATTGAATAAAATTTAAAACAGCAAGATATCAATATATGTTTTCAAAATAATTTTCCCATTACCATCATTTGAAGAATGTAAGAATTGATGAAAAAAAACCGAGCAAAAAATATACCGAAAAAGAAAAAGAAACCAGGAAACTATTGACGAAAGTGAATGGAAGAAAATGGTACACTGACTCAGTAAAAAAGCAACATTAAGCAAATAAAAAATATTTCTTGAAAAATTTGCTTCCTTCGGGAAATTTGTTCTTACAGGAAACAGAAGAAGGATATTCCATTCGTTCATGAAGAATGGTGAAAGAAATTTCATTTTGTCGCAAACACAAACTTCAGAAATTGAAATTTCACAACCGTCAAAAGGACTCATAATTAGGGCCGGATTATCAAATAGGGCTAAGTGCAGCCTCTAGGGATCCCTGAAACTTTGGGGAGCCGCCGACTTTTTTGGCGTTACTTTTGTAAAGTAATTTAATCTCCATACTTTCATTTAATCTATAAAAAAGACGTGTACTCGAATTTTTTCCAAATTAAAATCAGGCTATATAATTTCAGAACATTATTTTTCATGAACGTTTTTTCTTTATGTTTTTCAAATTAGTTTCCAGATTGGTACGGTATTTGTTTGAAGAGGCTGCTGACTACACTGTCTTTGAGCTATCTTCATGAGCAGGAATTCGTTTATGAAGAAAAAAAGTTTTGTATTCTATACTCATTTCTGTAAAAAAATACTTTAAATTTATTTTTATAATATTTGGTAGATACTGAAACCAACTCAGTGGTGATCCGCGATTAAATATGTTTTATTTCAGTTTTTTAAATATTTTACTACTTAAAACGGCTTTGAACGGAGAATGGACCCTTCAGCAGAGCGCCATATGAGGTCTATTCTGGACCCGGTTGGGTTCTCGTTCGACATTACAACAGCCAACCAATGGGTACCAGGGACATATCAACATGGAAGTTCGCGCGCATTTCCTAGATACGCATTGCAAAATATCAGTTTTAAAGAGTTATTATTAAAATAAGATTGCATGTAATGGGTTAATAAACGAATTATTTTAAACAATTTTATCTACAAGAATGAAGTATAATACAAAATACACTTATAAAATGTCTAAAAGAATAGCTGAATGACGTACAATAAAGCAGAAATTTTTAATTTATCTACTGAAATATTACATTTGTTATATAAAAATGTAAAAAACAATATGGAAATTAAAAAATGATTATAAATAATTTTTTAAGAAATTGAAATTCAGATACAAAATTGCATGATGTCAGTTTTATATTAATTCTTACCGATTATGACAGATGAACTATCCTACAAATACAATAATAACAGATTCGCAGAGAATTCTTATTAAGGCCTAGAATTCCAAACGATGACACTGACAGTTCAGCGAGAGGAGCTTGAAGAAAAGCCATGGCCATGCTTTCGTAGCGCCCTCTGGTTAAATGACATAAAACGAAATTTTCTTCTAGTGTATATCTTGCATACGCGCTCCCTCTAGATGGATAAATTAAAATCAATAAAAATATATTTAATTTTGAAGTTGGGGAAGGAGAAGGTGCTACCGAAGCTTATATTGCCTATAGACCTATAAAGGCTTAATCCGATCCCTCCATAATGAGAGTGTAATGCGCGATGATGTTCCCAATATGAATGTTACATCACTTGAAATGATTCGAGAGAAACTTGAAAGGTTATACGATATATCCACCGTTCCATTCACGCGAGCAACGATTTCAGCATTTGTACAAGTTGATTGTCCTCCCTTGCGGTACGAGTCATCAACATCGGCAATGTCCGAAAATGTTAAAAATACGATGTAGTGTGGAAAGGTGTCTAGGGATAAAGATAGGTTCTAATTTGGTGCAAATGAAAAGAGAGAGTTAAAATCAACTAATTTATTATTTAAACACAATTAAACATTTAACTATTTACAAAAGGGTTAAAACACAAACATAAGAGTAAAGTTCAATTTCCGAGATAGCACCAGGCTGACCATAATTTACTTCGCTACCAGAAACGTAGCCTAAATTATATCGACCGCTTCGGTGAAAATCCAAATTATCGAACTGATTTAATTCCTGCCGCGTGACGTGACTTCACTGCCATAAAACAGACGATTTTTTAGTGGTGCCATCTCTACAATTTTAAAATGAAACAAAATGCTAAAGTTAGTTTCCCTACAAGTTCGGCTATCCTGGTAACACTGACCCCAGTGATTTTTTTTACATAACATACACAATAGATATAGGCCATTAACAACTCTTCAAAATTAATACAGTTAAAAAAGATAAAATTTCATTATAACATCTTAAACATAAAAAGGGTAAAAATACAATTCTCTTCACAAAGGAAATATTGATAATAAAGAAAGCAGAACACTTCTATTATACACTGTGTTCTAAAGAAAATAGGAAAGCTTGTATAAAAAAACACATATTTTCATCCTGGTGAGTAAATTTCATTAGATCACAGATGAATTCGTTAAAGGCTTAGGACCGTCATGATTACTCATTTTTTCTAAGTCATATCTATTTCTAGGCTTTATTTCTTAATCTATTCTCTATATGGTCCCAAAAAACCTAGGGTCCTTACCTCTCAAACCCGTCCCAAATTGTGTTCTCTCTGAATGTCTCACTCAATACCTCTGCACCAGGGGCATTCCTGCACTCTATCGTAGGTTCTTTTATTCTCCGCCTGTATTTTCGGATATTCTTCTTAGTCTTTTGTCGTAGTTCGTCCCCTCTCTGTTCCTGCAGTTCTTCCACTCATTTCCTTCCACATTAGTAGATCTCCTCAGATGAAGGTCCTCCATTTCATGAGACACCACCAATACCCAAACGGCATCTAATTTTAGGTACTACGATTGAATGTACTATTTAGAATTCCTTGGCGGGTTCAAACTTGAAACCACTTGGTTGAATTCCGTACTGACAGTTAGTTTGGTCAAAACGGGAATAAGAGTTCGGTGTATTCTCTCGACTTGGCTTATTTCCCTCAAATTCCGGTGGTGATTTTGAAAATTGATGTTTCATTATACAGTAATCTCCAAATGCTTTAGAGGGGAAAGCAGAGCCCTGTCTGTTTTATTCTTTGGGATTACCGAAAGTCTTTTGTTGTACTTTTAACTTATCCAAAGCATCTTCTGCGGAAGTAGATCTAACGGGATAAAGCCAAGTATAATTCCAGAGCATCCACTATTGTGGAGGATATGCTGGTATTTTTTGTTGGTAGAAGCAAAGGTCTGATGAAATCAACGTGATAAGTAATTAATGGCACATCTTCTTTAGGAAATGGGGTTGAGAAATCCATCTTCTTTCCTGCTCTTTTGTTGGTCAAAATATGTATAATACAGTTGACAATTACATTTTGTGTACTTTGTTTTCCTCAAATTAGGTATGAAGAATCTCTGTCGACAACTCCTTCCGTTTTATGGCAAGGGAGAAACAAGTCCTTTCTCATGAGCTAACTTTTATTATTTCAATTTGTATATCTCTTTGGTACAACTATTAATTCGCGACCATCAACATATTTGTATATTTCATTTTATCGAAAAAAAAGTCTGAATCGTTGTTTGATCCAATCATTGATCTTAAACTCTTGCGTGTATTCATCTTCTCTTGTTGTGCCTCTTTTAACCTTGTGGTTATTAGAGTATCAATGTAAATTATGGCGACCGATACCTACTAAGGCGTCCACATGTTGCATTCGCTGGCTGAACGATGGACAATTAATAATCAAACCTTCCGACCAGTAATGCCCATCTCGCTATACGAGTAATCTAAACCTTTTGTCCATATAGTCCTTGAAAGGTTGAACAGTCCGTTGGTGTGATTTTGAAATGATTCCCCATTAGGTAGGTGTGTAAATTTCCAAAGCGTTGACAACAGCGAGAACTTCAAGTTCATACAGTTGCCATACTTCTCCCTCTGCTGGAGTAGTTTTCTACATATTACGTATTGAACAGGATGCAATTTTCCATCTTCCGCTTCTGGCAGGACGGTTCCGTACCTATTGGTTTGCGTCCGTGTACCTGGTTGTTTTTTCCTCTTGCTGAGATACGCTTAATACTGGATCTTCAGTTAACAATTTCTTTTGAGTTTTCAAACGCTTCTTATTTGAGATTGTTCAAAGGCAAATGGATTGTCGCTCTCTAATTAGATCACCTTGAGGTTTCTGCTATTTTAGAGTACGCTGGAAATGTATTTTCAAAGACTGGCCTAAAAAAAAGCTTTGGTGGAATTCCACTGTTGTTGGTACTTGGGAACTTTTGACAGCCATATTGTTTTGCAACTGAAGGGCGTACTGTTCCGTTTTTCAACAACGTGGACCCAAAAATTCCATCCTTTCTTCTAGGAATTGACATTTTTAAACTTGATCTCCCAAACCGTATTTTGAGGCGACTTCAACATTTCTTCAGTTTCTTATACCTTCATCTTCATCTTTTAGCTGAAATGATCAACTGTCCATATAAATTATTACGATGCCTTTACGAGTTCTCTGAAGATGTTATACACATCTTTAACACTAGTTGTAGAGGCTAAAAGGTACCTTATTAAATTGAACTGCCTGTCTGCAACAACGAAGGAGGTAAAATGTTTGCAATCCTCGTTGACTTTGACATGGAAAAAACCATTTTTCAAGTCTAGCGTGGAATACACTTTTGGTGGCCTGGAGTTTTATCCAATACATCCCTTCAGTGGCAATGGAAAACGATCTTTGACTAGTTTTTGTTCAGTTTCCTATAGTCAACGCATGTCTGGCAGTACCGGCTTTCTCTTCTCAATCAACACGATTGGACTTGTATATTCAGATGAGCTTTTATTCTCAATAATTAATCTCCTTGGATTCAACTATTCGTCAATTTGTTTGTTGACTGCCTGGTTCTCTGGAAATCACAAACGGCGTACTGGTTGGTAAACTGGTACATCATCTTCAGATACCTCATGGACACATTTTGTCGTTTCGGTCTTCTTATATTAGTTGTTGATTAGCTCAGAAAGTTCTTTTCTTTATTCGTGGA
Organism: Araneus ventricosus; assembly: GCA_013235015.1. Taxonomy (NCBI): domain Eukaryota; kingdom Metazoa; phylum Arthropoda; class Arachnida; order Araneae; family Araneidae; genus Araneus; species Araneus ventricosus. The sequence goes on along the minus strand of BGPR01000499.1, from coordinate 27,740 downwards.
TTGGTAAATATGCTTAACTTCAATTTCGTCCTCACTCTTGTTGTAAACCTGTGTATGCATAAAACCAAACCTTATCTTCATGTTTGGCTGAAAAATAAACAATCTTTTCATCGAAGCCAAATGTGCCTTGCTCCAAAATGTCCGGATCCTATCAATGCTTGAAATTCCAAATACCATGTAGGAACAACACAAGTTACGGAATATTTCTCCGTTCAATTTGCGGATTTCTCGTTGGAACGATCCTTTGTTTTGACTCCTCTACCAATCCAGACACGACAACGTCCTTGAGAGCTTTGATTGTTCGGTTGATCTTTGCTTACATCTTCACGAATGAGCGTAACTGGAACTGCCGGTGTCGATGAGAGCTTCAAAAAAGTCTTATTTCCTATGGTTATTTTTTCTGATTCTTACTTTCTTTAGAAATCGAGAACAGATTTGTTCCGGAGAGATTGAAGATTATTAGTGAGTACTGAACCTGCGGCAGCTTCGATGACAATCTACGGATGGTACGATTATTTGCAGGAAGTACACGTTAATTGTTTAATTTCTTTATCGTAAACAAGTTTCTCGATTGAAATATTTTTCTCATTCCATTATTTCCCAAGATGTAATGCTTGTTCTTCGAAATATTATTGTTATTGCTCGATCCCTTGAAGAATGACTTGAACTCTTTTGGTTTGCATAGTTCTTCGGACGTCTTCTAAATCTTCAAATTCTTGCTAGTTCATTGGTGAGTTAATAGTAGACCACTCAATTAAATGTTCCCGAAGTCATTTGACTTTCCTTCATTGAATCGGCTGATTAATCCTCTGCGTGGTCGTAGGTTGTTACTTTTAACACTAAAGTCCATCCATCAGAAATACGATCTGCAATTGGTGCAATCTTGCACAGTGTCTCATACATCCTTTGGTGAAACAAAATAGACTGAGCGAAATTTTTCCGGGATAATTTTAATCTTTGCACCTAATCCCTTTAATGATCGTAATCATTACACTTATCCCGCTGCTCTACTTGCTACTCGATATTGCAATTTCATGGTATGATAACCTAAGGTTTTGAACAATCTTTTTTTTCAAGAAGATTTATTCGCATGACGTTTACAAATGTGTGAGATCTCAATGATATCTTCCCGTATATTAAACATGAAAGTTTCGTGATCAGTTTCATATTCGTTGTATTAGTTTTCGAGCGCTATCTGCAGGTATTGGCAATCCAAATTAGGCCTGTATTTTGTAATTTCCTCCACATGGCTATTATCGTTCTTCTTGAACATCCTCTCTTTCTTTTCTTCTCTCTTCTGCTATTTTCTATGCTTCTTATTTCTCTTCTTTCTTCTCTTCTTTTCGTATACTATTTTCTTTCGCTTCCCACAAATGCCATCAAGCCATCTTCTTAACATCGTCTTCGACGTAATTCTGACTTTTAATGATCAGTTCCCTTTAACTCAATTTAGTATGGCTCCTCTAAAGTAAGTCAAATTCGGAGTGTCATCAAATCCTCTTTCCTCCGTATCATATGCCATTTTTAAAGGTTAGAGTGGTGACCAGAGAGAAGTTTATTCTTTAACAAGTGGTAAATGCCTAATTAATTAATCTTAATACACAAATCAAGAACTTCAAACCCAATTCAATTATCAAAGACTATAAATGAGATTAAAACTTATTCTCACAAAAAGAGATATTATATGAATCATCACGTAAGGCAATTACGGCCACAAAAAATAAAACTTTGAAAATTCCGGAACTAATATTTGCCAGAGTAGCCCAATATTAACCATCAATGCATCAATTTATTTTTTTTATCACAAAGGACATGCGTTCTTCTCAAAAGTATCGAATGAGTTACCAAGCAAAAAATTTGAACAGTATTCGTAGGTTAATCTGAAAAGCAAAAAGACAAATATATCTTACCGCAAAATTAAGCTAGCTAATTGTCTTGTCGCCACGAAAATAGAACAACTCAGTCAAAAATTCCAATTTGTTAACTTAAGAGCAGGATTAAAAACACAACGAGAATTATAGCAATGCAAAAAACAGGAATATTGATAAAATCAGAATCAGGAGAAAATAAGAACAATGTACTCCCCAAAAGAGGTCATCACATACCTGCATCATAGCTTCTATCAGTCAACTATTCCTGGAACATTATCTTATTCAAAACACTTTCACACATTAAATGCATTTTCTTTCAAACACTATATTAGCTTTAGTTTCACAGGACGGCAACTTTCAATTGTTTGAAATTTTTTCCAGTAATAAATTTCCTCAAAAAGAATTGAGCATCAGGTAAACAGGTGTTACCTCTGACATGTTGTTATTGATTGGTATTTTACCGAATCATTTATTTCATTCTCGCTGACAACTCACAAAGACTGAGATGATACTGGAATGTAATTCGAAGTGCTCAGAGGCACTTTCGCTGGTGTTGACCTTAAGGACTGGGGAAATTGCCTCTCTGAAATTCAAGTAATACCGGATCTGACGCCAGAATTCGATGCAATCTGAAAGTGCCTTCTGCGGTGTTCTGGATTTCGCTGGATTCTGTATTCCCTATTTCTGCTGAATTCTGGTGGTCGCTGGATTTCGCTGAGTTGCTTCTATCACCGTTGAAGTTGCTCTCTCAATTTGCCTGAAAATTATCGCCGTGTCTCTTTTTGATGCAAGGCCAGGATCTCGACGTTATCAGAAATTCAGGTTACTCATATGGTTAAAATCGACGAGGAGGTGAAACCAAAACGCTAGTTGATTGAACATTGCTTAAAATCCAGGCCGACAGCTCCAATTTGCAGGAAAGGTGTCTAGGGATAAAGGTTCTTAATTTGGTGCAAAATGAAAAGAGAGAGTTAAATCAACCAATTTATTATTTAAACACAACAAAACATTTAACTATTACAAAGGGGTTAAAACAATAAACATAAGAGCAAGTTCACCTCCGAGATAGCACCAGGCTAATTCATAATTTACTTTTCGCTCAGAAAACGGAGAGCTCCAAATTATATCGACCGCTTCTGGTGAAAATCAACATCGAACTGATTTACCGCCATGTGACGTGACTTCACTTCATAAAAGACGATTTTATTAGTGGTGCCATCTCTTACAATTTTTAAATGAACAAAAATGCTAAAGAGGTTTCTACATTGATGATATGTGATATTACATTTTCAGCATACATTTCGTGCAACTGCAGATAGCCAGAGCAGTTACCACACAAAAAAAGCCAACATCACACATCAAACTGCGGCACCACCTAGAACTGCCAAGACTCTTTCAAGACTGATTATCAGCAAACCAAGACTGTTACATCCAAGCTGTTATGACACGAGCTGCAGGATCGTGTCTGCAATGCCCACATCACAACAAAATACCCTTTTACCAAGACTTTACGAAAGAGTGCAACTACCTTTTTGACTGACCTAAGTATATGAAGATGAGCTATGTGATGAGTGATTTGTTACAAAGTTTCGTGATTTAGTTCAATTGTTATTAATGCGTGTTCTTATTTTAGACTCATTAATATATTCTCAAACAAGAAAATTTGAAAAAGAAGGCATTTAATTATTTCGTAAAATATATAAAATATTTTACTGTAAATCTTCAAAAGTTTGGTAATATCATGTAGACTTCCAAGTTACGTATTATTAGAGAACTTGAAATCAGAAGGTTAATATCCACTCTGAAAAAGAAATCAGGAAATTGTTGACGAAATTGAATGGAAAGAACTTGGATCCTTATCCTAAAATCTAGCTTTAAACAAATAGTTTCTTCAGAAAAAAAAGTTTTACTTTTCTTCTGGAAGAAATTTTCTTACACGAAATCTCATTTTGTCGAAAACAAAAACCTTTAAGAGTTGAAATTTCTACAATTGTCAGGAGACTTGCCTTTTTCTCTTCACACTGTTTGGGAGGCAAAACTATTTCACAGCAAGCATTTCCCGGACGAAAGTGAAGTCTTCCAGCTTTTGCATGAAAGTTCTTCTATTTGGAACGTGAATGCAAGGGAGATTTTTAACTATCAAAAGAAACGTCGAATTTACAATGTGCATAGATTTACAAATGATATAAGAGCAAATGAAATGAATGAACACCAGTAAAACGCAATTCTTGTTATGTTATGAAGAAATTTTTTGCCTCAATCTTTTATTGTGGAACAAAGTGCAAAAATCATCCAAAATCGATCTTTTTTTTGGATTGGAATTCGCTTGATTAAGATAGCAAATAGAAGCATATTTATTAAATTGGAGGCTATTTGCTCATATTATACATCTTCTGGAGTAAAAGTGAACTTTCTTTATACATTTGTAATAGTATCTGTCCTGCGGATGGCATTACATTTGTTGCGATTTTTTTGTCTCTTTTCTTCTTTTAACTTTAGGGGAACAGCGGGCAGTATGGGTCACGTAAGGAAAATTTTATATAAAATTTATATTTTTAGTTGGAATGAGCTATAACTGTTCAAAAATTTTCTTTGTACACTTTTTTTCATGTTGATTATATTAAACAATTAATATCTAAGCCATTGATGCGCAAACCGTGGGTCGCGACCCCTCAAGGTGTCGCGAGAAACTTTTTGTGGGTTGCTAAATTCAAAGAAATTTATTTGACAATAAAAGATTTAAGACTTTTCTTCAAAATGCGTGGTCGCGACCCCTTTTACAAAAAGTGAGGGGGTCAGAAATGAAAATAGTTTGCGCACCACTGATCTAAGCTATACAAATTGCATATGACGACTAATTTTTAAGTCGATAATATACAAAAAAAATTATGTCGGGTAGTATGGGCCACACTAAAAACACAAGGTTTAAAATAAAAAGGAATAATTTTTTGTCTACAAATAGATATATTTTGATTCTGCAGCCAAATTGCAATAATATGAAGAAATATTCTTACATTTCCATTGTTGTCTTATTAGTTATTGTTTTTTAATTAACTTTTCTTCTTTGCAGTGTACTTCTAAGCGCACCGTAATGGCCGGATACAACCCTTAAGGCAATTTATTTTCCACAACGCTTGCAATTGAAAATGGTTTATTTTAGTTATATTAACATCTCGTTCTAAAGCAACTCGAGTGCTATTCTGAGACGCACCTTATAATTTTGAGCAGCGATCAGATGACGAGGACGACGCTTCAGCTGGCACCCCTTCCCTTCTCCAAACTTCCGCTCTACACCAGTGGCAGGCCATTTGATCACTGCGCATAATTTAACTTGCAACAGGTCCCATACATGGCGGGGTTTTGATGGAATCGGGTTTCGAACATGTTAGATTGCAAAAATGCAATTACATCCTTTTCATCTTTGCTAGTACTTTTAAATAATTCATATTTCTCGCCACCAGAGTCTCTTTCTTGTCTTGTGTCAACTTCTAACTTCAACTGATTTTTTTAAAAGTTTTATTAAATTTCTTTATAATTCAATTTTCTTTTTGTAGTAATTAACTTAATTATTAATCACTTTAACTTTCATGCAATTTTTTCAATGGTTTATGTTTATTAAATTGTTAAACACTTTTATTACACCGAACTCTATGATCGCCATTTTAACTGCGAAAGCTTCTGGGTGTAATCTGGTCCGCGCGTCTCCTGACTGGGAGATTTTCCTTTGTGTGGAAATAATTGGCTTGTCTGACAAGGTGAAAGAAAGTCTTGCGTCTGCGGGGTCCGGTGAGCTTCATTCGGTTCTCGTCCCTGCAGATGCACCGATGATCCGAAGGAAGAAGTTACTGTAATCATCAGCGAGATATATCAACGAAATTCATCAAGCATTTGGATAGAAGAGTGCTCAGCGACGCAAATTTGAGCAGGAAATAGTAAGTTGTTTTACTATGACGATCTTCCGCCAAAATGATTGATTAAGAACAACTAAGAGGCAAGTAAGACTGCGACAATAATTGAAGACCGAAAATATGTTTTTTTGGTTCTGAAAACTCATATCGCTTTGACATCTCAACAATACAAAAATCCAATTAAATTGTCTCTTGTGGATATTTTTAGTAGAGATATTTCTCCATTAGGGCTGTCAGCAATTCTCATAATTTTATTTTTGTAATTCTATTAGTATATAAAACCTTTTTCTCACGTTACAACCTATGTTTTAAACTTTTTTGCTACTGTTATCAGAGTCAATCTGGTAACGTTGTTGCATTAGAAGCTTATTAACCTGAACGTTTGAATGTGATCTTTACATTTCACTGATGTAAATAAATGTAAGGAATTTCAGAAGATCCTTCCTGCTCCACTTGTCGGATCAGTAAAAATTACTTAGTTAGCAGATGTTAAGTTAATTTATAGAATAAATGATCGTTGATCGTCTAAGTTCCAACATCTGCTGAGGGGAAGAGTGTCTGATGGTTTAAGAGAACAGAGGAACTCCCAAAAAATCGATGTCTCATAAAGAGTCGGCTTATGTGAGACAAAGACTTGACAGGCCAGGAGCAATTTCCCTCCCAGGAGAGGGCGACTCAGGAAAACCTCATTTCATTGAGTGTCTTCCGTCTTTAAGGAGCAAAGCAGGGCGAAGGAAAGGAGAATAAGAATCGTTTGAGGAAGAGGGATAGATCTCCTAATATAGCGCGGATCAAATGAAGAGCGGTGGTCGTTTTCCTTCATTCCTGGGAGACTGTCTCAAAGGGAGAATTACTGAATGTCAAAAATGTTGGTAAGGACTATCACGTCAGATGAAACTGCAGGAGAAATGGAAGAAGCAAGAATGGTATATATCTCGACATAGCCTGATAGTGAAATATTTCGTTGTTACTGAAAAAAATGTCTTCATTTGGTACGATTATGTACTTTGATACAATTTCTGTTTCTTTATTAATTAGTATAACTAATTTTTTATTAGTATAACTGCGAATCGTCCTGAGATTTTTTCTGTTGAAGTCTATGAGAAAAGAAACGACAACAATTGATGTTGATTTAATATAACATGCCACTTATAAAAATGGTTTCCTTTCCTTTAAATTTCAATCATCAAGATCATGTTTCATTATTTCTTTGGAGCTCCAACTTTTTGAGTTGAAAGTTTTAAAGAAAAACTCATAGTGTACCATGTGGTCTCATAGTGTATATCAGAACATTGAAAGTGTGGACAGACCAGTTTTTTAAGATAAATGTCTCGTTTTTAAGCTGTATCTTAGGGCAGTATTTCGCCATTTTGTTCAATGATTATGGTCTAAATATGTATCAGCACACAAATTTCTACAGGGTGCCCACTTATAACCCTTACCACCCTTTTAACTACCGAACGGCTGCAAATATCTTCATAAGAGTGGTGTCTAGGCATGGTAAAGTGACTATGTGCTACTGGATGAAACCACTTACAACTCCACCTGGTGGAAAACGGTGGAGTTAGCGTTTTTATGTCTAAAACGGTACGAGATAGAGGACAAAAGTGAATCAGAAAGTTATAGAGCATCATCGATTTAGTACAAAAATATACCTTGTGGTCATGAATGCTGAAAACAGAACGCTTAAAACGTACATTTGCTTGTTTTCAGCTCCGCGACGTATGGTTCCAACATGACGGTGCGCCTGCGCACAAAACATCCTCAGTGAAGCAGTACCTGATGGAGGAATTTGGGGAACAAATAATCGGGTATGGTGGTTTCCAAGAGTTGCCCCCACGTTCACCTGATCAGACTCCAATAGACTTTTTCTTGTGGTGATACCTCAAACAGCAGGTATATGCGACCCCTCCGCCTACATTAAAGGACCTTCAACGACTCATTACGGATGCTTGTGCCAACGTGACACCTGCTATGCTACACCTTATGCAACGTGAAGCTCAAGCAATGGTCCAGATGTACTTTGTAGCTGGACATCGAAAATAAGGGTATCTTGTGACAACTAATTTTTTCCCTTTTCTTTCTAAGAATGTTTTGTCCCGTGTCAGTGTAGGAAATTGCGAACAAACAAATACGTGTTTTAAGAGTTCTAATCTAAGCATTTACGTCCACAAGGTGTCTATTTGTACTACATCGATGATGCTCTACAACTTTGTAATTCACTTTTTTCCTCAATCTCGTACCCTTTTAGATATAATAACGCTAACTCGACCGCTTTCCACCAGGTAGCGCTGTAAGTGGTTTCATCCAGTAGCGCATTGTCACTTTACCATACCTAGACACCACTCTTAAGCCCCGGACCCACGATCAGATGAACCACAGATTTCGTCTGCGGTGCGCGTTGTTTCCAATCTTCGGAACGGGTACATTCCTTGTCACTCGGGGGCTTGTAAGGGCATCTGTGGTTTCCCGCGTTGTGGCGAAAATTGCTCAAACATCAAAGACGTGAGAACGGCTCGACGCGATCCGTTCGCATGCCTGTTGTATTTTGTACTCTGTTCTCACGTCCTGGTTTTTTAGCAGTTTCGAAAGGATTATGGATTAGAATACTGAATTGATTATGGAGTTTTTGGGTTTGTACGAGGGAGAATATATCATATGGAATCTGCAAAACTGTATGATATTACTTCTTGTATTCCCAGTTTGAATAATATTATTTTGCATACTTCTAATAATGATAACTACATTTTTGATAAATTTTCATTTTATAACTTTATGTAACTTTATAATCAGTATATTTAATTTACATCTTAATTAATCATAGTTAAAGTTTCGGAATTTGCATATGGTAAATAAAAAGTTAATTATTATCGAATAAAAGGAAGCTTCAAATAACTTTCTTTCCAAAATTGCTTTCTGTATTACTACTGAACACATCACGATTCTTTTCTAATAACATTAGTGAGGCATAAAGCACTAAAAGGAATTATGTTCAGGCTAAATACTGAAATAATATGAAGTGGAAATACAAAAACAAATTTCATATTTAACATTAAATTTTCAAATCAACATACTATATATGCCTCTTTTCATTGAAGAAGCAAAGTGTTATAAACCGTTTTATCTCGTCATTTTATAAGTTTTAAAAAATTCTTGAGACATGAATTCATGCAACAAAGAAAAAAAAATGCCCCAAGCCATTTTTATCAGCATATTTTTAAATTGAAGATTAATAAGAAATCAAACTCATTCTGAGACTTTTTCAGATTTTTTTTGCTATACGTAAAAGAACCAGATAGCTTTTTTTAAATAATCCAAGTTTAAAATACCTTTCTCATACACTAAGATAATCGCCAAACTTAAAAAATCTCGGAGATAAATTATAATAGAACATGAATCTTCTTTTAATAAAAACGAGCAAATAGTCAAATACAAGCACATAAAACATCAACATGATTCTTTAAGAATTGATTAGAATTAAAATTATACATTAATTCTAAACGTTAAGTTATTTTTTAAGTTTGATGAAATGCTGCATGTTTATTAAATACCTTGTAAAGCGACAAAATTTAAATTTATCCAAATTTTAGACTCATTGCCTCGAAAGAAGGAGATTATGACTTCTTATAAACTAAATGTCAAGTTCAAATGTTATTTAGTTCTTTATGTTTCATATATATAGAGGTGTAATAATATTAAATAAGCTAATGCAGAAATTCAGGGAATTGAACTTAAGAATAATTCTTGACTCTCTTTTCAAGACAGATAATTAACATTTTTATTTTAGTTTAAAAAATGAAAGCGCAAGAAATCGAGACATACAGAAATTCATTTTAAGAACAGATTTTTTAAGATAATAAATATTTAAAAATATATTGTCATCAAAAAATGGTTAGTTGTTGGAATGATAAGATTTAAATATACTATTAATTTCTTGTTATTTTTACATGAAAATTGTGTTGTATATTAAATAGGGCATGCTTTAATAGCAACGCTTCAGATGCGTTGTTATAGCAAAAATTTCATTTCTTGTACGCCATATCCTATTTTTATTGAGTTAAATATAAGGAAATAAATTGGTGATCACAATCTTTGCAAATATAACAAATGAGAATAGAACACTGACTAGCACATTTACTCTTTCTGTTGAAAATGAATTTAAAGCAGAATATTTTTTTCACATTTCGAAAACATTATTTTCAAATTAAACGAAAAGACTTGAGTTGTAATTAATAAAGCTATAAATGTAACACTAAACTTCAGTACCCAAAAATATTTCGAATTTTTATGAATATTTTTTTTCTTTTTGGAGCTCAGTGAGCTCATAAAATTCGATGAAATGCTTACTATTGAATATTATTCAAAATTGAAATGATACCGTCGGGGCCCTTTTCATCTCGGGGCCCCCAGGCTCGCGCTTGGTGAGAAACAAAGCGAAGGGAAACTCTCAAAAACTACTGCTAACCTGTAGAGTGTTGAGAGGTTTGACGAAAAGCGGCTCACTGGCCAGACGGCGCGAAGAAAATCTGCCAAGTTACGCGTCGTGAGAATGGCGCATCTGGTCCAATTCAGACTATCCACAAATCCCTTACGACGCGAGTAGCTCGGGGATTATTTGATCGTGGGTCCGAGCCTTTATGAAGATAGCTGCATCCATTCGGTAGTTAAAAGCGTGGTAAGGGACGTTAGTGGGCACCCTGCATGTTCTCATTACCCACTACCGTAAAGATATTTAACGTACGTCAACTTCTTTATCTTGCTACAAGGCCACCTACACGGCGGGTCTTCGGTAGAATCCATTGCACCAGATGTCTTCTGAACCTGAATTTGTTATTCAACTTACTTGTACGATGCCGATTTAGATTGTGACAAAACTTTAAACTCATCCCGTCGGGGATTCGAACCTGCGTTCCTATAGCTGGCAGGCTGGAAAGCTAATCACAACGCCGCAAAGGAATACACGAGATGGCGATAAATTAATCTATTTGAGTTTTAGGGTCACCATAGCTCTCGTGGCGCCATCTAGTGTTGTAAAAATCAACAAATGTCAGAATATGTGTTTCAAAGTCGTAGAGATGAGTAGCAGATGAGATTAGTAATATTTTTGTTAAATAATTTAGATTCTCTGTTTCAATTAATTCGTTTTCACCTTCTATCTTTCTGGTAATTCTTGTCTCCATTCAAAGGATGTAAGCTCCACTTTTCCCTTCTTTCTGGAGGAAAATAGCTAGTCAGAAAGACAGTTGAAAAACTAATTGGAAATTAATTAAATTATGGGGGAAAAGTTTAAAATGGTAACACCTCAAATATTTATTTTAAAGATAATTTTAGAATTCGTTCTTTCAGTGGCATATTTAAAAAATTTAGTGCCTAAGACAATTTTCGATTGGTAAATTTTTTGAAACTCCTGTCTGCTGTAGAATTAAACAATAATGATAATTACATTCTAATTTTGTTTTATATCCTTTGGAAAATAAAGCTACAATATTAGAGAATACGGTGCAAAATATGTATTTAGAGAAATGCAGATATTGTGAAATTACAGTTAAATCTTCAAACAATCAACAGATATTTGCCAAGTTTAATGAGTTTGTGAAAATCTGCTAAATAACTGCAAATTGAATTGAAGACAAAATGTAAAGTCTTAAAAAATCTACAGGATATTTAAAGAAAAAATAGAAATAATTTTTTTTGTAGATTTTATGCAGATTAAATTGAAGAAAAAATGCAGATTTTTTCTGTCTTCAAAAAAATCTGCAGAACTCTTTAAGAAAACTTCAAAAAAAAATTTTCGTGCAGATTTCTTTTAGCTGGGATTGGTTTCCATTGTTCTTTGTTTTTGTTTGCAGCTGCAATTGCGCGCTACTTAAACATTGTATAAATTTTATTGTCTAAATTTAATTGTTTAAATATAATTATTTTGTTATTCATGTTTAAAATTTATGTTAATTTTTTTTGAAATTTATTCTACTATTTCTAATCGATTGCTTTTAAGCTCAATTAGAAGCGACTTACGTCGTTTTGTTCCCCCAACCCCACCATTCGCATGCTTTATGTTTATCGCTCTATGTACAGTAGCATTACACACGACCCCATTGGCGGAGAGAACAGAGGCCTGCGTCCTTCTTAATGTCGTACTAATTAGCTCAATTGCCATAGCAGGAAACCTGACGAGCTTCCATCCAATTAACGCTTCTCTGGCGTTCCGCTGTCTTTAATGAGATTCGTTCCCTAATAAGACCCTTTTACCACCTCTTTTTCTGCGAGCCCATCCTTCCCATTCCATCTGCTTGTCAATGGGAACGCCCGCGGACGCATATACATAGTCAACAATAGGAATTCTTTCATAAGAGAAAAGGGTATTCAGGTGTGTGTTTCGTTCAGGGAGAGAGGGAGAACAGGCGCCTAATTTGCCATGTTTGATCATCGTCTGGATCTATATATAGTAAAGGGACGCAAAAACATCTTGAATCGATATTCATGATTTTGAAAGGGACAGCTTTTTCTTTAAGTGCACTTTTATGCTTGATGGCTTTATATTTCTGTTAAGAAATACCAGTTGAAACTGTCTTTATTTATATAGACACCTGAAGATGAATTCTGCGACAAATAGAAAAGAATTTTAGCGTCTCAAAATATTTTAGCGTGGTGATGGCTTTATATTTCTGTTAAGAAATGCCAGTTGAAACTGTCGTTATTTATAAAGACACCTGAAGATAAATTCTGCGACAAATAGAAAATAGTTTTAATTTTAACAAAAGATTTTGCGTCTCAAAATATTTTAACGCGGCGATGACTTTATATTGCTATTAAGAAATACTAGTTTTAACTGTCATTATATATAAAGACACCTGAAGATGAATTCTGCGACAAATAGAAAATAATTTTAATTTTAAAAAAGGATTTTGCGTCTCAAAATATTTTAGCGTGGTGATGGCTTTATATTTCTGTTAAGAAATACCAGTTGAAACTGTCGTTATTTATAAAGACACCTGAAGATAAATTCTGCGACAAATAGAAAATAGTTTTAATTTTAACAAAGGATTTTGCGTCTCAAAATATTTTAACGTGGCGATGACTTTATATTGCTATTAAGAAATACTAGTTTTAACTGTCATTATATATAAAGACACCTGAAGATGAATTCTGCGACATATAGAAAAGAATTTTAATTTTAACAAAGGATTTTGCGTCTCAAAATATTTTAGCGTGGTGTTGTTTGCTAGGATTCGAAACAGTAGAATGCCAACTGTACAATGTTTTCAATAATAAGTACATCTTTATAATTTACTATACAGTGGGTTGCCAATTTAATGTGGACACTTTAAAATTTTCATATTTTTTCGACTATCTCCAGAAAATCTGCATGGATGTACTTAGAAATTCGAACTTGAAAATATTAGGCTATGACTCACATTTTTCAATGAATTTAAGGGACCTACCAAGAAGTGATAAAGACAAAAAAATACCGACTCATCCCGCTTCAAAGAAAGATCATAACGTGATGAAACTTTCATCAATGGTTATGTTTGATGTGCATAATATTTACATGCATTTTCGTAAACACAACACCAATATTCGGGAAGATATAAAGGTTTTCTTTAAAAATCCCAAATTGTTCCTCATGTTTTTTGCTTATAACACATGCAGAGTTTTCCAGGAAATTGCACGAAACTTACAGAATACTTGACAATATGTAAAAGAAGCATTGTATTAAAATTTGAAGATTTGAGATTGTACCGAAATTCACCAAATTGCAATGCCGATATCATTCTGAATGCTAATGGTATTAAACGGGAATATTTATATAAGTTGCCCTATATATCCGGCTCTGAAGTTATGAAAAAAAATTATGCTACATTTCGCACATGCGCAGTAAAAAATTAGTTATTATAAATGCTCATATTTCCGTAATGTTCAAATTTTTTAATTCAAATTTTAATGCAATGCTTCTTTTACCTATTGCCAAGTATTCTGTAAGTTTCCTAGAATTTAGTGGAAAACTCTGCATGTTATAAGCAAAAACATTATGAAAAATTAGGGATTATTTAAGAAAACCTTTATATTTTCCCGAATATTTATGAAAAATTTACGACATTGCATGTAAATATTATGCATATCAGACATAACCATTTATGAAAGTTTCATCACGTTATCAGCTTTCTTTGAAACGGGAGGAGTCGGTATTTTTTTTGTCTTCATCACTTTTTAGTAGGTCAACTAAACGCTCTCGTGACCAAATCATCACTGTAAAATGTTAGTTCAAGTCTAATTTTTACATTTTCGAAATCCTAAGTAAATCCATGCAGATTTCGGGAGATATTCGAAAAAATATGAAAATTTTAAAGTGTCCACATTAAATTGGCAACCCATTGTATAAAAAACAAGGTACACAGATTTATTAAGTTTTTTCGTGTGCACCAAGGTTTTAGACATTTTTATGCATTGCAAAATTTTAATTTCATGTTTTTTTAGGAAAATTACAATTAGGTTGAAAAAGTTTTCAAAACGGAAGACGGAATATAAAATTCTGCGTTGAATGAAAAAAATATGTTTGAATCAAAGGAGTAAATCTAACGAAGTTTGGATTACTTGCTTGAAAAGTGCTAAATACTAAATTAATGGTAAAAGTACTGAAGTCACATTTACCAGGATGTAGTCCACATTATTTTATTGATGAAATATATTACTCTGCATCAATATAACTTTTAAATGCCTTTCTATTCTAATGTTTATTTCATAGGAAACTCCATTTCCCCTTTGGCTCTGAGCCAAAATGCTTCTAAGTAAGATGTTAAAATAAATGTTTCTTTTTAAAATGTATTATTCTGACAGGCAATTGCTTACCAGAGTCTTTGAAAAGTTTCTAGCAGAGAAATCTTATCTCACTATTAAAATGTTTTTTAAACAGATGCATATGAAATTTTTAATATCTGCAGTGTTCAAGAATAATCCAATTATGAATCTGAAGTCATAATCCACGGTTTCCTTTCCAATTATGTGAGACAGAGTGACCTGATATCTGATACTCAACTTCGGGACTGGAAGGTCACAGATTCGAAACCAGATTCTACAAAAGCTCCGCTGTGTACCAGGGAACTGGTGAACGTTAAATCCTTCGAAGTTCAATTGTCTTCTCGCAGTGTGGCCACTTTTTTTAGAACCCAGCAGGCAAAAACCTTTCGTCAATGTAAGAATCCGATGATAAATGGTGCAGGGTAAAAGTTGGATTTCCATTCGGTTTGGATTTCATTCGGCGCGCTAGGGCGCAAAAATGAAATATGATAGTGGTTTAAAGGGTTCGAGCGTCTCTCACAAAGGCGAAAACCTAAAAATGGTGAGGAGGAGCGTGGATGAGAGTTAGTCTCCGAAAATTAGGGCGGAGGTACCCATTTTGAAAAAGGGTGTGGAGGCGCGGTAGCATAGGGACGGGGTTGCAAGTAGGTGATGGGTTATGTCCCCAGGCAGCTGCTCCATGGCATAGTGTTCTTTCTATAACTGTTTTATACAATAGCCCTCTGATGTTTTTGTTGATGCCCCAAGTTTTTCCTGCGATTCTGCAGACATGTTGGTATTGATCCATGGCTCTTTTGCCCTGCTCTATTACGTGAGGTAGCCAGCTTAATTTATGATCCATTATAACGCCTTAAATGGTTTTTTACGGCTAATTGATTGGTTCCCTCATCTCGTGTGGAGGGAAAGGAGATCCAATTCACTATGCCACAAAATGTCGGTTTATCCTCTCCTGGCATTTTCAAACTCCAACAGTGTCACTTAAATTACAGTGATTGTAAAACATTCTCAATAGCAACTTATTAAGAACCCAACTTCGACTTCTAATGCGTTTCATATGTGATGAGAACAATCTCATTGTAGAGGATAATAATTGAGCAGTCATCCACCCAGACTGACACACACTTCCGGCTACTTATGATTTTTTTTCCTTTACGTCTTTCTTTCCTATTTTGTATTGTTTTTTATGCTGTTCTGTCCAGTGTATGTTTCTTTTTCATTTTTATTTGTTTTTGTACCTGTTACTTGTTTTTGTTCTTTCTTAAAAAGTAATATTCACCTCCATCCATCCAAACCGGAAAGGAGCCAAATGGCTCTAAACACGGGGATGCAGGTGGTGTAATGTATTGTAAAGTAGGTGAAGGGTTTACATTTGGCACTGTTAGACCTCTAAATGACCCAGAAAATTTTACGGGCTTCTAAGAAACCCCTCCAAATAGATTGGAACAGTCTTATGTCCAGATTAAGTGTCATTGTAGTCATCTGAGCACTCTTCAAATGACGAGATAAGCCTCAAAATAGCCATTGTGTGGCTTCAAGACATGACATTAATCTAACTGAGCCAAACCGAATCTCCGCATTTATGCTACATAATATCTGTGATGTTGTGGTGTTTTCCTCACTTAAAGAAAATCGCATGCATTTATTTATTTAGGAATATTAGCATATTTATATACTAGAATATTTAGATATTCGGATATTTATATACTAGGAAAATTTTACAAAACTTATTTTTACTTCCTTTTGGTAGATTCCTTACAGGAAGTCTATCTATTGGAATGGTTCTCATGACACGACTTCTGGGAAATTTCTGAAGAACTTCACCTATCATGACCCCAAGAATCAAAAAATCACCCTTGTTCAAAAGTTTATATATAAGTATGTGTGTGACCATTTGCGCATATTATCTTGTGAACACGATGACTAGAGTAATTTCGAATAGATTTTAACCCCCGAGGGATATGTTGTAGGAATGGTGAAAATCTCGGCCGAGTTCGTAGATCATAAAGGGGGTGGAAATGGTGGAGGTTGAAATTTTCATTTGCCCATAATTCCCTTCCGATTGGAGATAGAAAGAAAGTTCAAATGAGGCGAATTATTGCCTTATCATAGCGAACAATTGTTGTTTTAAAGTTTTTTGATAGTTACAATTGCTCAAAGCTTATGAGCTGAAATGTGCCCTTTACTTGCACTGCCCTGAAGCCTATGCATGTTTCACCTTGTTGGAAAGCTTTCGTTATTTACATTCACTTCCACCCTCTTTCATTATTATAGCTCTAATCATAATGCAAATACAGGACGAAATGTTCTTTTCCTTATATCTGCAGATAAAATGAACCTAACTTTGCCTCCCGACTTGCCGAAGGAGATTTTTTTTATATGTCCACTTGATGTATTTCAAACAAATTGAATGGGTATTGTGTATTGTATTTTAACTGCATTTATGCTTTTCTTAAAGCATATTCTGAATTGAAAAACGTATGGATGGAATAAACCTAAAACGCTTTCAACATTTGGAAAAAATAACAAAACGAATTTTAAATCCAAACAGAAACTCTCAGACTTCTTCCGAAGTTTATCATATACAAATATTTAAATTTGACCGTCAACAAAAGTGGCTGCAATTGCCAATAAGAGATACTGAGACTTCCTTGAATCACATCAGTCATGGAAGGTGTGAAATGAAATGCATCTACACCGCTGCAAATATTCTAGTATCAAGTACCAATAGAACGAAACCAGTGAATAAAGTATGAAAAAAAAGTTTTGAAATTTTTATAAGAAATGAATCTTAATGAATTTCTTTCAAAAAGTAAGGGAAAAGAGGTGTCCCAGAATATATTATAAAAATGCCATTTACAGAACTGTTTACTATGTAGTTTTGTTTTATATTTGCAGTTAGTGTCCTTGAAGTAAGTAATATTTGCTAGATTTTTAAAAAAATTGCGTCATAGACAAATTTCCGAGCACATATTCTTGGAAATCTGAAATTGGTTAATTTTTTGGAAATGCATTTTTCTTCATTTTTACATTAGTCTATAAGAAATACAAATAGAGGAAGTATTGTTAGAGTATTGTATAGTAATTGTTAAGTATTGTTGACATCTAGATTTTGATCAATATAAATAATGGCCTGCAAAAAATATATTTCTGGAATTGTGTATACCTGGTCGTTTGGTTGTTAGGGATGGGAGAAACCTACCGCTTTTAACCGAAAACCGGTTTTCTTGTTTCGGTTATTTTTTGTCCTGGTTATAACCAGTTAATGTTTTTAAATTCAATAACCTGGTGAAAAAATCAGATCGGAAGATAGGCTCGATTTTATGTTCGATTACACTAAAATTTACCAAGTTATGAAGCTTTGAATTTCATCATCTTAGGTCAATCAACGACAACCACTTCCTCGAGGCGTCTGTTGGTTGGCAAATTACTGAAAGAATCTTTATGAACAGATAAATAATAGTCAATGGATTAATTTCCTGTGAAACCAATATTGATAAAAAAATTTGTCTACAAACGGCGTTTGTTTTTTAATAAAAAAAACGAAAACCGACTATTTTGAGCGGTTATAATCGCCAGGTCAAACCGGAGGTGAAAAACCCTGAATAACAGAAAACCGGTTATTTTGAGCGGTTATAACCGCCAGGTCAAACCGGAGGTAAAAAACCTTGAATAAACGAAAACCGGATATTTTGAGCGGTTACAACCGCCAGATCAAACCAGAGGTGAAAAAAATTCTTAATAACCGAAAACCGGTTACTTTGAGCTGTTCTAACCACCAGGTCAAACCGGAGGTGGAAAAAAAACTAAATAACCGAAAACCCTGTTGTTTGGAGCGGTTATAACCTCGAGGTTAAACCCGAGGTGGAAAAAAACCTGCATAACCGAAAACCGGTTATTTTCGCAATAACCGCCGTCTGTACCGTTTGTGTGTCTTTTGAAATGATCAGAGGTGTTGCTGCCCCAGTTAACGAACTGACTCTAGTTTACTCCAGTTGTCTGTAAATTACTTTGTTGTAACTAACTAATTTGCTTTGAACTTGAAGAATATATTTTTGTTACATCTGCAGACTACGAAGCCTGTTTAGGAGTGACTGTGAATTTCTAAATTCAGAACGATTAAATTTTTGCTTCAATACATTAAATACTGATTCAGGAAATTTCGTTTTGAAAAGAAATCGGCATGAAAGTATCTTCTTCTTAAATGGAAATTTCCAAATTTGAAATTACATCCCAAAAGTATGAAAAATGATTTCTGAAAAAATGAGTAACGTTATTATTGATATGTCAAGAAATTATATTAATTCTGTTTCAGTTACATTCCTGTAACACTTGATATTTTTACAGATGAATATTTAAAAAAATTAATAATTTTACTAATTAATTATTTTCATTTAATTATTTTATTAATTAATTATTTTATTCATGAACTTTAAAAAACTTGAGAGACAACTGGGTTTTGTTCAAATTCAAACCAAATGAAAATTGAAACATATGAAAATGTTTGTGATACTTCGTTTATTTTAAAATTTAGAAACAAAACAAAGTATAGGGTAAATTAATTAAACGAATAATAATTTGAAGCTTCTAATTCTATGATTGTTACAGTGCGCGATAAACATTATTAATATCATGCATTCAAGAGGTAATAATACTTTGAAGTTTTATTTATTACCTGCAAATTACAAATCATCCTAATTACAAATCGCTGCAATGAAGGTTTCGTAATCCGCTCAGAATTACTGATCGAATTAATAAGCGTTAGCTTATACAACGCTTATTTCCTGTAATTGTTTATTTAATAAAACAGTCCAGAGCATGCTCCTCATATTTTAATTCCCTTTGGCTATGAATCGATAATGTTTTGAACCGGACTCTCCGTGGTGTTTGGTTTCTACAATATCTAGAATTTCATATATGAAATGTCATTTTCAGTTGCGGCAAGGTTCCTGTTTACTTCAAGTTTGTGTGACGCTGGAAATGAAATTTTTTAGAAACCTATTTTGCTACTCGAAGTTTAATAAAGTTTGTCATTCCTTCTTCATATAAGCGGGGATTTCATAACGTCGCCTAAGCAACATTTTATTTATTTTTAAAATCTAAGAGTCGGGGAATTCTTTTTTATAATATGCAAAAATAATCCCGGAAAATCACACCTTTGTCATGTTGACTTTTTTATATGAAAGATTATTTAAAATACGAAATTCGTCATTATTTAAGCCTCTAACCGCAGAAAGGGAACTCGTCCAAGAAACAAAGCAATGTTTCTTAATAAAAAAATGTTTATAAAAGGTGTATTATGAAGTAATCTCATATTTTAAGAAAAAAATCAAATTATAATTTGCAGTATGGAGATCGATAGCAAAACACTTTTAATGTCTACTGTAAAATTTGTACTTTGTGGCTTTTCCCCTTTTTTTTACAGTTCATTACAGTACAGAAATTCATTTATAGAAAAGTACAGAAATTCATTTACAGTACAGAAACAGTTCAGAAATTCATTTATAGAAAAGTTAAGTGGATATATGACTGCTAATTCTCGAAAATGTTCGATTTTTAAAAAAAAATATTATTCATCAGTTATTTCTCAACAATTTAAAACAGTCTGCTTTAAAAAATTTCTATAATTATGAAAGTTATGAAGGAAAATGTATCAGATGTTCAACGTAAGCATTGAAAAGTGCTATATCTTTAAAGTGCTGTATCTCAAAACGTGTTTTTTTATATTGCGCGCACAATATCTCAAGATCTATTGAATATTTTTACATAAAATGTTTACTGAAAATGTATTACTTTATGTTCTATAAATTGAACCACAATTTTTGCACATTTTCGCTCCAGAGAAGTTTTGTGGGGGGGGGGATAAAAACATTGCCATTTTTACTATTTTGAACACTTTATTTTAAATTGGTATATAAAATAGAAATTAAATTTATATGTAAATAAAATGTGGTTCAATTTCTTAGACAGACTGTTTGGATTACTGAAATACCCAAAATATTGTGTTTAGACCAATATTTTATCCATAATCATGCTCGCAAGGTGACTATCTCATTTTTCTCAAACAATTATACCCATATTTATTACTCTCGCAAACAAATGCATACAAATATTGAGGTTTGAAAATCTGTGTACTATAACAGAAAGAATAGATATTTTTCTGGAGAAAAAGTGAGTTTTTGAAATGTTTTGTTTCAGAGATACAGTGTATCGAATTCGACAGTTTCGAGATTTCGAGATTTAAGAGTCATATGTCCCCTTAATACTAATTGCATAGATTTTGAAATGAAAAATAACATTTACACAAATGTAATGTATTAATTAATTTGGGTTTACATCATTGTAAACTCATAAGCCAAATCCTAATTCTGTCTTTTTTCCGTGCACAATATTATTGTGACAGTTATTTTCTTATATGGAAATGTTTCCATCGTGTCAGTTTTAACTGCGTAGCAATATTCATAACTCTATTAATTTTGAAATCGTTTCCAAAATTTCCATATTCAGCAAGATTATTATAAATATATTGTTACGAAAAATCGTCCGGTGTGTGTACGGGAGTGTAGTTCAACAAGCAGGATAATAAAAAATAAAACCCTTTATTCCATTAATTTTAGAGAAAAACACGTAGGACAGGTAGTAAAACTATATAGCACCTGTATACATTGACAAGACAAGCATATCACTAATAAAAATCAGTCTCAGCACTTTAAATATCTCTCAGCGTATATTAACTCACTAACTTGCACTGCAGACAAAACTTCATCTGATTCACTTGATTAGTTATCGGTATTAATACCTTTTCCGACGGGATGTGACGTCACGTCGATTTCTCTCGAAAGTTCTCCATTTTTCCGTTCTTAGTAGAGACAGAGCAATAATTCCGGCATTTACTAGAAGCTCCTTTTTGTTGCCAGTGTCGCCAAATTTGTCGCCAAGGTTGGTGTTTATTGGCTTCTCTTCCAGTAAAACCTCTGTAAAACTCTCTTTCTTGTCATAAGATTAGCATGTCATGGAAACAACTTTACAGCTTCGTAACACTATATTGAAACAAATGAAAACAAAACAAAGTCCCTTTAAATTTCATTAAGTTTCGACATTTATAAAAAAATAATATTCAATGAAATTCTCATTCCTCTACATAAATTTGAATTCACCCTTTCATAATCTGAAATCACAATTGCGCACCTATCCATAACTATAATTCTTTCAGTTTTTACTATAATGTTATCTGGCAATAGTTAAACATCTCTATTATAAGGACGAATAACAATGCAATCAACGTGGGAATGCTCTCTCTTTTCCAATCATAGGGCCTGATTGAAACACTTCTATCCGTAATCTCCTCTCTCCTCCTCATTTGCCAACTATTCCTGGAAAGGCAGCTCAAAGGGAATCTTCTTCCGATTCCTCAAATCCGGCAGGGTTTACCATAGCAAGATCTAACCATGACTAAGTGCTTTCTGGTGTTATGTTTCTTTTAAAGGGTAAAAAAATCTCTCATCTTCCTTAATCTTATCTTTCTTCTGAGGAGCATTTGCAAATGTCAGAATCTGTCTTAAATAATGTATGGGCGAAAAACCAGGTGAAAAATAAGTTTGCTCTTCTCATTCTTCCCACTTCTATTTCTGATGTTCCTTTAATTTCTGTTTTCTTTTTTGAGTGGAGAGGTGGTATAATTTATGCTTTAAGCGAGATTGAGTTATCTAGTAGACCTTCTGGGGAAAAATAAGTTTGATCTTCTTATTCTTCCCACTTCTATTTCTGATGTTGCTTTAATTTCTGTTTTGGGTGGAAGGATGGTATAATTTATGCTTTAAGGGAGAGTGAGTTATCTAGTAGACCTTCTGGGGGAAAATAAGTTTGCTCTTCTTATTCTTCCCACTTCTTTTTATGATGTTGCTTTAATTTCTCTTTTTGGGGAAGGGTGGTATAATTTATCCTTTAAGGGAGAGTGAGTTACCTAGCAGACTTAAGAAATAGTAGACTTAATAAAATTAGGCTGATGTTCGTGCATGTTTTTTAAATGTTCTTTATATGTAGCATTATTTTTTTCATAAACATTTTCTGTACCGATTGATTGAATGCAATGATGAATATTTTTCAATTAGTTACTTCAAGAGTTTTTCTGGTTTTTCAGTCAAATTTTCAAAAGATTACCAAGTACCAACATGCTTCTGGTATTTGTTTAAATAATTCGACTTGAATCTTCTGTTTCCAGAATTTTTAAAAAAACGTAATCCTTCTGAAACGAAGTTACGAAACCCAGACTTAATATGGCGAAGGATAGACAAATTCTAAATAATCACGGGACGCAAAAGCAGTTTCTGAAAATTTCATTTTCTCCGTCTCAAAAAATCCAAATAAACCTTGCTGCTCCTGAAAGTGACATTTCATATAAGAACTGTTCGTGAGAGTTGAAGCCAAACATGACTCACTCAGCTTCAGTACGTTATCGATTCAGGGCAAAGATATTTAATATTTGGAGCTCGTGTTTCTGACTGATTCCTGTATATAACATATTTCTATAATTGTTTTATTTAATAGAATTTATAGAAATGCTTCGTATAATAAATAAATTTAATACTGCTATTAAACAAGTAATATAAAAAAAATTTTTAAGTCAATTCCTACTTACGTCATACAAAATATGAAATGGCAGACGAACGGACAAACATACAGACAAGAAAGCGAATTAATATTGCATTGTCATCTAGTTCAGAGCTATGTTTAAAGTTTCAAGTCTCCAGCTCAACGGGAAGTTAGTTTAAAATCGATTGCAAAATTTGAACAAGATATATATATATATAAATATATATAGGGAGAGTGTGAACTATTAGTAGGAATTGAAAAAAATAGAAGACCACGAGGATATCATTGTAATGGCTAATGAGATATGGCAAAAGTTCATAAAACAACAATAGTCAAAGTGAACTTCATTTAGAATAAAATGTTCGTATTTGAGACTTTGCAAATTACATGAAGAACTTTGTATACGCAGCTATATTTCAAAAAAAAAGCAAGCTAAGTATCTCCATATTCAATGAGATCAGGCTTAAACCATACGAGCGAAATTCGCTCCTTTCCGTACTTGAAAGTGTATCGTCCTTTCGGAGCGTTTTACAATCCTTCCGCGGAGCGAAATATTCGGAGCGAATTTCGCTCCTTTTTGTATTGAACGATTTCGCTCCTTTTCCATCAGTTTTTAATATTAAAAGGAGCGTGTTAAAAGAAATGCTCCTTTTTGAGTTAATGATTTAGCTCTTTGTTGATTAATTTTTAATGTTAAAGGGAGCGTTTATGAAAAAACGCTCTGTTTTGGAAATGTTTTCATTACTCATTTCGATTCTTTTTGGATTAATTTGTAACTTTATTCAGAGCGTTTAAAAGAAAAACACTCTTTTTCTGGAAATGGTTTTATTGATTTCGCTCCTTTTGGATCAGTTTGTAAACTGATCGCTTTTTTTAAATGCTTTTAATATTGATAAATTATTAACCTTTTCTGAACGTTTAAAAGAAAACATTTTTTAAAGCAATAACGAGACCAGTGACTTTGTACCTTATAAAGAGCATTATGAATAAATATCCCCCTTGAGGTAGTAAAATGCTGCTTATTATTTTGTCCTTGTAAATATTTTTACTGAACAAAAACGGTCCTTTATCTTAGTTTCATCACTTTTGCTATTTTAAAAACTAGTAAGAAACAATTGGGGGTGCTTCTTTTAATACCAGCATTATTCCGCGCAGTACGACAGATTTCGAAAATGGGACTATATAGCACGGTTTATAATAAATAATTTTTTAATAAAATTCACCAAAAGAAAGGTACTGTTTACTGGTACAGTTGTTAAACTTATAAGCCTTGTGTTTTGCATATATTTTTAACTGTATGTGCAGTAAATAAATTTTTTGTTAAAAATAATTTTAATGTTCTATTTTTATTCTTTAAATATTTGTAAACATTCATTTAGACAGCAATCTCACTGCCTTATGAAAGGTTTTAAAAATTTTAGCCATACATCGTAGCATGTTTTGAAATTTTGCATGTTTTTAAGCCTGAAATATCAAGAATCCATTTATCCGTTAAGAACATCTAAAGCAAAAACACAACAGTTATTTGCATGAATTTTACATGTTCTTTTACGAATTATAATTTTTAGAAAATATTAATTATAAGGCTTTTGAGTTTGCACTGACTAGTAAAGTCTTGACAATACAGGGTGGCTACAGAAACTGTGAAAAAAATTTCCCAGACTAAACTTACATTTCCCTGATTTAAGGCTACTAATTATATTAGTTTCCTGGCTTTCTCCGTACTCAGAATCACTTTATGTGTACAATATACATTATTAAAAAACACTTTTACCAGTTATTTAAAAATGAAAAAAAAATATATTTTTATGAAAATTAATTTTTAAAAAATGGAATGAACATCCTAAAAAATCTATTAAAACAGTATATTACATTTCTTATATGTAAAAAAATATGGAAATTTTAACAAAATACTTTGGTTTCTAAAACTGGATAAGAATTCCAAGAAACATTAAAACTACTCTTTGCAACACAAGTTAAATTATATTAACAGTAAAGGTTATTATGATCTCTGCTTAAAACTTCAATAACTAATTAGTGCTCTTTGCATGTGTACCAGAATAAAATGTTGGAGCATAAATATAAAAATAGCATAATTAAACGTACCTAATAATATATATTTTTGCAAAGATTTAAACAAGAGAAACTGCCAAAATATTACTTCAAATCTTTATTCTTTAACAAATCATAAGAAATTAATTGCTCTAATCAAAATCTTATTCTTTTATAAATGAATGTTTTTTTATTCCATTTATTATTACAAATAGTTCTACACATAAGATACTAATTTATAGATAATAACTCATGTAACAAATAACTTAATTTTCCCTGATATCCCGGTTCTGTCACCCCCTGTAATAATATCTTGATGAAAAAAAAAATAAAAATATAACTGAAAGGGAAAAAGTCCTTAATACATTAGTTAAATATTCAGAATTTTGAAAAAAATCAGCCCAGTATTTTTATACTTTTATTACAACATAAAAATACATTGTTACATAAATTCACTGTAGTACAACCAAGTAATACACTTCCTACAATAACAACCAAGATGAAAAATCTGAAAAATGTTTATTGAAAAAGAATCGAACTGATGATAAATTACAGAATAAAAACTTATTATAATAAATAACTAATTGAGATAATCGGAACTGCACATGGGTTAAAAGCTTAAAATAAATTTGAAGAGAAAGAATATAAATGTGTTACAATTAAATTATAATACTATATTTACATGGAAGCAAAATGTAACCACTAGAGTGTATAAATTTTATTGGTGTAAAGGCAGTTTTAAATGCTGGTAAAACATAAATAAGTAAAAAAGATGTTACGTAAAACTTCTCTTGATTACACACCTCAAGCAAAAAATATTACATATATTTATCTGCATATTTTATACCTAAAATTAACAAAGTGTCTGAATTTTTAACTACTGCATTTATACTCAATTGCACAAATCATTAGAAAATTACCTTTAAAAAAATGAAAAATTTACAATGTTGTTTATTTAAATACATTGCACACATAAAAAACTAATTCCTAATATTTGCATACAATTTTCCATTTTGGTAAAATTCTAACTAAAATTAATTAACATTCCACTATTTGTGAACCAAAAAGGTGCAATTTTCTATATAGAATTATTCCTACCTATTATACAAATTTCAGTTGCACTCCTCCGAAAACAAATTCAGTTATTTACAATGAACAAAATCGCAAATAAACACATAAAAGTTACCCCCCCCCAAAAAAAATAAACTCATTTGGTAATGAAATAAATTATAAAAGATAGCCATTTCCTGTGTAAATTTCTTTCTGCTAGACTCATGCAAAAACAAATTTTCCAATAATAAAAGCTCATTTTTTTTTCATTTTTATTACATGGCAAATGTGCATTTTAGACTCTTTTCAAAAGCACAATCTTCAATTATTAACAAATAAAACTGATGCTTCTGTATAAAATACCTACAGTTATATTTTAGTAAAATTCATATAAATATATCACACATAAAATTCTCACTTACAATTGAATATAACATTTCTCTATTTCTAATCAGATATGTTTTCATAAACAACCATTCCTGACTAGTAAACATATAAGTTAGTATTATTTTTTTAACACACTAGTAGTTTCCAGGATTGCATAATGAAGCCTTTGATCTCCTGAAACCTGCAAAATAAATTATTTAATTAACGAAAAATTTCTGCAACATAATGAAGGACATCGCTCAAACAGATTTTTTTAACAATTAGTTTTGTTTCCATGTAAACAATTAAAGTTAAAAATTTGCTGTAAATGTCTTTAACAAACTAGTGGTTAAATTATTCTTACATACAGAATAGTAAAAAAGGGTTCTAAACGAACTTTTTGAAAAAATTATGGAATTGGGTTTTGTAACACACTCCCCATACCATTCTATTATAATTGTTATCATTTTTAACATGAGATACACATCCATTTGTTTCGCACTCATATTTGCAAATTTTTATACAATATTTAACTTTTTGTTTTGAAGTTTAAAAAAAATCTATGCTTTTGCAATCTACGTTTATTCCTGTCCCCATTTCTTGTTTCATATTTTAGCAAGAAATAAATACTGCATAAAAATGATTTATTTTTACTTAAAATTCATTAAAATGTCTGTTAAAATATAATATTAGTGTGGCCAAAACTGGTGCAAATTGGGTTAATTTATTTAAAAATTCATAACTCTAAATCTAAAATATTCTTCAGAAAAATTTCATAACTAGCAGAAAGCCAATAGAATTTGCTAAAGAATAGTATAAGTATGATTTAATATGCTTTAAACAGACATCCACTGAGAAATTTCCATTTCAAATTTTCTCTTAAGGTGGCCAAAGCTGGAACATCTATCCTATATCATAGGACCTCTGTAAACCTTAGACAAAAGCAAAGACATAGCAATTAAACTATGAAGTATGATCTCAATTAGTAATCTTCCAAATGTAATTAAAAATAACTGTTATATAAAAGCTACAGTAAGATTCTTTAGTTAGTAACCAAGCAATGGCATGTAAAATTTTAAACTAAAGCAAAAGTTAACTCTTTATGAAT
>BGPR01000498.1:511251-563512 GCA_013235015.1 Araneus ventricosus | reverse complement strand
TCCCTTACATGCTGTGTCAGTGGACACTGTGCGTAACAATATCATTCATTCAGTTGTCTCCCTTATACGTTGTGTTAGGGGACAGACATTCTGTGTGTAATAATAATAATATCATTCAGTAAGTGTCTTCCTTACATGCTGTGTTAATGGATACTGTACATAACGATAACAATATCATTCAGTGAGTTGTCTTCTTTATACTATGTTAGTGGACACTGTGTGTAACAATAACAATATTCAGTAAGTTGTCTTAGTTATACGCTATGTTAGTGGACACTCTGAGTGTAAAAGTAACAATATCATCCGGTTTGTGAAAGTTAAAACATATTTGAAATAGGAGGAACGGCAAATGATGTGAGAGAAAAAGATTATTCAGTGAAAGAAATCAGAATAATCTGCAAGTGTTATCTATTATTTCAGGATAAATACTCCATCATTATGCATCACCATAAACTGATTCAGTTCTCACTGGTCCAGTGCCGACCCGGCTCATTGACTCTCTTACCTCATTGTTCAAGAACGGGTCCATTATAATGGATCTTTCACATTTTTCATTTTTCTCATCGATAGCTGTACTTGAGGCCCCGCCAATTCATCAGAAGCAGGTTCGTGGGATCACGTTTTTGAATCTTTAAAAATTCATCAACTTTTCCCCCGAAATAGACTTGGCCGCTGTACCGGAAGAAAATTCAACGTAGGATAAAGGATACATGAAGAAAAGGGATTGCCTAGAAGCGTGGGGTTTAACGAGTGGAGCATTTCTTTAGCTTTTGTTCCTGGATTGACAAGAAGAAGAAAATTATGAGAGAGAGGGGTTCTAGGATGGGCTGTTTAATGTATGAAACGATAATAATATTCAGAAAAGGAAAAAATATTAGAGCGGACTTTGATGAAATGTATCGATCGCTTTACAAGCAACACCACTCATCTCAATTTTTTGAAATTTCAAAGAGGACGGAAATACTCAATTTTTTGGAACCAATAACGAATATATCTGAATTTTTTTAGCATCTGCTATGAATATGAGACAGCATGTTTCAACCAGACGTGAAAAATAGTTATAAATATTCATTATTGGTTGCGAAAAATTCATTTGTATCTCCCTCTTTGAAATTTCAAAAAATTGAAATAGGTGGTGTTGCTTGTTAAACGACCGAGTTCTACTGAGAGGGTCACCATGTTTCTGACTTGAATATGAAAGGAGAATGAGAGAATAGAGAAGCCTTAGATTTTGTGACAGAGTTAGTTTTATAGATGACAAAAGATGTTGGAAAGAGAAACAGAAAAAAAGCATTAACCTGTAGAAATTGTAGACATATTTTGAAAACAACAAACACACATCAAGTTATAAAGTATCAAAAAAGTGTTCTTCAATTTACAAATGTATCGGCAACGTCTATTATTTAGCCAATGCTACTTACTGTTATTTTCATTTTATTAAAATAAATTTTATTTTATGGCAGGGTGAGTTATTTGGAAACGTTACCAAAAGGCACGACAGGGACAGCTGATTTTCGCAAATATAGCCAACGGATTTCCATTTGCGCAATATAGGCTGGTAATCGAAATTCACCTAGATAAATAAAAATTCATCAAGAGTATTTTAACACAGAATATGATTTATACATGAGTTAAAACATGTAAAATATTCGCAACAATCCTTTTAAAAGGAAAACAAAAATTAGAAAAATCATTTAGATTTTAATGTCTGCGAATAAGACGTCAGTTCCGGGTAGGTGGCGACAGGTACGAAGTTAGAAAATACGATTTGGGGTTAAAAATTCAACATGTTTAAAACAGAGTCTGCTACTAGCGTTGCACTATTACGTCGATTGCATGCTATGATATCTTACAGGATATCTTAAAACACTTTGTACGACTTTAAGTGGTGATAAAACGTATATACAGAAATATGCGAAAGTCATCACACATTGAATGCATTGTCGTAATTCAAGCGGCAAAGCGCTAGGGAATGTAATTGCTGTGTTAGTAGGTGATGTTTGGCGTAGTTTACGTAAATGTGACTATCTGCCATTGAAATGTTTCAAGCTGATGAAAGACACGAATAACAAGGAAAGAATAAAAAAGACCGCATGAAAATACAGAATTAGGAAGTGGGTTACAGAAATTTGCGAAAACTGCAACAACCAACATGGATATTCGCATGGACATTCATGTCAGCTGAAACTAATAGACAACAAGTTTCTCATCTGAATCGATGTGTCTGTTTTGATAAACGGGTATCTCCATATGAATCCACAGGTTAAAGTTCAGGCACGAGAGATCTAGCGACAGGGACTAAATGAGATCCCCTCGACAGGGAAACGTCCTTTCGCGCTTCGTGCTTGAATTATATGGTGATTTGTGATTATGTAAGTGTGTTCCATCCCTCTTTAAAGCCGGCCATTCACTTCACAGATAAACTGGATATTTTGGAACGCGAGAAGGAAAAAGCCATAAAAATCTATGGAAATCAGCCAAATGGCTTGTGGTTTTTGGAATTCCGTCTGGACTGAAATCGGAGTGTAAACGCAAGAGAGGCTAGCGAAAAGAATAATACCTTGCGTAAATTGAAGCCTCGCTTTGACAGTAGCATAAATTAAAATTTTCTGATTGGGTAAAATCGAAGAGAGGTTGACAAGCAGCTGTAGAGAGGGAAAGAAGAACGCTTTCCCCCAACCTCGTTCAGAGTTAGCGTCCTTTTAAATCCAATTGAATGGCGTTCCTGTATTTTTCGATTAAAATGGATGAAAAAAACCCGGCCTTAGGACAAATGGCATGGTTATACTTCAAGTGAATAGTCGGCTTAAAGTTCGTACCTAAAACTACGTGAGATTGTGGGAAAAAAGTAAGGTAACAAGCGCTCTGATGGGTGCACTAATTCATCTTGTGAATTAAATTTCCAGCCCAAAGAAACCTATAGCCTACCTGCAGCCTGGACCTCACTACAAGTAATTTTCATCTCTTTAGACCGTTGAAGATGTACCTGGAAGGCTGGAAATTCAGAACCCGTGCCGGAGTTTAGAAAGCGACCTTGATAAGGCTCCACGACCTTGATGCTGATTTCTTTCATGCCTACTTCTTACGGATGCCATAATTGCCAAGCATTGATACGGGACTTTTAAGTGCTAAATGAATAAAATATGAAAAAAGACATGAAACTGAGAAAATGTGGGTAGGCAATGGTTTATTTCACTCTGATAAAAATGAATAATGTTTAAGAAATGTAATAAAATGAGCACATAGAATGGTAGAAAACAGCAATGATAATTCTTTTTCAGTCCAGTTATATTTTAAAGTTGGCTTTACTTTCTTAATTATATAATTTTATTCTTTCACATAATTAAAACATTAGGCGCAAGCCATTTTCTAATTATAATGAGAAATCAAAATTGCTTATATTTTCTCCACTGGCTTGTTTCTTTCGCCCGGTATCTTACGCATAGTTTAGGAAAACACAGGACAAAAACTAGTCAGATAATAATACGGGACTGAGTAGTGAAATACGGTGACAGTCCCGTATATACGGGAGACATGGCAACCCTACGACTTCGGTTGGTGTATCCATGGAAGAAATGCTTCAACAGCTACGATGACTATGGGGAGGAGTAATATGTACCAGTGCCTTACTACATTGTGCATTTCCTTGAATTCGTGAATAAAGGTTTTCTTTCAGAGGAGGTATCAATTCTTTTTGCTTAAACTGTCCTAATATAAAGCAACAAATTAATACTAATATGTGATAACTAACTAATATGCGATATATTTTTAACATGTCATGGCCCATTTGTTTCATGTTTATATCGATTCAAATTAGACAGAACACCAAATTGCAAATGCCGTTCACTAGGTGATGTAGACCCTATGTTTTGACTGTACTTTCACTAAAAATTCCATTTAAATAAACCTGCTGACGGAAACAAAACCGCATGTTTTGATATTTTAGTTAATAATAAATTAGGACTTGTGAAACTGAAGAGATCTTCAGCATTTCTTGTAGCATTTGCGGTGAGCCTTGTGACTGATGAAACGTTGTCAAAAAATATATTATCGTTCTTTTAGCATATGTGTGTTTTTTATTTCTTCTTGGAATATAAAATTATAAATGTGTTCTATTGAGTTGTAACGCATGCTGTAATGTGTTTAATATCTTAAGCTTCCAAGTTTCCTAAGTCCTTTTGTTTCCTGTTTTACTATTTGATGTTGTTTCATGAACTTTTTTGTCACTTCCTTTGTCTTCTGTTTAATTTTTCAGAACTTTTGCTTTTGTTGTTGCTTCTTTGCATGCAGTGAAATTCAGTTTTGTTGTGATGTTTTGTATTAAATATTTGTATTAATGTTTTTTCTTTCTGTTTTGTTGCCATTTTGTACTCCTCGTCGTCTGGTCAGTGCCTTGCACTCTCCCACTCTCTGGGTATACTTTGCCGACGTGGGCAAATAAATAACTAAATATAAAGCAACTTGCATGATAAGCGTAAGGCACTTCTGGTCATGAGGCTGAACGGCTGCAGTGACTGCGGATGAAAGTCAGTGCTATTTGGAATTCATAGCACTATAATGTCTTCTTTCTAATTATTTTGTCTTCGATCCGAAAATTCTGATTATTTTGGGAAAGATAAATCATCAATGCCTTTCAACTACTGTCCTACTTTTCTCTTTGTGATTCTAGTACTAAGAATGATATTCTGCCTTAGGTAATATAACAAATATGTTTCGTTTCACTGGGATATCGACCACTTTTTCTGTAAAAGAGATAAAGAATGACCAGTATATAACAACAGAGAATTTTATTCTTTTCTTTTATTTTATTGCTCTTTAGTTTAAAATTCCTTGTTACAGATTATCTCTTTGAATGTTATACCTTAATTTATTCGAAGAATTTTTTGTTTAGATAGTTATTCGTAATTATTTTGTTTCTTAAATTAGTTTATAGTAAGAGAAATGTGCGCTTTGTATTATAATTTATTTGTTAATTTTTCTTACGTTAGCCATTTTGTTAAATTTATTATGCAACTTTAGGGCTATTTTAATGTAAATTATTGTTAAACTGATAATTAAATTGATATATGATTACCTTATCGTTATACTTGATGTACCTTGGTATTAATTGGTATTATTGGTATTATTTTAATGTGAATTATTGTTAAACTGCTAATTAAATTGATATATGATTACCTTATCGTTATACTTGATGTACCTTGGACCGCTTGTAAAATGTGTGGAGCTCTCGGATACTAGTATTAGGAGGGTGCTTCGCGGTGGCTCTCTTGTCATCTGTTGGCTTCTGCATGCATACATGCAGTCAGTGATAAAATCAACGAAACCGGTCGGTGTTGAGAAAAATAATATGTTCCACGTTTGAAATAAAAGTAACGACTGTTCTGAAAATGACTATTCGGTGAAATGAATATCAATCATTTGTAAATGGCACTCATTATTTTAGGATAAAAACACCATAATTATGCTTTTGCTACATTACTTTTTCACGCTCCCCTTTACCGAGCCTATCCGACTCATTGACTCACTAACATTGCGGATCAGGATCGGGTCCATCAGAACGAATCTCTTCGTTTTTCTTTCTCCCTAAACTGTGCGTGAGGCCTAGCCGGTTCATCAGAAGACGGCTGGCTGGATCACGTTTGTGAATCTTTAAAAATTCACTGCTTTTCTTCCTGAAATAAGTTTGGCCGCTGAGCCGGAAGAAAATTTAATGTTGAAGGAAAGATACAAAGGGGAAAGTGCAGACCTGCGGTGTAGGGATTAATGAGTGGAATATTGTTTTTTCGAGCTTTTGTTTTTGGATCGAAAAGAAAAAGAAAACTATTAAAGTTGGGTTTCAAGGATGGACTTCTTAAAGCATGAAATGGCAATTATCATGTTGTTCGTAGGAAAAAAGTAATAGAATAGATTTTAATGGAATATATTTTCTTTAATGAACTGAATCTTGTATATATGATCATGAAAGGAAAATGATTATAAAGAACATGGGTCCTTTATATATATGGTCCAACACGTGATATAAGAGTAAATACTTTTATAATAATGCACAGAAAATAGCCAAATAGCACTGATAAACATTGAAATAAAATTATTTCTTCATTTTATCCATATAAATCAAATGATGAGGCAATGATGGTGATTAATTTGATAATTTGAACAACTATTTTAATTTTGTTAGTATAAAATATCATTGCCTAACACTCACGTTATAGGAGGTAAATGATAATGATTGTCCTGCTTACAAAAGGTTATAACTTTTTATAACTAATGACAGCAAGAAGAATATTTGAACACAATACGGACGAGAGCCCTAATTTTCGAGTATAACTGTCTATATAACAATTATTTTATATAACTGTCCTTGGGCGCATGGATAATAACCCAGAGCTAATCCGTATCACTATCATACTTCACATAACAGAGAAATGGACAGTTCGTTAATTGTTGCAACAAAGGAGTCATTTAGGCAGAATCTTCGGTATATCTCTATGAAATGATACACAAGATATAATTTCAGCCGATTTAGAAGGTCACATGTGGTACACCATAATTTGCATATTTTACGTAATCAAATCCATCTTCCTCCTGACTCTAGATTCTGCATGTAAGATCTTTCACATGCGAAATGTTTCAAAATGTCTGCCACTTATGCTGTCCGTGTCAACAAGGAAAGTCACATAGAGCAATTATTTCTTATACAAACACAACTTTAAGCTTCCTTCTGTATTGTAACAATTTTCTTCTCATTCTACCATTGTTTAATGGAAATTATAACATACAGGGTGTCCACACTCATCGTAGTCCAACAGATAATATGTAAACCGTTAGGGATAGACGTATAGGTCCAATTGGAGAAATGTTCTAAATGAAGGAAAGAATTATAATATATGTTTTCTGAGTCACTAAATATATTTCTGAAAAAAATACGAATTCTAACTTTTATACGGTCACCCGGTTCTATCAGTCATATTGAGTAAAATATTCTTGAGTCCCATTCTTCTGCGATTAAAACTGAGCGAGTTTTGTAGCTTCGAATTTCACGATTTTCAACCAATCAGCTACCTCATGGAGCAAGTGCTGTGAACTGATTGGTGGATCGTCTTCAAGATGTCTATTGAAATGGTGTAAAGGGGTCTAAGTCAGCGATTTTGAAAGCTCAATAATTTGGCCAGTTTTAGTCACAGAAATGTTGGACTTTTCTGTTTAAAATATTAGAGTGTCAAGAATATTTTACTAAATATGGCTGATAGGACCGGGGGACCGAAGGAAAAGTTAGAATTCGTAACTTTTTCAGGAATATATTTATTCACTCAAACAACATATATTATAATTTTACCTTTAATTTAAAGCATTTTTCCAATGGAACTATATGTATATCTCTAACGGTTTAGAAATTAGCTATTGGACCACGATAAGTGTGGACACCTGTATTCATTTGTAATCAAACCAACCGTTTATACTTGGGTCAAAAGAGAAGAAATATATGTATACACTGTGACATGACCAACGTGGAAGCACACTGTATACAAAACATTATTGAAAATGATTTTAATTGGGAATTTACTCTTTAATAGCTTTTTACATATAAAATGAAATCAAATGTTTATATGTATGATCAGTAAATACAGATTTTATATAAGCCTGTACAACGCCATCTACGGTCAACATTTTGGGAGTAACGGGATATCATCCGATCCTTTCCAAACTCATGGCCTCTCAGATCTCCCGATATGACACCATGCTACTTTTGGTTGTGGGGATTTTTTGAAGTCAAAACTGTAACGCGAAAGACCTCCACCATTGCCAACACTAAAAGATACCATGTATCTTACATACAGAACGCTCCATGTCCCCGTGCTTGATGTCATGACAGCAACTGAACCGTTTGGGTGGATATGGGACAGTATCTTCCGTACAACAAGTAAAGTTGCTTGATGAACAATGTTGTGCCTCGTCTGACAGCTGTGCTGCTGAATGACGGAAAGCACCTTGATAAGTTATAAACGTACTTGTCACTTGTAAGCTATCTGTTAGACAAAGAAAATAACTTTTCAAACATTCTGCTTTTTGTTTTCGCCATAAAAAAGTCCGCATTCTTTCTCATCCGTTCGATGAGAGAAAAAACTTCATTTTTCGACTTTTTCTTTAAAGTTTTTCCTGAATATCTGATCACTCGGTACATAAGGAAAGTTGAACATATTGAATAAACGAACTTTTACGAAACTTAACATTCTTTTACTTTTAAATAAGCTGTCTTACACATTTTCTGCTGAAAGACACAGACAACTTCAGAAGAAACTAGGAAAATTTTAGCTCCCGAATCTCAAAACTTCTTCTGAAACTCACTCGCCGATATGAAAGCACTTTGAAATATACAAAATATTAAACCTACATACTTTATTCCAAGCAAAGCTAAAAGCTACGGACTATTTCCCCTGTTCCCTATCTAGCACACATTTGAATCAGGTTCTCCAAAACATTTTGGAGCCCAATTAAAGATCCCGTAGAGTACTTTGGGGAAAGAATTGACAACAGCTTCGTTATTCGACATCGCGTGGCAGCTTCGAAAAGGAATAGATTCCCCTTTTATTTCTTGTGAACGTGATATTGATCAAACAATTTGAAAGAGATTTTGCAGACATAAAAGTCGGGAAAAGATACTTTAGTGTCAATACGCATGAAATAGGTCGCGAATGGAAATCAAGAGTCGGTTTTGAAAAGGGGAAATGGCTTTACTTTGAAATCAAAGAATGTTTCTTGATATTTCGCAATAAAACAAGATTTTACTTTGAGTCAACTGAATAACCCGATTTTAGAATCTTGAAGTTTACTGAAATACTGAATAGTTTAAGTTCAGTATCTCAAAATACCTTACTTCGAATACAAATTCGATTTTCCTTTTAGTTAAAATAAGGACTTCGTTTGCGTCACAAGACTATCAATTGTATTACATCAACATGTATTTTTTATGCTAACTTTAAATGGAAGAAGCACATAGAAGCATACTGTCTTAAAAGATAGCATCTTGTGATTTATTGAAAAATTTCTGGCAATAAGGTCTTCGACTGGTAGGAATCTGCAGTGTTAAGTTTATAACAGATATTTAAAAAATTCATAAATATATGCTGCTGGTTGCGAAAAATTAAATTTTGTCTTCCTATTTGAAATTTCAAAAAATTGAGATAGGTCGTGTTGCATGTTAAGCAACGAATCAGTCATCAGAGAAATCAATTGATTATTCTGGAAGAAAAATTCAAACTATAATGCGTTAAAAACAGTTAAAAGAGGCAGATCGTATGCATATCTGTTAGATATTCCGACTAGCGAAGGATGAACAAGCTTATACACCCTTTATGAGATAAATTGAATGAAATATGTGACCCCAATATATAAGAATTGCACATTCTAGT
The DNA here is from genome assembly GCA_013235015.1 of Araneus ventricosus. NCBI lineage: Eukaryota > Metazoa > Arthropoda > Arachnida > Araneae > Araneidae > Araneus > Araneus ventricosus. Next base: position 554,102 of record BGPR01000498.1, on the reverse strand, counting down.
CACCTCAGTCGTTTAAATTATCGCATTGAATACTTGATGAAGCGGTTACTCCCCGTAAAAATAACAATTGAGAAATTAATGAACTTTGTCCGTTGCACGCAAAGGTGCCATTTACACTTATCGAGAGCATGTTTCTCTCACAGATAGAGCCATCAAAGAAGTCGCCGCACTTATTCTTTATGCAGGTAAGGTTATGAGCAACTCCTTTCAATCAAATAATGCAGTGGCGTAGTGAGTAGGGTTCCTTTCCCTGGGAAATCGTAAGATTTTCATACCTTTTGCATTCCCTGGAATTAGAATTGGTTCCCGCGAATTCCTGAGAAGAAACGTGCAGATAAACAAAATTATAAACTGAGGAAATCGGAATCACAATTTAAAAGCACATATTTGCTTGTGTTACTGATGGTGCTATTATGATGGTTAAGTGTGGAAAGAAATTGAGTTGTGAGTATCACCTGTGCTATGCATACGTCATACGCCAGGCCGTGTGTGATGTCCTTTTATAAGAAAATAATGGATTTGGGAGAAAGCTCAGTTGAGATAGGAAATATATCACATGAAGAAAAAGGAAAAGATATTGATGAAAGTGAGAAGCTGATTGAAGATTTAGAGAAAGCGTCAGATTAAGAATTTAAAGGTCGAATTGTAACAGATGCTATGCTTCATATTGCTTATGCAGAAAAAATTCTCTGACTAATATAAATGAAACTATAAAAAAGATAAAGGGCATTGAAAAATGTTTTCAGAAAATCACATCTCAAGAATGATATTTTACAGAATTATGCTAAATCAGAGTTTGGCTTTGAAAAGATGGTTTGTTAAGACACCAAAACACGCTGGAATATTTTGTTGTCAATGCTTGAAAGAGTTTTAGAGATAAAACCTCAATTTCAAAAGCATTAATTGATTTTAAAGAGCAACAAAGTTTGGCTAATGTAGAATTTGAAACTCTGACTGCAACTGTAGCAGGCTTGAAATTGGCCTAGAAAAACTATGCAGTCGAAACGCGACCTTGCTAACTGCATTGGGAGTATTTGCTTTCATTATTGGAGAATTAAACCGACAAAACTCAGAATTTGTTAAGAATATGAAATGTTCTCTGGTACAAAGACTTAGTGAGAGTTGAAATGTTAGTTTAATTGGATTAATGTAATATATAAATTTTGACAGAAAGTATGATGCTGCTGCAGTTACTGTTGATCATTCACGTTAACCAAATAAAATTTCTTTGATTTAACAAGTTAAAATAACTATGACAAGGCTTTTTTGCAAGGAAGACGAATCACTGTCCTACTCTTTGCAGTCAGAAGAAGAGGGCATGGAAACTTTGGAAGAGAAATCTTTTACTATGTTCGGAAAATAAAAAAGCGATCCACTCAAACACAAAGGTCCTACATTGATCAACTAACAAGAGTTCTAGCTTGAGAAATATAGTAAAGTAAGAATTGTAGTTCATTGACTCAACAAAAAATCGATCATGAAATATTATAAAACTGGGTGAATCTTTGAAAACAATTCCTCCAACATCAGCTGAAGCTGAGAGGACATTTTCTGCTGCCGGGTTGCTCATAGCAAAGCTAAGAACTATGCTGAGTGATAAAAGCATAGATTGATTATGTTTTTTAAATCAATACATTAAAAATGCATAACTAATATATTTTATTTGTATTTTTTAACTCAATATACAAAGGAGTATAATTTTTGGAATTTATGAATATACTTATTTTGTTTAACTATTATTGATATCAATTAAAAATAATTAATTTTTAGATTTTTCAAATTTCGATGCATTCTTGGGAATCCCGAGAATGACTGTTATTTACCTGGGATTTCCAGGATATTCCCATGAAGGGAAAAAAGTGCGAAAAAGTAAGACACCCTAGTAGTGAGGTTAAGTGGCGCTTGGGTCATAATATGATATTTTTGTCCCTCCCCATCATCATCTGATGCTTAGCAGTCAAACAGCCCCCGTAGCATGTTAATTTTTCACCCCCTCATTGTATTCAACTTGATAAAGTGACATAAAATCTAACGTTTTTCATCAAAGACAGTGGCGTAGCGAGGGTAAGTGGCACCAGGGGAACAACATAATTTATTTTACCACAATCGTCTGGTTTAGCAGGCGTAAATGCCCCCGGAATAAGGTATTATTTTTATCCTCATCATAATTTTCTTTAAGAAATGGCACAGACGCAGTAATGTTTTGACTCCATGGGACCCCCTAAAACTGGCGCCCAGGGTATCTGCACCCCCGGTCCCTATGCTACTGAATAAGGATAGATGGGTGAGGCTGCGCAAAGCCTTTTCCGCACTATGTCCGACTCGGTTGCTTGAGGTCGTACTTGAGGACATCGTGTCATTCGGAATCCGAACAGTCGTAGCATTCCCACGACGCGTACACAATCTACAACATACCATAGGAAATGCACTGAAGTCTCCGTCCTTCGACTCGCTGGCCTTTGATGTCCGGCATTTACCAGTATTTCACAGGAACGGTCGATTCACTCCAACTGTCTTCGCTCAAAAGAGAGTCTTTGCGTTCCCAAGGCGGGAGGTAAGTCATATTTCAGACAAAGAAGCCACTGACTGTGGGAACAGGGCTTAAGAAACAGATAAGTGCGATTGCAAAATTTTAATATTTTGGAAAAACGGTAATTCTTGTATAACATGCATGAATTAACTGGAAGATATATTGACATGAGAAGCTTAACTGAGCATACCATTTAACTTCTAATGGCAGCGGCTATAACGATGTGCTATGAGTTGAAATCCATTTCATTTCCGCTCGATTCACAATTGCTTCAAATATTAAACAGGCGCAATGCTTTTATACTATGTCTCGTGACAACGACTGAACAACATTTTGGCCATGCCGCATTGGATTTGTGGTAGAATCTTCTAAATGGATTCCATATTAATTAGACACTCAGTATTAAGATATGTCATTTAAGACTCGACTCGGGAATGAAAACTGTATAGTTTTTCATGGAAGAATTTTGTTTTAAGTTTTATTCTTCTTTTTAATCCTAAGATCTGAGTTAGTAAGCATTATTTTATTGTTAATCTGAATCCGACATTGCAGTAGTTTAAACATGTCAAAATCTGCGCCTTCCTCTATTGCATATTTTGACTGACAACTGGTATCGATGAAAATTATCATATTAGAAACTCCAATCTTTAACTCATGAGTTCAAAGTTAAATATCTTCTTTGGCCTTCAGCTAGAAGAAATGCGCAAGAAATCAATTTCAAGACAACGTTGACATAAGATCCAAACGTAAGAATGCGCGCAAAATTTACCCAAGTACGTACGATGCAATTTTGGTTTTCTTTTGACAACACCATGCATTTAGATAGAATCGCTTTTTCAACAAAGCCCGGACAAGCGTTCTTAATCCATTCATCAAGATCACGTCAACGAATGCTCTCAGCTGTTGGTTCTTGCTAACAGAATTTTTCTGCTTTCTTTCCATCTTCAAAGCTCTTTTCTGCTATGCTTTATCTGTTTTGTGTTATGGATCGCTTTTCCTTTTAAAGGTACATTGCATTTGCAGTCATCTGAATCACAAATGTGTTCTGAATCTTGCAAGTATTTCGGCTACAAAAGTGTTATTGTTTGTCATGATGCTTTTGACGGATAATGAAATAGGTGGAGATAGATTCAATTGGGTTTCAAACGAAATTTCTTTAAACATTTTCTATGTATTCCATGTACGGGAATTACCTTAATAGGTAATCAGTTATTTCCAATCAGAATAGGAGATACGTCATATTCTTCCCCCAAAAAATGTTTTATAAATAGGTCAGGAAGTTCGAAATAAGTAAAAGATGAAAACCATCAGTGCAGTTTTCTTCTTTTTTTAAAAAAAAAAATCTTCTTAAAGGATCCAAGTGAATCATTTGTAAAATTGGTGAAGTTAAAGTCTTGAATAAGTACGGAATTAAGAAGCAGTGAAATGCGTGTTCATATTAATTCTACAAAGGAAAAAACATTTTCTATGTTTTGTCCTCCATAAAGTTTTGAGAAACATTGTTTCTGTTCTTCTTATTAAAATTTTTTATTGATGAAATGACCAAAGCAAAGGTAAGAAAACAAGGAGAATGTAACTTTAATTGGCTTCATTGTCAACTTAATCAGTCTTCTCTTACCATTTTCGCAATTCAAAGAGAATAATTTAAGTTGTTGATATCGATGTCATGATAGCATCGATCGCTGGACTTTTTCACAGCCAATGTCTGACACGATAGTGACAAATATAACTCTCCAGTAGCGGAACCATCGTATCGGGGAAGATCAACCTTAAATATTTTGCTGTTAGTGTCTTTGAAAGTTATCCTCTTTTTAATGTGATACAAATGGCGTCAAATTCGACGCCCCCAAAGCTTATATGAACCACATATCTTTATTACTCGATGTTATTATTCCTGTACTCTAAAGCCGAGACAGGACACTAGCCACCACCGTAAGATTGATTCTGCAGCATAGGCATTTCTTCAATGGATTCAAAATAGTTGAAACACTCTTCTACAACTAGCGGAAAAATCGTGGAAGATATCTGCATGGACAATCCGATGCTGATAGGAAGTCTTAAATCTTCGCTTAACAAACACCACCACCTATCTCAGTTTTCCTATATTCACCAGAGGAATAAAAAAAAAACTGAATTTTCCTCAACCAATAACGAATATTTCTGACTTCGAATATTTCTATTTCTAATTTCTGGAAAAAAATGAGAAACTTGTAATTGATTATGAATAAAATTTGTTTTCTTCCTCTGGTAAAATTAGGGACACTGAGATAGGCGGTATTGCTTGTAAAGTGACGAAACGTATAATCACCAGTCACTAACATGAAATCTGTATACTTTATACCTTTGAACCAGAGAAAAATTAACTCTTAGTGTAAAGAAAAAAGAAAATCCGGTGAAATGAATCATAATTATTTGCAAACGGCATTCATCAGTGCAGAATTAATATACCATCATTATCCAGTTCTGTGTATATATACGGGCAATTCCACCTTTCCAATATACAGTGAGGATTCGGCTCATAGACTCACCAACCCTGCACATTAGGAAAGGGTCCATAACATCGGATCTTTTCCTTTCTTTTCTCCTCAAACAGTGCGTGTGGCCGCGTCGATTCATCAGAAGACATCTCGTGGAATCACGTTTTTGAATCGTCAAAAATTCATCGCCTTTTCTCCTGAAATAGAGTTAGCCGCTGCACCGGAAGAAAATTTAATGTTGGGTGAAGGATACATGACGGAACGTATATACCTATGGTGTCTGCTTAATGAGTCAAGACTTTCTTACATGTTTCTTTTCTGGATCAAGAAATGGCATTAAAAGTATAAGAATGAAGCTTTTTGGATGAATCGTCTAATATTTGAGATGGTAGCTAAGTTGTGTCACCAAAAAGAAGAGACATTATGAGTAATGATGGAAATTGTTTTCTCTTGCTGACTAAACTCTTCCTCTCTGACTGATACTGCATATGACCGAAGACTCTTTGCACGATTTTAAGGTAGAAAATATAATTTTTTAAAATATTTTTCGGTTGATTAGCATGGTAATACACAACTTTTGCGCCCTATTAGAATTCAATACCCAAAAAATCGAATTTTCGACCCACCCTAATAAATAGTTTATCTCTACTAATAATAATGGTGTGTGTGTTGGCGCTCTGAAGGATAGACCGCTGGACCTAGAGCTTCGAAATTTGACACAAGCGTATTTTTGAGGGTGGGAATGTGCACCTCTGAGCCCTTTTTTCGGAATTTTAATTAGAATTTTAATTAATTAAACACCAAGCAAAAATTTGTAGTTTTTCCTTAATAACTCCGAAAATATTTCAGTACAAAAATGAGTTTTACGCCATCTAAAAGTACAAGAAACAAAAAAACATTTTGAATGTTATCAATTAAGTTGCCGTACAATTTCTCTCTAAATTTAATAAATTTTTACAAATATTTTTAGGCATGATTTACAACTATACTTTTCATTGTTGAAGTGAAATACAAACTGTTTCCATTGTTTAAACAAATATTTAATTGTTTGTTTCTCTGCCATTTCTTTAAGCCAAGGAATTCACTTTCCTTCTTATTTCATCAATTTCTTTCTGAAATCTGTAAACAAAGTCCTTTAAGTTGGTTAGTATATTAGGAAATCCATCCAGTACACTGAAAGATGTTTTAATTCTTTTTATCAGTATGTTTTAATCCAGTTAACATGCTGCTGGACGTATAATGTCACGCAACGTTTTTATGTTGAAATCGAATGCGTATTTTGCGTGAGGAAAAATAAAGTTAAGTTGGCGACGAAAGGATGCAATTATTTTTAACATGACATAGACAGCTACTTCCCTCCTTTAGGGACGTTCATGTAGACAATGAGCAGTACAGGTGGAAGGCTACTAAAAGAGAATGGGTTAAATGTCTATCACAACTGCAAATTTAAAATGACTTTGTTAAGGAAATCATGAATGTCAAATTATGTATAAGAGATTCATTTGAAATTATATTTCTGGAGATTCAGCTGGTCGACAAAGGCGGCTAGTAGTTAAATAAATGAAACCCAACACAAAAAAGACCTGTACAAACAGATTTTTAGTAAAATAAATCGTCGCTTTTGAAATTTAAAAGATAAAGAAAACACTCAATTTTTCACAACCAATAACAGATATTTCTGAATTTTTTCACATCTAAAATGAACATCAGATCAAATTATTTATATCAAGTTGCTTATTTTACACTTTAAAGGTATATCATTAGTTATTATATAGAATACCTAGTTATTTTATAGAATAATAAGGTAAAGTGTGAAATAATTAATTTGTTATTCACTTATTATTTATTATACACATCAGTTATTCCATAGAAAAACTAGGTATTCTATAGAATAACTGAATTAAACACTTTAACTGTGACATATATGTAAATGATAAGAAAGGTAGATTCCAGAGTTCGATGGTCTGCAGAAATGGTATTTGAATGAATACAGAATTGTTCTAACACTCGTATTTATATAGAAAGAAATCGTACAAATTTTCTGCATTGGGAATTCCATACTGATAAAATGTCTGAGATGAATAATTATCAATTACTATTGTTAAACCTCAATGTGCGATACCTTTGAAATAATATGTCTTTAATCAATACAAAACAATTTTTTTCGATTGAAAGAAAATCAAACCAAATAGCATTCATTTCAGCAGGATGCTGGATCCCTATCAATATGCACTGCTGTGTTTTAACCACACATTAGTCAAACATTCCTTGGCATATTGGCGATTTGGTTCAATGACTCACTCACCTTGTAGAACAGGAACGGGTCCATTGGAACGGATCTTTTCCTTTCTTTTCTCCTCAAGCCGTGCGCAAGGCCTTACCGATTCATCAGAGTTTTAGATCTTACAAATTCAGCATTTTGCCTGAAATAGAATTGGCCGCAGTACGGAAGAAAATTTAATCTTCCTCGTGCATTTTACGTCCAAAATGTAATGTTGGTTGAAGAATACACAAGAGCAAGGCTAGTCCTATGTTGCAGAGCTTAATGAGGTTAGTTTATTTTTCAATTTTTGTGTCAGTATCAAGAATAAATAATAAAAATTTAAAATAAGTATGAACTATTTAATACGTTCGTGGCTAGTAAACCTTTTGTTAGACTGCAAAAAATAATAAGCCTACTAGATACATATGCTAGGGAAGTGCTACAGTTATAATTTATGAAATGTGCTATCTAACGGAAATGTGTTAATACACAAAGAAAAGACAAAACAAAATGAAAATGCTCAATGAACCAGTTAACCAATACTGTAATGGGCATAAAAATTTCAAAAAAATAAGGCTATATAAAATTAAATGCATGATAATGTAAGTTATAAGTTTGAATGTTATAGCATTCATGTTATTTAGCCTCACAGTGGAAATGAATGCTTAATTGTTATCGTTCTCGAGCGTGTAATCCATGAAAATGTAACTACGACTTGACAGGGAAAGAAAACTTTAAGTAACTATGAAAGTTATTGCATTATTTTTTCGGATGAACTATTTGCAGTGTTTTTGATAGGGTCCGTGGTAAGAGGCCAATTAATGAGGGCATACATATTAGCTTTTTTGGATAGATTATGTCAAATAATTATGCATGAAATTTCAAAAGTTTGAAATTGCTAATCAAAAACGAAAAACATCAGTTTTCAAGTGAAAGTTGCCACACGGTTGCCTTCCGTCATGGTTACGCATTTTAATCTGGGGAATATGTACGTAATTGCGAAAGTAAATGAAGAAAATATCATTATTAGCAACTCCACCTATCTCAATTTCTTGAAATTTCAAGTGAAAAATTCAGAAATATTCGTTATCAGTTGCGAAAAACAGAGTATTTTCTTAGTTGAAATTTCAAATTTCAAGGAATAAAATACTCTGTTTTTCGCAACTAATAACGAATATTTCTGAATTTTTTTCGCATGTGGTAGTAACGTGGTGTCTCATCGTTCTCTTCATATGTGGTAGTAACGTGGTGTTTCATCGTTCTCTTCACATGTGGTAGTATCGTGGACTCTTCGTTTTCTTCGCATGTGGTAGTAACGTGGACTCTTCGTTCTCTTCACATGTGATAGTGACGTGGACTCTTCTTTCTCTTCACATGTGGTAGTAACGTGGTGTCTCATCATTTTCTTTCCCTTATTATAGGGAATCGCGAGTACGTACGTGAGAAACCGCCGGACAAGTAAGCGGATTCTCGCTTCCATGGCGGACATATGTGTGTGGGGTTGAATTACCTCCACTCCGATGAGAGGAAGTACCTCCTTTGGAAGGAATAAGGCCGGGGCCGGTAATGGCTATTGGGAATCCCATCTCAGTTTCCGATAGCTGTCGTGAAGAATGTTCTTCACTTGACCCCTGATGCCTCGGCTGGGCGGGGGTAGCTCAACTTATGCTTCCCTTATTGCAAAGAGTTAAAGCCAAGCACACTATTACAAAATGGGCTTTTATGAAACATTCATTCTTTTCAAGTTTAAAATGAGCTGCCCTATAGATTCGTTGCTCATTCTCCCAGCACCACGAGTAGGTAGATGAGCAGCCGCCAGTCAAATAAGATAAGAGGGGTCTCCCTTCCCGGGTGGTACAAAAATCGTTGGAGTTTGCCCTCTGCCGGTGATGATGCGTGCCTTCCACGAGAGGGGTCGGACCGTGGCCGGTGATGGCTACTAAGCCTCTGGCACTAGAACGCTAGCTACTTCATCGACCGATCAGATACACCGGACGGTTTCGCGCTAGGTCGGGATGATTTCGGTATGAGTTTTTCGTTGCTCAAAAGACGCGGGCTTTATATGTAGGAGTGAGGAAATTTTTAACTCCAGACTATTGAAACATCCTGTGACACAAAAACATTCGAAAACACACAAAATATTAACCTCCAAAGTTCTTTATTCATGGCAAAGCGCGAAGCAGCGACTTTTCCCAAATTGGCATAAATATGAATCAGTCTCAGCAATAAAATATTTCAGAGCCTAATTATAGCTCTGGTCGAGCACTTTGGGGCAGGAATATACAAAGGCTTCGTTATTCGGTGTCGTGCTGCAGTTTCGAAAAGAAATCGAACCCTCCTTTCCAACGGAGGGGCGCGATATTGATCACATAATTTGAAAGAGGTTTCCCCGACATAAAAGTCGGAAAGAGGTGCTTTCGCGTCAATACGTCTCATGGGAGTCGCGAACGGATATCAAAGCTCGATTTTGATTGGGTAGAATTGTTTTTTCCAAAATCACAAGAAGGGTACGTGATGTTTTGTAATAAAATATTTTTTCAATTGGATCCGCTGAAAAATCCATTTTTAAAGCGCTTGATTTTACTGCTGTACCGATCACTACAACTGATGCTATTTGTTTTCTTCTCCTTCCGAGTGATTTGGTAATTTGATTTTCTTCGCTTTTTTTCGTTCTCTATTGGCCCTCTGACTGCTTATCCCGCGATTTCCGAGGGTAGAAAGTAAGTCTATTTTCTGCTGCATCCTTTCGCAAGATATGGCGCTTACTCAGTAATATTATAGCTTTGAATTGTATTATACTAAGAAAGCATTGCCTATAAATAACAATTCGCTTCGTTCAACCGTATTTGAATGTGCTTGCGAACGATGCATCTAAATAGCGATTTAAAAAAATTCGGCAGTTGGAGGGTTAGCTTCAATTTCGCTTTCATGTTGCTCAGACGGAAGAACATCTGTTTTAATACAGAATTTTTATAATTAAAGTTAATTAATTGTTATAATTAATTGTTGTTATTATTATAATTAATTAATAAAGTTAATTAGTTGTTCTAATTGTTTATTATAACAATTGTTATTATTATAATTAATTAATAAAATTAATTAATTGCTATAATTATTGTTATAATTAATTGTTATAATTGTTTATTATAACACTTGTTATTATAATAATTAATTAATAAAGTTAATTAATTGTTATAATTGTTTATTATAAATTTTTTTATTATTTTAATTAATTAATAAAGTTAATTAATTGTTATAATAATTGTTATAATTGTTTATTATAACAATTGCTATTATTATAATTAATTAAAAAAGTTAATTAATTGTTATAATTAATTGTTACAATTGTTTAATACAGAATAGTTATAATTATAGCTTGCCTATTGAGAAGACCCTAGAGACTGTTCTAGGGCTCCAAACGAAAAAAAAATTATCTAATATGTAGTAGAACATATTAGATAATTACTAGTGTGTATTAGTGATGCATTCTGTGAAAAACCGAGAAAAAGAACGAAATAAAGATAGAATTTACGTCAATAGGTATCGCTACATTAATATCTGAGGTGATTTTTGCAGATTTTCTTTTTCTATAACTGAAGGAAAATTGGACAGTTAATTAGAATTTTTTTAGTTTAATTAAAAACGCTGCCGAAATTCAATTCTGACGGTTGTAATATTCGTAACGAATATATATATATATATATATATTTGTAGAATGATTAAAATATTTAAAGAAAAAAAGAAATTGATTATATAAAAAAAATCGCTTGTTCATAAAATAAATTAATTTAAAAATATCGCTTGACTGAAAAAGAAATTAATTTAACAAAATCGTTTGGTATTAATTCTTTTCTAAAGGTTATAAAAATAGTGTGGCAACGATATATTTGTCTTTTGCTAACCTAGCAACGGAAAAGAATAATGAATTGAACATGGTATTCGATTTCAGTTAGTGATGCAACGTTTGTGATGTAAGTGTATGTGTTTGTTTTACATGTTTGTGCTGTGGAAAACGTCCAATAAAAATATTATTTTTGATAAAGAAGGTTCCACGAATCTTCATGCTATGTTGAAATACATCACACCTTAAAGACTTTTTTCGATTAAAATATCATTTTTATGCAAGACCATGCAACATTTCACACTACATTTTCTTGTTTCCACATTAACATTAACGCCACTGTATATACCACAAGCTCGAAACCCAAAGGCTTGGCTGTCAGATGTATGGGTATATGTGGAGGGAAGTGCATACCGTGCTCCCAGAGGAAGACAGGATTGACCTCACATCTGTCCTCGCGGCCGTCCTAACACCCCCGCCGAGAGTTCATTGGAAAGAGAGCAAAGGCGCTTTCTTGGATGAGTCTAGTCGAATACAAACGGCCTTAAATGCTATCTTTTAGATTTACAGAGCCAAAGAATATATAATTGAATGTTGAAAATATACTTGAATAATGGCAAGTTTTGCCATGAGAAAAAAACATATTACGAAACACTTGATATGAAAGCGGGAAGAAAAAAATAGTCCCTCACATTAAGAAAGGAAATATACGAAGAACAACACTTCTTTGTTACAAAAAAGGAAGAAATAATAAAAAATAGTGCGTCACTTGTACTACATTCTAGTGAATTTTATTTCGTTTGAATCGACAGGCGACCTCTGAATAGGCGAACTTTAATTAAAAAAACCCTGTAGATATTCTTTTTCAATTGTTAGAAGCTCGCCATTGTAAAAAACGATTCGATAATTTTCTAAAATATAATTCAATAATTATAATTAAAATTTTTGAGCTACTTCTCGGTAAAGTTTTTGTTTCTTAAGACTATGTTCTCATGAGAAATATTTTTTTTGCTGCACGGCTCGCTTCTGAACAGACGAGCGGGCCGCCGTGGCCTAGTAGTAAGATTCCGGATTCAGGGACGGAGGGTTCCAGGCTCGAAACCGGATCCCACCGAGGATCCGCCGCGAATGTGGGCCTAATGCCCACTAAATCATACGTAGGGGCCAAATGTCCTCTGGCTGTGTTGTTGTTTCATGTCCCCCTGGTCCATATACTAGACCAGGTCCATGATACCATGTCGCTCTAACAGTATCATAAGTCCATCTCCCCCCTCACTCCAAAACAGCTTCGCAGAGGCGCCAATACAGTCAATGACAGGAGCAGGAGAAGCAGGACAGGAACAAGGGCAAGAGGAATGAGTCTTTTCTTTGTCGACGAATTTCAAGCTTTTGGTATGGCCACTACGAAGTTTGAAAAATGCAGTCTGTGCGGATCTTGTACCTTCGGACTGTAGAGACAGACCAGGACGATTTCCAGCATACCATTCCTGTGCGGGAGGGACTTTCGAAGTAGAATTTGCTTTAGCCCTGTGGATAGAAGATATTTCGGATGCGAAGGGTTCACCAGAGGCGGCAGAAGGAAGAGCACTTCCCTCTTTCGCAAGCAAGTCCTCCACTTCATTGCCGAAGACTCCAACAAGGGAGGGAATCCATTGAATGCAAACTCTAATTTTCTGCGAAAGTGAAACAATTTTGGACATAATTTCTTGACCGGTTTCTTCTGAAATTTTCGGCTAATTTTTTAAGTATTGGATTGAACTTTTGCTGTCCGTCAAAACATAGGTGTCGCTAGTTTCAGAACGAAGGGCGAAATCCAAGGCCTCTCTGATTGCAAGAAGTTCGGATCGGAAAACCGAACAGTTATCTGGGCTGCCACAACACCTCTAGATGTTGTGGCATGGAAGTTTGGAGAGGGGGATGCCAGCTCAGCTATCGTCCTCGTCATCTGACTGCGGTTCAAAATGACGAGGTCCATCCAAAATAAACTTCGTGTTGCTTCAAAACGTTACATTAATATAAGTAAACTAAACAAAAACTGAACAGTTGAGCCGGCACTCTCCGGTCCGCGCCGAATGAAACTGGCGTTTGCCTTCATGAATGATCGAGGAAAATTCATTGTTAGCTATAAAAAATAACTCTTAAAAAATAAGCGTGAAACTTTTTACTCTCTGTACATATAAAAGGATGCTTTTTTGCACTCTGTAAAAAAATCCTGAGGAAAAAAATGTTTCACTGTATTCAAGTCATTTTTCATTTTTTATTGAAGCTTGAGGAAAATAATGGCCGAGAGTAATTAATCACTCTTTTTTTGCTTCCATCATTATTGTTCAATCTCACAAATAATGAAAACACTTTTAATAAAATGGAAATTATGAAACAAGTACATAACAATTTAGTTTGCTGTAAAAGTGTTTAATATTATTTTTTAAGAAATAATGAAATGGATATTTTTTTCGTGTTGCATTTTCTAAATATCAAATAATTGAATTCAAAATATTACAAATTAACAATTTTCTGAAAAGCAAAACAAAATTATACTACTCAGCATTATAAAAAGCAACGAAATTTTCAGGCCAATTTTGTACTTCAGAGATAAACTATCTTAAGTACAACAATAATACAAAAATTTATCGTGAGATTTATCTCGAAATTGGAAGGTGGTGGGTGGAAGGGGACCATTGATAGGCTTTGTTATATTAACGTCCCGTTTTGAAGCAACACGAGGGCTGTTTTGGTACGGACCTCGTAATTTTGAACCACGGTCAGACGACAATGACGACGCCTGAGCTGGTGCCCCTCTCTCCAAATTTCCACTCCACACCAGCGGGAGGACGTTTGGCCATTATGTATGATTTAGCGTGCAGCGGGCCCCATACACGGCGGATCTTCAGTGGAGGCGGGTTTCGAACCTAGAACCATCCGGCCCCAAAGCCGAGACCCTACCACTAGGCCACCGCAGCCCCAATAATTGATAGGCTTTCATTTGAAATAAAATTTATCGAAACCTGTCCTGTGGTTGGTGATGGGGAGATGTCCAGTGGTTTTCTCCACACAGAATGTACAGCGCAGTAGTATTTTTTCGATTTCTGCAGAAAATGGAGGGTGGGAGCAGGCGATCATTGATGACATGTTTAAGCGTCATAAGTTTCCATATGAAATAAAAATTGTCAGGGTTGATCCTGTGGTTGAGGCTGGGGGGCCTGGTCATTTTGTTTTGCCAATTATTTTTATATATAGATTTTATCATTACAGTCCGCAATTTATTTTTTCAGATCAGTTCTCTTTCGTTCGTTTTGAATTTCAGCCACGACACTTTGCACATCCGAAAATGAGTTCGGAATAATGCAAATCCGATAAAAACTTCAAAATCTTCAAAATTGGACTTCAGTTTACTTCTCAGGTTTATCAGCAGGTTTACTTCTCATCACCTCGCCAAAATACGTTCAAGTTACAAGGGCTTAACATCAAAGGCCACAGATGAAATACGAAGAATGTTTAATTAAAATATTTATGATATTCAATCAGACTTGCTATCGTAATGATGCAAACCACTACAGAATTATTTCATCGTAAAGTCCCTTCTACCTAATGGAATAAAAAAATTTTAATGAGTCTTCTCAAAAAATGAAAAGGGGGAGGATCGAAATTTCACTGCTTACTCTGTCTAAAGAGTTTAACCTTCTGTCGGCCACATCCAATCAGTGAGATGAAGCACCCATAATTTTTAGTGCCTCTGCAGGTTTTGCCGAGACCTCTAGTTGCTTACTGGTTCCCTACCATTCACACTAGGGTATTGTGGTTTTTTCTCTAATGCTCTTTTTATTTATGTGAGGGACACTTTAATCTGGTAAATGAGTTGCGGCCGATTACGTTTGTATTTTTGATTTCCTAACCTTGTCTCAATATTTCCTTTCGTATACCTGCAAAAGTTGGTATACCTGTGTCCCAACCCCCAATTCAATGATATTGATCGTTAATTCAAATATATTGTTTCAAAACTATCGAATTTTTTAAGGTTCTCAATGGCAACAGTTGTCATTGCTAAGGAATCTTACGGGAAAACAAACGTCAACTCCCTCTTGAATTCCTAGGCATTTTGTTAGTTGGAATTGAAAGGAGATAGAAAAAAGTTATTTAAAAACGCAAATATAGCTTTGTAGGACCAAATAATTCAGTTTGATAAGATTTTTCTTAAGCCTAAGCAAAAATTTAATTTTTAATCTCTCAATTGAGTGGCACCCGATCGTGTTATTGTTGGTATTGCGCCCGACCGAAGGTAAAACCGACCCTGTACCCTTTGGTTCAATGCCGATCCAGCTAATAGGCTCTCTAATCTTCTGGTTGAGGAACGAACCCATTAGAACGGATCTTTATTTTTTCTCTTCGGGAGATGCGCCGGAGGCCTCGCCTATTCATCGGAAGTCGTTTCGCGAGATCACGTTTTTCAATCTTAAAAAATTCATTATCTTTTTTTTCCGGAAATAGAGTTGGCTGCTGCACAGAAAGAAAATTTAACATTATGTGAAGAATACAAGAGCGAAGGCATACCCTTGCGGTGTAGGGGTTGAGTAGAACAGTTTTTGAAGATTTTGTTTGTAAATTTAAAAAAAGAATAAACTTTTAAGAATGGGAAGTTATAGGATGGACCTTCTAATGTGTGAATAGGAATCTATATTGTCCAGAAAAGTAAGAAATAAGAAGGAATTTTGATGCAATATAGTTTCTTCTGTATGCTGAATGTTTCGCCATGCGTCTGACTTGAGTACGATAAGAGAATGATATATTTTTATTTATTATTCCCCAAGTGAACCCAGCTTACGCAAAGGTTGTAAAGCTTGTCACGAGTCGGCGGGTAAAAAATTTCGATACAAATAATGCAACATAAATAATTGTATAATAATAACATTACATTACAATATAAAAATTTCAATAAAAATACAAACAAAAACATAATAAATAAATAAATACATAAGAACAAAAAAGTATAAAAATTAGATATAATAAATAAAATCTATAAAATATAGACACGAAAAAAAAAAAAATAAAATGAGATAAAATAAAATAATAAAAAAACGACAAATGAAAAGGATAAGGGAATGAGAGATTACGAAATTAAAAAAAAAACATTTTTCACGCTGTGTTAGGAGACTATGTGTGTGACAATAACAATATTCAGTAAGTTGTCTCACTTATACACTGTGATAGTGGACACTCTGCTTGCAAAAGTAACAATATCATTCAGTTTGTGAAAGTTAAATACATATTTGAAATAAGAGCAACGGCAAATGATGCGAGAGAAAAAGATTATTCAGTGAAAGGAATCAGAATCATCTGCAAGTGTTATCTATTATTTCAGGATAAATGCTCCACCATTATGCATCACCACAAACTGATTCAGTTCTCGCTGGTCCAGTGCCGACCCGGCTCATTGACTCTCTTACCTCACAGTTCAAGAACGGGTCCATTATAATGGATCTTTCACATTTTTCATTTTTCTCTTCGATAGCTGTACTTGAGGCCCCGCCAATTCATCAGAGGCAGGTTCGTGGGATCACGTTTTTGAATCTTTAAAAATTCATCAACTTTTTCCCCGAAATAGACTTCGCCGATGTACCGGAAGAAAATTCAGCGTAGGATAAAGGATACATGAAGAAAAGGGATAGCCTAGAAGCGTAGGGTTTAACGAGTGGAGCATTTCTTTAGCTTTTGTTCCTGGATTGAAAAGAAGAAGAAAATTATGAGAGAGAGGGGTTCTAGGATGGGCTGTTTAATGCATGAAACGATAATTATAATATTCAGAAAAGGAAAAAATATTAAAGCGGACTTTGATGGAATGTATCGATCGCTTAACAAGCAACACCACCTATCTCTATTTTTTGAAATTTCAAAGAGGAAGAAAATGCTCAATTTTTTTGGACCAATAACGAATATATCTGAATTTTTTTGAATCTTAATTTTTTTATGAATATGAGACACCATGTTTCAACCTAGACGTGAAAAATAGTTAGAAATACGCGTTATTGGTTGCGAAAAATTTATTTGTATCTCCCTCTTTGAAACTTCAAAAAATTGAAATAGGTTGTGTTGCTTGTTAAGCGACCCTATTCGACTGAGAGGGTCACCATGTGTCTGACTTGAATATGACAGGAGAATAAGAGCACAGAGAAGCCTTAGATTTAGAGACAGAGTTAGTTTTATAGACGACTAAAGATATTGGAAGGAGAAACAGAAAAACAAAACGCATTAACCAGTAGAAGTTGTAGACATAATTTGAAAACAACAAACATGCATTAAGTTATAAAATATCACAGAAAAATATTCTTCAATTTGCAAATGTATCGGCAACGTCTATTATTTAGTCAATGCTACGAACTGTTATTTTCATTTTATTAATATGAATTTTATTTTATGGCAGGGTGAGTTATTTGGAAATGTTACCAAAAGGCTCGACAGGGACAGCTGATTTTCACAAATATAGCCAACGGTTTTTCATTTGCGGAATATAGGCTGGTAATCGAAATTCAGCTAGATAAATAAAAATTGATCAAGAGTATTTTAACACAGAATATGATTTATACATCAGATAAAACATGTAAAAGATACGCAACAATCCTTTTAAACGGAAAGAATTTTTTAGAGAAACTACACTAGAGATTATTTTACAGGTGTCTTGAAGTGTCTTCATTTTATTGTCTGCGAATAAGACGTCAGTTCCGGGTAGGTGGCGACAGGCACAAAGTTACAAAATCCGATTTGCGGTTAGAAATTCATCATGTTTAAAACAGAGTCTGCTACTAGCGTTGCACTATTCGTCGATTAGCATGCTATGTTATCTTACAGGATATCTTAAAACACTTTGTACCGCCTTTAAGAGGTGATAAAACGTATATATAAAAATATGCGAAAGTCATCACACAATGAATGCAATGTAATTCAAGCGGCAAAGCACTAGGGAATGGAATTGCTGTGTTAGTAAGTGATGTTTGGCGTAGTTTACGTAAATTTGGCTATCTGCCATTAAAAATTTTCAAACTGATAAAAGACATGAATAACTGGGTGAGAATGAAAGAGACCGTAAGAAAATAAAGAATCAGGAAGTAGGTTATAGAAATTTGCGAAAACTGCAACAACCGACATGGACATTCGCATATCTTTCATGTCAGCTGCTCCTAATAGACTACAAGTTTCTCATCAGAATCGATTGGTCTGTTTTGATAAATAGGTCTCTCCATATGAATCCACAGGTCAAAGTTTAGGCACGAGAGATCTTGCGACAGAGATTGAATGAGATCGCCTCGACTGGAAAACGTCCTTTAGCGCTTTGTGCTTGAATTATGTGGTGATTTGTGATTATGTACGTGTGTTCTATTCCTCTTTAAAGCAGGCCATTCACTTCACAGATAAACTGGATATTTTGGAACGCGAGAAGAAAAAGCCATAAAAATCTATGGAAATCAGCCAAATGGCTTGTGGTTTTTGGAATTCCGTCTGGAGTGAAATCGGAGTGAAAACGCAAGAGAGGCTAGAGAAAAGAACATTGACTTGTGTACATTGAAGCCTCGCTTTGAGGGTAGCATAAATTAAAATCTGCTGACTGGGGAAAATCAGAGAGCGAGTAACAAGCAGCTGCAAAGAGGGAAAGAAGAACGCTCCCCCTACCTTCGTTCAGAGTTAGTGTCCTTTTAAATACAAGTGATTAGCGTGCCTGTATTTTTCGATTAAAATGAGAGAAAAAGAACCCAGGGCTTAGGACAAATGGCATGGCTATACTTCGAGTGAATGGCCGGCTTAAGGTTCATACCTAGAAATACGTGAGGCTGTGGGAAAAAAGTGCGGTAACAAGAGCTCTGATGGGTGCACAAATTTATCTTGTGAATTAAATTCCCATCCCAGAGAAGCCTATAACGTACCTGCAGCCTGGACCTCACTACAAGTAATTTCATCTCTTTAGACCGTTGAAGAAGTACATGGAAGGTTGGCTATTCAGAACCCTTGCCGGAGTTTAGCAAGCCACCTTGATAAGGCTCCACAACCTTGATGCTGATTTCTTTCATGCCGACTTCTTACGGATGACATAATCGCCAAGCATTGATACGGGTCTTTTAAGTGCTAAATAAATCAAATCTGAAAAAAGACATGAAATTGAAAAAAGTTGGCGGGCAATGATTATTTTACTCTGATAAAAATGAATAATGTTAATAAATAAATAAAATCTGAAAAAGGACATGAAATTGAAAAAAGTGGGTGGGCAATGGTTTATTTTATTCTGATAAAAATGAATAATGTTAATAAATATATAAAATCTGAAAAAAGACATGAAATTGAAATAAGTGGGTGGGCAATGGTTTATTTTACTCTGATAAAAATGAATAATGTTTTAGAAATCTAATAAAATGAGCACATAGAATAATAAAAAAAGTGCAAGTCTAATCCTTTTTAGCTCAGTTATATTTTAAAAAATTGATTTTACTTTCTTAATTATATCATTCTCTTCTTTCACATAATTAAAAAATCAGGCGCAAGTCGATTTCTAATTATGATGATAAATCAAAATTGCTTCTATTTTCTCCACTGGCCTGTTTCTTGAGCCCGGTATCTTACGCATAGTTTAGGAAAAAACGGGACAAATAATAATTCGAGACTGAGTAGTGAAATACGGTGACAGTCCCGTATATACAGGATACGTGGCAACCCTACGACTTCGATGGGTTGGTGTATCCATGGAACAAATGCTTCAACAACTACGATGACTATGTGGAGGAGTAATTTGTACCAGTGCGCTACTACATTGTGTATTTCCTTGAATTCGTGAATAAAGGTTTTCTTTCAGAGGAGTTATTAACTTCTTTTCCTTGAACTGCCCTAATATAAAGCAACAAATTAATACTAATATGTGATAACTAACTAATATGTGTTATATTTTTTAATATGTCATGGCCCATTTGTTTCATGCTTATATCGTTTCAAATTATACAGCATACCAAATTGCAAATGCCGTTTACTAGGTGATGTAGACCCTATGTTTTTGACTGTACTTTCACTAAAAAATTTCATTTAAATACACCTGCTGACGCAAACAAAACCGCATGATTTGATATTTCAGTTAATATTAAATTAGGACTTGTGAAACTGAAAGGGATCTTCAGCATTTCCTGTTGCATTTGCAGTGAGCTTTCTGGTTGATGAAACGTTGTCAAAAAATATATTATTGTTATTTTAGCATTTGTGTTTTTTTATTTCTTCTTGGAATATAAAATTTTGAATGTGTTCTATTGAGTTGTCACGCATGCTGTAATGTCTTTAATATCCTAAGTTTCCTAAGACCTTTTGCTTCCTGTTTCACTATTTGATGTTGTTTCATGAATTTTTTTGTCATTTCCTTTGTCTTCTGTTTAATTTTTCAGAAATTTTGCTTTTGTTGTTGCTTTTTTGCATGCAGTGTAATTCAGTTCTGTTGTGATGTTTTAGAATTTGATGCAATGTTTTTTCTTTCTGTTTTGTCGTCATTTTGAACTCCTCGTCGTCCGGTTCAGTACCTTGCATCCTCTCACCCTCTGGGTATACTGTGCCGGCCTGGGCAAATAAATAAATAAATATAAAGTAACTTGCATAATAAGCGCAAGACGTTTCTGATCATGCGGCTGAACGGCTGCAGTGACTGCGGATGAAAATCAATGCTATTTGGAATTCATAGCTCTACAATGTCTTCTTTTTAATTATTTTGGCTTCGATCCGAAAATTCTGATTATTTTGGGAAAGATAAATCATCAATGCCTTTCAACTACTGCCCTACTTTTTGCTTTGTGATTCTAGTACTAAGAATGATCTTCTACCTCAGGTAATATAGCAAATATGTTTCGTTTTACTGGGATATCGACCACTTTTTCTGTAAAAGAGATAAAGAATGACCAGCATATAACAACAGAGAATTTTATTCTTTTCTTTTATTTTATTGCTCTTTAGTTTAAAATTCCTCTCGTTACACATTATCTCTTTGAATGTTATACCTTAATTTATTCGTAGAATTTTTTTGTTTAGATAGTTATTCGTAATTATTTTGTTTCTTAAATTAGTTTTTAGCAAGAGAAATGTGCTTTGTGTATATATTTTATTTGTTAATTTTTCTTACGTTAGCCATTTTGTTAAATTTATTATGCTACTTTAGGGCTATTTTAATGTAAATTATTGTTAAACTGCTAATTAAATTGATATATGACACCTTATCGTTGTACTTGATGTACCTTGGACCGTTTTTTTTTTCTTTTAGTAATATGTGGAGCTCTCTGATACTAGTATTGGGAGGATGCTTCGCGGTGGCTCTCTTGCCATCTGTTGGCTTCGGCTAGGCTTCTGCCTAGCCTTCGTTTGGTTTCTGCATGCATACATGCTGTCAGTGATAAAATCATCGAAACCGGTGGGTGTTGGGAAAGATAATATGTTCCACGTTCGAAATAAAAGTAACAACTGTTCAGAAAATGACTATTCGGTGAAATGAATATCAATCATATGTAAATGGCACTCATTATTTTAGGATAAAAACACCATAATTATGCTTTTGCTACATTACTTTTTCACGCTCCCCTTTACCGAGCCTATCCGACTCATTGACTCACTAACATTGCGGATCAGGATCGGGTCCATCAGAACGAATCTTTTCGTTTTTCTTTCTCCCTAAACTGTGCGTGAGGCCCTCCGGTTCATCAAAAGACGGCTGGCTGGATTACGTTTGTGAATCTTTAAAAATTCAGTGCTTTTCTTCCTGAAATAGGGTTGGTCGCTCAGCCGGAAGAAAACTTACTGTTGAATGAAAGATACAAAGGGGAAAGGGCAGACTTGCGGTGTAGGGATTAATGAGTGGAATATATTTTTTTCGAGCTTTTGTTTTTGGATCGAAAAGAAAAAAAAAACTATTAAAGTTGGGTTTCAAGGATGGACTTCTTAATGCATGAAATGGTAACTACCATGTTGTTCGTAGGAAAAAAAGGAATAGATTAGATTTTTATGGAATATATTTTCTTTTATGAACTGAATCTCGTAGATATGATCATGAAAGGAAAATTATTATAAAGAACATGGGTCCTTTATATATATGGTCCGACACGTGATATAAGAGTAAATGCTTTTATAATAATGCACAGAAAATATCTAAATAGCACTGATAAACATTGAAATAAAATTATTTCTTCATTTTTTCTATATAAATCGAATAGGCAGTGATGATGATTAATTTGATAATTTGAACAACTATTTTAATTTTGTTAGTATAGAATATCATCACTTAACACGCACAATGTCGGAGGTAAATGATAATGATTGACCTGATTACAAAAGGTTATAACTTCTTGTAACTAATGATAGGAAGAAGAATTTGAACACAATACGGACGAAAGCCCTAATTGTTGAGTATAACAGTCTATATAATAATTGTTTTATATAACTGTCCTTGGTCGCATGGATAATATCGAAAAGCTAATCCGTATCACTATCATACTTCACATATCAGAGAAATGGACAGTTCGTTAATTGTTGCAACAAAGGAGTCATTTAGGCAGAATCTTCGGTATATCTCTATGAAATGATGCACAAGATGTAATTTCAGCCGATTTAGAAGGCCACATGTGGTGCGTCATAATTTGCATAGTTTACGTATTCCAATCGATTTTCCTCCTGACTCTAGAATCTTCATGTAGTGAATTTCACAGGCGAAATGTTTCAAAATGTCAGCCACTTATGCTGTCCGTGCCAACAAGGATAGCCACATAGAGCAATTATTTCTTATGCAAACACAACTTTAAGCTTCCTTCTGTATTGTAACAATTTTCTTCTCTTTCTATCATTGTTTATTGAAAGTTATAATATACAGGGTGTCCACACTTATCGTAGTCCAACAGATAGTATGTAAACCGATAGAGATAGACATATACTTCCAATTGGAAAAATGCTTTAAATGAAGGGTAAAATCATAATATATGTTTTTTGAGTCACTAAATATATTTCTGAAAAAAATACGAAATCTAACTTTTTATACGGTCCCCCTGTTCTATCAGTCACATTTAGTAAAATTTTCTTGATATTCTAAAATTTTAAACAAAAAGAGTCTCACTCTTCTGTGATTGAAACTGAGCGAGTTCTGTAGCTTCGAATTTCACGATTTTTAACCAATCAGCGACCTCGTTGAGCAATTGCTGTGCATTGATTGGTGGATCGTCTTCAAGACGGCTATTGAAATGATGTAAAGTGGTCTAATTCAGCAATATTAAAAGCTCCAGAACTCGCTCAGTTTTAGTCGCAGAAGAGTGGGACTTTTTTGTTTAAAATATTAGAATGTCAAGAATATTTTACGATGTATGACTGATAGGACCGGCGGACCGAATAAAAGGTTAGAACTCTTAACTTTTTCAGGAATATATTTATTCACTCAAAAAACATATATTATAATTCTTAACTTCATTTAAAACATTTTTTAAGATTGGAACTATGTGTCTACCTGTAACTGTTTAAACATTAGCTATTGGACCACGATAAGTGTGGGCACCTTTTATTCATTTGTAATCAAACAAACCATTTTGAAGTATCATGTATTTTATACTTGGGTCAAAAGAAGAGAAATATATACATTCACTCTGACATGATCAACGTGGAAGCACGCTGCATAGAAAACAATAATGAAGATGATTTTAATTGGGAATTTACTCTTTGATAGTTATACACATATAAAATAAAATCAAATGTTTATAGGCATGATCAGTAAATAAAGATTTTAAATAAGCCTGTACAATGCCTGCTACGCTCAACATTTTGGGAAGATCGGGATATCCTCCGATCCTTTCCAAACGCATGGCCTCCCACATCTCCCGATATGACATCATACTATTTTTGGTTGTGGGGATTTTTTGAAGTCAAAAGTTTAACGCGACAGACCTCCACCATTGCCAAAACTAAAGTATGCCATGTATCTTACATACAGAACGTCGCCCCATGTCCCCTGTTGTCATGACAGCAACTGGACCGTTTGGATGGACATGGGACAGTATCTTCCATACAACAAGTAATGTTGCTTGATGTTGTGAACAATGTTGTGCCTCGTCTGACAGCTGTGCTGCTGAATGACGGAAAACACCTTGATAAGTTGTAAGCTTACTTGTCACTGGAAGCTATCTGTTAGACAAAGAAAACAACTTTTCAAACATTCTTTTTCTTGTTTTTGCCATAAAAAAAATTCGCATTCTTTCCCATCCGTTCGATGAGGGAAAAAATTTCGAGTTTTTCTTTAAAGTTTTTCCTGGCTTTTTGATCCCTCGGTATTGAAGAAACGAACTTTTATGAAATTTAACATTATTTTACTTATAAATAAACTGTCTTACACATTTGCTGCTGAACGACACAGCCAACTTCTGAAGAAACGAGGAAAAGTTTAGCTCCCGAATCTCAAAACTTCTTCTGAAACACACTCGCCGACATGAAAGCACTTTGAAATATGCAAAATATTAAACCTACATACTTTATTCCAAGCAAAGCTAAAAGCAACGGACAATTTTCCCTGTTCCCTATCTAGCACACATTTGAATCAGGTTCTCCAAAACATTTTGGAGCCCAATTAAAGATCCTGTAGAGTACTTTGGGGAAAGAAATGACAACAGCTTCGTTATTCGACATCGCGAGGCAGCTTCGAAAAGGAATCGATTCCCCTTTTATTTCTTGTGAACGTGATATTGATCAAATAATTTGAAAGAGATTTTTCAGACATAAAAGTCGGGAAAAGATACTTTAGAGTCAATACGCATAAAATAGGTCGCGAATGGAAATCAAGGGTCGGTTTTGAAAAGGGGAAATGGCTTTACTTTGAAATCAAATAATGTTTCTTGATATTTCGCAATAATCGATTTTACTTTAAGTCAACTGAATAACCCAATTTGAGAATCTTCAAGATTGCTGAAATACTGAATAGTTGTCGTTCAGTATCTCAAAATACCTTACTTCGAAAACAAATCAGATTTTCCTTTTAGTTAAAATAAAGACTTCGTTTGCGTCACAAGACTATCAGTTGTATTACATTAGAATGTATTTTTATGCTAACTTTAAATTGAAGAAGCAAATAGCAGCATAGTGTCTTATAGGACAGTATCTTGTGATATATAGCGAAATATCTGGTTATAAGGTCTTCGACTGGTAGGAATCTGCAGTCTTCAGATATTGAATAGTTTTCGTTCAGTATCTCAAAATGCCTTACTTCAAAACCAAATATGATTTTTCTTTTAGTTAAAATAAAGACTTTGTTTGCGTCACAAGACTATCAATTGTATTACATCAACATGTATTTTTATGCTAACTTTAAATGGAAGCACATAGCAGCATAGTGTCTTAAAGGATAGCATCTTGTGATTTATTGCCAAATTTCTAGCAATAAGGTCTTCGACTGCTAGGAATTTGCAGTGCTATGTTTATAACAGATGTTTAAAAAATTCATAAATATATGTTGCTGGTTGCGAAAAATTAAATTTTTTCTTCCTATTTTAAATTTCAAAAAATTGAGATAGGTGGTGTTGCTTGTTAAGCGGCGAATCAGTCAACACAGAATTCAATTGATTATTCTGGAAGAAAAATTCAAACTATAATGCGTTAAAAACAGTTAAAAGAGACAGATCGTATGCGTATATGTTAGATATTCCGACTAGCGAAGGATGAACAAGCTCATACACCCTTTATGAGATAAATTAAATGAAACGTGAGACCTGAATACATAAGAAATGCACATTCTAGTCACCTCAGTCGTTTAAATTATCGCATTGAATACTTGATGAATCGGTGGCTCCTCGTGAAAATAACATGGAAGAAATTATTGAACGTGGTCCTCTGCACGCAAAGGTGCCATTTACATTTATCGACAGTCTTTTTCTCTCACAGATAGGACCATCAAAGAAGCCACCGTGCTTAGACTTTGTCCAAGTTCGGTTATGAGCACCTCCTTTCAAACAAATAACGCAATGGCGTAGTGAGAAGTGTTTCTTTCCCGGGGAAATCGTAAGATATACGTACTTTTTGTACTCCCGGGAATTAGACTTGTTTCCTGGGAATTCCTAATAACAAACTTGCAGATACACAAAATTATAAACTATAATAAAATTAGGGAATTCGAAATCACAATTGAAAAACATATAGTTGCGTGTGTTACTGATGGTGCTAGTATGATTGTTAAGTTTGGAAAAATAATGATTTGTGAGTGTCATTTGTGCTATTTACACGTCATACGCCAGGCCGTGTCAGATGTTCTTTTATAACAAAAGAGTGGATTTGGGAGAAGGCACAGTTGAGATAGAAAAGATATCAAATGAAGAAGAAGGAAAAGATATTGATGAAAGTGAGGAGCTGATTGAAGATTTTGAGAACGCATCAGATTAAGAATTTAATGGTCGAATTGCAACAGATGCTATGTTTTACATTTCTTATGCTGAAAAAAATTCTATGATTAATATAAATGAAACTATGAAAAAGATAAGGGGTATTGTAAAATTTATTCAGAAAATCACATCTCAAGAACGCTATTTTACAGAATTATGCTAAAGTAGAGCTTGGCTGTGAAAAGTTGGTTTGTTAAGACACTCTGGAATAGTTTGTTGCCAATGCTTGAAAGAGTTTTAGAGATAAAATCAGCAATTTCAAAAGCATTAATTGATATTAAAGAGCAAGAAATTTTGGCTAATGTAGAATTTGAAACTCTGACTGCAACTATAGCAGGTTTGAAATTGAAATAGAAAAACTATGTAGTCGAAACGCGACTTTTCTAACTGCCGAGGGAGTATTTGCTTTCATTATTGAAAGTTGAACCAACAAAACTCAGAACTTGTTAAGTATATGAAATATTGTCTGGTATAAAGAATTAGTAAGAGTTCAAATGTTATTTTAGTTGGATTAATGTAATATATAAATTTTAAAAGAAAATATGATGCAGTTACTGTTGATCTTTCACATTAACCAAATAAAAATTCTTTGATTCGACAAGCTAAAATAACTATGACAAGGCTTTTTTGCTAGGAAGACGAATCACTGTCCTACTGTTTGCAGTCAGAAGAAGAGGGCATGGAAACTTTGGAAGAGAAATCTTTTACTATGTTCTTAAAATAAAAAAGCGATCCACTCAAATACAAAGGTCCTACATTGATCAACTAACAAGAGTTCTAGCTTGAGAAATATAGTAAAGTAAGAATTGTAGTTCTTTGACTCGACAAAAAATCGATCCTGACATATTATAAAACTGGATGAGGCTTTGAAAACAATTCCTCCAACATCAGCTGAAGCTGAGAGGTCATTTTCTGCTGCCAGGTTGCTCATAAGAAAGGTAAAAACTGTTCTGAGTGATAAAAGCATAGATTTATTATGTTTTCTTAAAGAAATACTTTAAAAATGCGTAATTAATATATTTTATTTGTATTTTTCATCTCAATATATACAGCAGTATAAATTTTGGAATTTATGAATATCCTTATTTTGTTTAATTATTATTGGTATCAACTAAAAATAACTAATTTTTAGATTTTTCAAATTTGGATTCATTATTGGGAATCCCGGGAATGACTGTTATTTCCCAGGGATTTCCAGGAAATTCCCGTGAATGAAAACAGTGCGGGAAATCTGACATCCTAGTAGTGAGGTTAAGTGGCTTTCGGGTCATAATATGATATTTTTGCCCCTCCCCGTCATCATCAGATGTTTAGCAGTCAAACAGCACTCGGGGCATGGTAATTTTTCGTCCCCTTATTATATTCAACTTGAGAAAGTAACATAAAATCATTAATGTTTTGTCATCATGGACAGTGGCATAACGAGGGTAAGTGGCACCAGGAGAACAACATAATTTCTTTTACCATAATCGTCTGGCTTAGCTGGCGTAAATACCCCCGGAATTAGGTATTATTTTTATCCTCATCATAATTTGCTTTAAGAAATGTCACAGAAGCAATAATGTTTTGACTCCATGGAGCCCCCGAAAACTGGCGCCCAGGGCATCTGCACTTCCGTGGCCCTACGCCACTGAATAAGGGTAGATGGGTGAGGCTGAGCAAAGCGTTTTCCCCACAATGTGTGACTTGGTTGCTCGAGGTCGTACTTGAGGATATCTTGTCGTTCAGAATCCGACCAGTCGTACCATTCCCACAACGCGTACACAATCTACAACAGACAATAGGAAATGCACTGAAGTCTCTGTCCTTCGACTCGCTGGCCTTTGACGTCCGGCATTTACCGACATTTCACTGGAACGGTAGAGTCACTCCAGCTGTCTTCGTGCAACAAAGAGTCTTTTCGTTCTCACGGCAGGAGGTAAGTCATACTTCAGCCAAAAGGCCACTGACTTTGGGAACAGGGCTTAAGGAACAAACAATATGAAGTATCTGGCCTTTGACGTCGGGTATTTACCGACATTTCACTGGAACGGTCAAGCCACTCCAACTTTCTTCGCGCAACAAAGAGTCTTTGCGTTCCCACGGTGGGAGGTAAGTCATACTTCAGACAAAGAAGCCTCTGACTGTGGGAACAGGGCTTCAGAAACAGCCAGTGCGATTGCAAAATCTTAATATTTTGGGAAAACGCTCATTCTTGTATAACATGCATGAATTAACTGGAAGATATATTGACATGAGAGTCTTCTCTGAGCATACAATTTATCTTCTAATGGCAGTGGTTTCTAACGCTGTGCTATGATTTTAAAACCATTTTCTTTCCGCTCGATTCATATTTGTTTCAAAAATTAAACAGGCGCAATGCTTTTATTCTACATCTCAGGACAACAGCCGAACAACATTTTGGCCACGCCGCGTTGCATTTCAGGTAGAATATTCGCAATGGATTCCATATTAATTAGACATTCAGCATTAAGATGTGTCATTTAAGATTCGACTCGGGAATGGAAGCTGTATAGATTTTCATGTAAGAATTTTGTCTCAAGTTTTATTCTTCCTTTTAATCCTATGATCTGAGTTAGTAAGCATTATTTTATTGTTAAACTGAATCCAACACTGCAGTATTTTACACATGTCAAATTCTGTGCCTTCCTCTATTGTATATTTTGACTGACAACTGGCATCGATGAAAATTATCATATTAGAATCTCCAATCTTTAACTCATGAGTTTAAAGTTAAATATCTTCTTTGGCCTTCATCTAGAAGAAATGCGTAAGAAATCAATTTTAAGACAACGTTGTTTTCATAAGATCCAGACGTAAGAATGCGCGAAAAATTTATCCAAGTACGTACGATTCAATTTTGGTTTTCTTTTGACAACACCATGCATCGCATTTTAGATAGAATCGCTTTTTCCACAAAGCCCGGATAAGAGTTCTTAATCCATCCATCACGATCAAGTCAACGAATGCTCTCAGCTGTCGGTTCTTGCTGACAGAATTTTTCTGCTTTCTTTCCATCTCCAAGGCTCTTTTCTGCTATGCTTTATCTGTTTGTGGTAAGGATTACTTTTCTTTTTAAAGGTACATTGCATTTGCATTCATCTGAATCACAAAAGTGTTCTGAATCTTGCGAGTATTTCGTCTACAAAAGTGTTATTGTTTGTCATAGTGCTTTTGACGGATAATGAAATAGGTGGAGGTGGATTCAATTGGGTTTCATACGAAATTTCTTCAAACATTTTCTACGTATTCCATGTACGGGAATTACCTTAATAGGTAATCAGTTATTTCCAATCAGAATATGAGAAATGTCGCATTCTTCCCCCAAAAATATTTTAGAAATAGGTAAGAAAGTTCGAAATAAGTAAAAGATGAAAACCATCGGTGCAGTTTTTTCTTTTTTTAAAAAAAAATCTTGTTGAAGGATCCAAGTGAATCATTTTCAAAATTGATGAAATTAAAGTCTTGAATAAATATGGAATTAAGAAGCAGTGAAATGCGTGTTCATATTAATTCTACAAAGGAAAAAACATTTTATGTGTTTTGTCCTCCATAAAGTTTTGAGAAACATTGTTTCTGTTCTTCTTATTAAAATTTCTTATTGACGAAATGACCAAAGCGAAAGCAAGAAAACAAGGAGAATGTAACTTTAATTGGCTTCGTTGTCATCTTAATCAGTCTTCTCTTACCATTTTCGAAATTCAAAGTGAATAATTTAAGTTGTTGACATCGATGTCATGATAGCATCGATCGCTGGACTTTTTCACAGCCAATGTCGGACACGATAGTGACTATTATAGCTTTCCAGTAGCGGAACCATCGTATCGGGGACGATCAACCTTTAGTACTTTGCTATTATTGTCTGTGAATGTTAGCCTCTTTTTAATGTGATACAAATGGCGACAAAGTCAACGCTCCCAATGCTTATATGAACCACATATCTTTATTTCTCGAGATCATTATTGATGTACTCTAAACCCGAGACAGGACGCTAGCCACCACCGTAAGATTAATTCTGCAGCATAGGCATTTCTTCAATGGATTCAAAAAAGGTGAAACACTCTTCTATGACTAGCAGGAAAATCGTGTAAGATTCCTGCGTCGACAATCCGATGCTGATATGAAGTCTTAAATAGTCGCTTAACAAACACCTCCACCTATCTCAGTTTTCCCATATTCACCAGAGGAAGAAAAAAGCTGAATTTTCCTCACCCAATAACGAATATTTCTGACTTTGAATATTTCTATTTCTAATTTCTGGAAAAAAATGAGAAACTTTTAATTGATTATGAATAAAATTTGTTTTCTTCCACTGGTAAAATTTGGGGAACTGTGATAGGCGGTATTGCTTGTAAAGTGACGAAACGTATAATCACCAGTCACTAACGTGAAATCTGTATACTTTAAACATTTGAACCAAAGCAAAATTAACTCTTAGTGTCAAGAAAAAAGAAAATCCGGTGAAATGAATCATGATTATTTGCAAATGGCACTAATGAATGCAGAATTAATATACCATCATTATCCAGTTCTGTGTCTAAATACGGGCTACTCCACCTTTCCAATATACAGTGAGGATTCGACTCATTAACTCACAAACCTTTTACAATTGGAAAGGGTCCATAACATCGTATCTTTTCCTTTTTTTTCCCCTCAAACCATGCGTGTGGCCTCACCGATTCATCAGAAGACATCTCGTGGAATCACGTTTAAGAATCGTTAAAAATTCATCGCCTTTTCTCCTGAAATAGAGTTAGACGTTGCACCGGAAGACAAATTAATGTTGGGTGAAGGATACATGAGGGAACATATAGACCTACGGTGTCTGCTTAATGAGTCAAGACTTTCTTACATGTTTCGTTTCTGGATCAAGAAATGGGATTAAAAGTATAAGAATGAAGATTTTTGGATGAATCGTCTAATATTTGAGATGGTAGCTAAGTTGTGTCACCGTCAAGAAGAGTCATTATGAGTAATGATGGAAATTGTTTTCTCTTGCTGACTAAACTTTTGCTCTCTGACTGATACTGCATATCACCGAAGACTCTTTGTACGATTTTAAGGTTCAAAATATAATTTTTTAAAATATTTTTCGGTTGATTAGCATGGTAATACACAACTTTTGCGCCCTATTAGAATTCAACACTCGAAAAATCGATTTTTTCGACCCACCCTAATAAATAGTTTATCTTTACTAATAATAATGGAGAATGCGTGTGTGTGTGTTTTGGCGTTCTGCAGTGCAGAACGCTGGACCTAGAGCTTCGAAATTTGACACAAGCGTATTTTTGAGGGTGGGAATGTGCACCTCGGAGCCCTTTTTTCGAAATTTTAATTAGAATTTTAATTAATTAAGCATGAAGCGAAAATTTGTAGTTTTTCCTTGATAACTTCCGAAAATATTACAGTACAAAAATGAGTTTTACGCCATCTGAAACTGCAAAAAACAAAAAAAAACATTTTGAATGTTATCAATTAAGTTGCCGTACAATTTCTCTCTAAATTTAATAAATTTTTACAAAAATTTTTAGGCATGATTTACAACTATACTTTTCATTGTTGAAGTGAAATTCAAACTGTTTTCATTGTTTAAACAAATATTTAATTGCTTGTTTCTCTGCCATTTCTTTAAGCCAAGGAATTTACTTTCCTTCTTATTTCTTCAATTTCATTCTGAAATCTGTAAACAAAGTCCTTTAAGTTGGTTAGTATATTAGGAAATCCATCCAGTAAACTGAAAGATGTTTTAATTCTTTTTATCAGTATGTTTTAATCCAGTTAACATGCTTCTGGACGTATAATGTCACGCCACATTTTTATGTTGAAATCGAATGCGTATTTTGAGTAAGGAAAAATAAAGTTAAGTTGGCGACGAAAGGATGCAATTATTTGTAACATGACATAGACAGCTACTTCCCTCCATTAGGGACGTTCATGTAGACAATGAGCAGTACAGGGGGAAGGCTACTAAAAGAGAATGGGTTAAATGTCTATCACAACTGCAAATTTAAAATGACTTTGTTAAGGAAATCATGAATATCAAATTATGTATAATAGATTCATTTGAAATTATATTTCTGGAGATTCAGCTGGTCGACAAAGACGGCTTGTAGTTAAATAAATGAAACCCAACACAAAAAATACCTGTACAAACAGATTTTTAGTAAAATGAATCGTCGCATTTGAAATTTAAAAGTAAAGAAAACACTCAATTTTTCACAACCAATAACAGATATTTCTGAATTTTTTCACATCTAAAAGGAACATCAAATCAAATTCTTTATATCAAGTTGTTTCTTTTACACCTTAACGGTATATCATTTGTTATTGTAAAGAATGTCTAGTTATTTTATAGAATAGCAAGGTAAAGTGTGAAATAATTAATTTATTATTCACTTATAATTTATTATACACATCAGTTATTCCATAGAAAAACTAGGTATTCTAAAGAATAACTGAATTATACACTTTAACTGCGACATATATGTAAATGATAAGAAAGGTAGAGTCCAGAGTTCGCTGGTCTGCAGAAATGGTATTTGAAGGAATACAGAATTGTTCGAACACTCATATTTATATAGAGTAGAAATCGTACAAATTTTCTGCATTGGGAATTCCAAAGAGATAAAATGTCTGAGATGAATAATTACCAATTACTAATGCTAAAGCTCAATGTGCGATACCTTTGAAATAACATGTCTTTAACCAATACAAAGCAATTTTTTCGAGTGAAATAAAATCAAACCAAACAGCTTTCATTTCAGCGGATGCTGGATCCCTATCAATATGCGCTGCTGTGTCTTAACCACACATCAGTCAAGCATTCCTTGGCATATTGGCGATTTGGTTCAATTACTCATTAACCTTGTAGAACAGGAACGGATCTTTTCCTTCCTTTTCTCCTCAAGCCTTGAGCAAGACCTTGCCGATTCATCGGAGTTTTAGATCTTACAAATTCAGCATTTTGTCTGAAATAAAATTGGCCGCAGTACCGGAAGAAATTTAATGTTCCTCGCGCATTTTATGTCCAAAATGTAATGTTGGTTGAAGAATATACAAGGGCAAGGCAGAGCTTAACGAGGTGAATTTATTTTTCAATTGTTGCGTCAGTATCAAGAATAAATAATAAAAATTTAAGATAAGTATAAACTGTTTAATACGTTCGTGGCCAGTAAACCTTTTGTTAGTCTGCAAAAAAATATTAAGCCTACTAGAAACATATGCTAGGGAAGTGCTACAGTTCCAATTTATGAAATGTGCTATCTAACGGAAATTTTTTTAATACATAAAGAAAAGACAAAACAAAATGAAACTGCTCAATGAACCAGTTAACCATTACTGTACTGGGCATAAAAAGTTCCAAAAAAAATAAGGCTATATAGGAGTAAATGCACGATAATGTAAGTTATAAGTTTGAGTGTTATAGCATTCATGTTATTCAGCATCACAATGGAAATGAATGCTTAATTATTATCGTTCGCGAACGTGTAATCCATGAAAATGTAACTACGACTTGACAGGGAAAGAAAAATTGAAGGAACTATGAAAGTTATTGCATTATTTTTTCAGCTGAAGTATTTGCAGTGCTTTTGATAGGGTGTGTGGTAAGAGGCCAATTAATGAGGGCATACATATAAACATTTTTGCATAGAATACGGCAAATGATTATGTATGAATTTTTCAAAAGTTTGAAATTGCGAATCAAAAGCGAAAAATATCAGTTTTCAAGTGAAAGTTGCCACACGGTTGCCTTCCGTCATGGTTACGCATTTTAATCTCGGGAATATGTACGTAGTTGCGAAAGTAAATGAAGAAAATATCATCGTTCCACAAGCAACTCCACCTTTCTCAATTTCTTGAAATTGGAAGTAAAAAATTCAGAAATAATCGATATTAGTTGCGAAAAACTGAATATTTTCTTCGTTGAAATTTCAAAGTTCAAGGAAGAAAATACTCAGTTTTTCGCAACTAAAAACGAATATTTCTGAATTTTTTACACATGTGGTAGTAACGGGGTGTCTCATCGTTCTCTTCACATGTAGTAGTGTGGCATCATCGCGGCATCTGGCAATATCCTGAATTGTGATTTCATGAAGATCGGATCCGCCCTCTTTGTGATGTCACCTATCGACCAATAGCGACGAGCCTGTTACTGTATATAAGGACTGATTGCTACTGTTCATTCTCTGCTCTTCCTTGTTTGTATCATTTGATTAGCTAGCTGTATAATGTTTTTATGATTTAGTATTTTAATTTAATTGTTATTTCATTAAATTTGTTTTTTCATTAACGTGTAGTCTTGCTTTGACTTAGTCACCATTTACGCACAATGCAATACTTCTGATTTATGTGAATTCAGGTATGATAGATCGAGAAGCCGAGTAGGGTAGTATCGTACAGGTTAACATGTAATAACGGGGTGTCTCATCGTTCTCTTCATATGTGGTAGTAACGTGGTGTTTCATCGTTCTGATCACATGTGGTAGTAACGTGGTTTTTCATCGTTCTATTCACATGTGGTAGTAACGTGGACTCTTCGTTCTCTTCACATGTGGTAGTAACGCGGACTCTTCGTTCTCTTCACATGTGGTAGTAACGTGGACTCTTCTTTCTCTTCACATGTGGTAGTAACGTGGTGTCTCATCGTTCTTTTCCCCTTATTATAGGGGAAGCGCGAGTACGTGCGTGAGAAACCGCCGGACAAGTAAGCGGATTCTCGCTTCCATGGAGGATATATATGTGTGGGATTGAATTACCTCCACTCCGATGACAGGAAGTACCTCCTTTGGGAGGGATAAGGCCGGGGCCGGTAATGGCTATTGGGAATCCCATCTCAGTTTCTGATAGCTGTCGTGAAGAATGTTCTTCACTTGCCCCTGATGCCTCGGCTGGGTGGGGATAACTCAACTTATGCTTCCGTTATTGCAAAGAGTAAAAGCCACACACCCTCTTACAAAATAGGCTTTTATGAAACATATATTGTTTTCAAGTTTAAAACGAGCTGCCCTATGCATTCGGCACTCATTCTCGCAGCACCACGAGTACGTGGATGAGAAGCCGCCAGATAAATCAGATAATAGGGGTCTCGCTTCCCAGGTGGGTACAAAAATCGTTGCAGTTTGCTCTCTGAAGGTAATAATGTGTGCCTCCCACGAGAGGTGTCGGACCGTGGCCGGTGATGGCTACTAAGACTCTGGCACTAGAACTCGAGCTACTGCATCGACCGTCACTCAGATACACCGGACAGTTTCGCGCTAGGTCGGGGTGATTTTGATATGAGTTTTTCGTTGCTCAAAAGACGCGGCCTTCATGTGAAGGAGTGAGGAAATTTTTAACTCCAGACTATCAAAACATCTCTTGAAACATCCTGTGACACGAAAGCATTCGAAAACACACAAAATATTAACCTCCAAAGTTCTTTATTCGTGGCAAAGCGCGAATTAGCGACTTTTCCCAAATTGGCATAAATATGAATCAGTCTCAGTATTAAAATATTTCAGAACCTAATTATAGCTCTGGTCGAGCACTTTGGGGCAGGAATATACAAAGGCTTCGTTATTCGGTGTCGTGCGGCAGTTTCGAAAAGAAATCGAAGCCTCCTTTCCTACGGAGGGGCGCGATATTGATCACAAAATTTGAAAGAGGTTCCCCGACATAAAAGTCGGAAAGAGGTGCTTTCGCGTCAATACGCATCATGGGAGTCGCGAACGGATGTCAAAGCTCGATTTTGATTGGGTAAAATGGTTTTCTCCAAAATCACAAGAAGGGTTCGTGATTTTTTTTAATAAAATATTTTTTCGATTGGATCCGCTGAAAAATCCATTTTTAAAACGCTTGATTTTACTGCTGTACCGATCACTACAACTGATGCTATTTGTTTTCTTCTCCCTCCGAGTGATTTGGTAATTTGATTTTCTTCGCTTTTCTCGTTCCCTATTAGCCCTCTGACAGCTTATCCCACGATTTTCGAGGGTGGAAAGTAAGTCTATTTTCTGCTGCATCCTTTTGCAAGATATGGCGCTCACTCAGTAATATTATAGCTTTGAACTGTATTATAGTAAGAGAGCCTTGCCTATAAATAACAATTCGCTTCGTTCAACCGTATTTGAACGTGCTTGCGAACGATTCATCTAAATAGCGATTTAAAAAAATTCGGCAGTTGGAGGGTTAGTTTCAATTTCGCTTTCATGTTGCTCAGACGGAAGTACATCTGTTTTAACACAGAATTGTTATAATTAAAGCTAATTAATTGTTATTATTATAATTAATTGTTATAATAATTGTTATAATAATGTTATAATTAATTGTTATAATTAAAGTTAATTAATTGTTGTTATTATAATTAATTGTTATAATCATTGTTTTAATTAAATGTTATAATTGTTTATTATAACAATTGTTATTATTATAATTAATTAATAAAGTTAATTAATTGTTATAATTATTGTTATAATTAATTGTCACCTCTCGCTGTTGTGGCATGAAAATTTAGAGAGGGAGATGCGAGCTCAGCTATCGTCGTCGTCATCTGACAGCGATTCAAAATGACGAGGTCCGTCCAAAATAACCCTTGTATTGCTTCAAAACGGGACGTTAATATAAGTAAACTAACTAAAACTGAAAAGTTGAGCCGACACTTTCTGGTCCGCGCCGTATGCAAATGGCGTTTGCCTTCATGAATGATCGAGGAAAATTCATTGTTAGCTATAAAAAATAACTCTTAAAAAAATAAGCTTGAAACTTTTTACTCTCTGTACCTATGAAGGGATGCTTTTTTTTGTACTCTGTAAAAAACTCCTGTGGGAAAAAATGTTTCACTGTATTTAAGTCATTTTTCATTTTTTTTATTGAAGCTTGAGGAAATTAATGGCCGAGATTAATTAATCACTCTTTTTTGCTTCCACCATTATTGTTCATTCTCACAAATAATGAAAACACTTTTAATAAAATGGAAATTATGAAATAAGTACATAACAATTTAGTTTACTGCAAAAAGAGATTAATATTATTTTTTAAGAAATAATGAAATGAATATTTTTTCATATTGCATTTTCTAAGTATCAAATAATTGAATTCAAAATATTACAAATTAACAATTTTCTGAAAAGTACTACAAAATTATATTACTCAGCATTATAGCGCAAAGCAACGACATTTTCAGGCCAATTTTGTGCGTCAGAGATAAACTATCTTAAGTACAACAATAATACAAAACTTTATCTTGAGATTTATCTGGAAATTGGAAGGTGGTGGGTGGCAGGGGACCGTTGATAGGTTTAGTTTAGTTATATTAGCGTCCCGTTTTGAAGCAACACGAGGGCTATTTTGGGACGGACTTCGTAATTTTTAACCACGGTCAGACGACAAGGACTACACGCCTGAGCCGGTACCCCTCCCTCCAAACTCCCACGCCACACCAACGGGAGGACGTTTGGCCACTACGTATGATTTAGCGTGCAGCATGCCCCATACACGGCGGATCTTCAATAGAGGCGGGTTTCGAGCCTCGAGCCATCCGGCCCCAAAGCCGAGACCCTACCACTAGGCCACCGCAGTCCGGACAATTGATAGGCTTTCATTAGAAATAAAATTTATCGAAACCTGTCCTGTGGTTGGGGATGGGGAAGTGTCCAATGGTTTTTCCCCCACACAGAATGTACAGCGCAGTGGTATTTTTTCGATTTCTGCAGAAAATGGAGAATGGGGGCAGGCAACCATTGATGACACGTTTAAGCGTCATAAGCTTCCATATGAAATAAAAATTGTCGGAGTTGATCTTGTGGTTGAGGCTGGGGGGACCTGGTAATTTTGTTTGCCAATTATTTTTAGATTTTATCATTACAGTGCGAAATTTATTTTTTCGGATCAGTTCTCTTTCGTTCTTTTTCAATTTCAGCCACGAAACTTTGCACATCCGAAGATGAGTTCAGAATAATGCAAATCCAATAGAAACATCAAAATCAACAAAATTGGACTTCAGACAGATTACTTCTCTGGTTCATCATTATGTTTACTTCTCATCAACATCACCAAAATACGTTCAAGTTACAAGGGCTTAACATCAAAGGCCACAGATGAAACACGAAGAATGATTAATTCAAATATTTATGATATTCAATCAGACTTGCTATCGTAATGATGCAAACCACTACAAAATTATTTCATCGTAAAGTCCCTTCTACCTAATGGAATAAAAAATTTTTAATGACACTTCTCAATTCAACGACTCAACGTTTATCCATTATTAA
Source organism: Araneus ventricosus (assembly GCA_013235015.1). Classification (NCBI taxonomy): domain Eukaryota; kingdom Metazoa; phylum Arthropoda; class Arachnida; order Araneae; family Araneidae; genus Araneus; species Araneus ventricosus. The sequence continues at coordinate 515,345 of BGPR01000498.1, read as the reverse complement.
GTTCTGAATCTTAAAAACTCTGTTATTTTTTAGAAACAATATGAATATGGCACTGAGAAGCCAATAAATCCTTTAAGGGATAAATTAAACGAATTATATTACCCGAATATATAAGAAATGCATAATCTAATCACCTCAGTCGTTTAATTTAACGCATTAAATACTTGATAACGCGGCGCCTTTCCGTGAAAATTACATAGAAGAAATTGATGAACGTGGTCCACTCCATGTAAATGTCCCATTTACATTTATCGAGAGGCATGTGTCTCTCACATATAGAACCATCAAAGAATCCAGTGATTTTGGTAAAGCTAATTTAATGTAAATATTGAGGCTGTGGGTGGAAGTGGCAGGCGTTATTGCAATGTTTCAGTATTTTTAAAATAATCATATCCATGAACATAATACAAGTAAATCAATTTACTCGACGGTACAAAAGGGCTGATCTGGCTCTCCTGAGCGTAGAATGAATATCGAAGGAACAGAGCATGTTATCTATCTTCTAATGACGCGTTATCTCATGCTCTGTTGTAACACAAAAGTCTATTTTCTTTCTTCCAGATTAAGAATGTATTTCTAAATCATGCAATCATTACACATTTCTTATGTACAGTGAAACCAGTGTATAACGATACTGCCTCTAACGGTATTTACGTTGGTTCCGGCGGAATTCCTATTTACTCAATGTATTTTGAGCCTGCCTACAACGATAATCATTATTTAGACTCACCTGGCTATAACGATAATTTTACTTCTTTAGAAAACTGATTCATACAATCTCGATTTTTTTTCTTGTAAAATGACACCATATGCCCAAGAATGGAAATCAAAATCATTCAAAGAAAGCAAAAACTAAGATAAATATTCTGCGAGAATCGAATTAAACAAACAAGGAATCCATTATCCACTTTATCAAGGGCTAAGGACTATATTCAAAATGGATTCGAAATATTTGGGAAATATTTCTGTAAAATGCTTGCATTACGCCAAATATAGCTTCTCTTATCCCGAAATTTCCCAACAGAAGACAAAGGAGATCAGTACTATCTAATAAGCATTATTTTAGAAGAAAAAGGAAAACCAAACACAAACATAGAAACGCTAATAAGATTGTTGTGTTAAACAGAGAAAGCAAAAAACTAAGATAAAAACTCTGCGAGAATGGAATTAAACAAAAAAAAGAATCCACGTGGCGAAGAATTTAAAATTACATGGGAATTGGTGGTTAAGGGGGCTGGAAACCACAGCCTGTTATAGGAGAGAGATCCATGGAGGGAGGCTAATGACTGGAATGTGAACAGATGCTTGTTCCTCTGTCTCCTGTTATGCATAAACCTGTTCATTCGCATTTAGTAAATTGGACTCCGCACTTGTTCTTTGAAATTCGCTTTTAATGTGCTAAAGCCTTGAATCTAGAGTGGCTAGACGTAAAACATTAACTAAAAAATATGGGATTTTTCAGTCGATAGTAGAGAATTTTGAAATAAAAATAAAAGGCCTTCAAGATGCTTCGAAAAAAAAGTAAAGTGTATAACAAACGGAAACGATCTAAAGGTACCGGAAATTGCGATACTGACAAAATTTTAAACCAAAATTTTGTTTTCGAAGTTCTTAAAAAAAAGCTTAAATATAAAATTTTATTTTAAAATATAAAATTGCTTATCTTATTTGTTTATAAAATATAATTTTATATCGAATATTTATTTTATGATGAATCAATAAACGTAATAAAATATATTAGTACATAAATACATGCGCATTCACACATTCATTGGATTTGCAAATCTTCAATATGTATATAACGATAACCTGTCTATAACAATATATTTTCTAGTTTCCTACAATATCGTTATAGACAGGTTTCACTGTACAAGGTGCCCGGGCTGAAGGTATCCAGAAACAATGGTTTATACTGGGAGAACCATACATGATTAGTTTTAAGTTTCAGTCGAATTAAATAAGGATACTCCTCAATTATTTTGGAGTTTAATGAAGTTCATTGTGAGCATAATCAGATGTTCTGCAGATGCAAAAAATGTAGGAAATCTCTTGCCATTAAATAGCCTTTGAGATGTTTGTAGTAGATGAATCGAAAGAGGAGGTCACACTGCCTGACTTGTAACATGTCTGAGCACAATGTTGTCCGATTCTTTTGCTTCGGCACATAATAAAAAAAGATGTGTTCAGCAAAATGTTGATAATAGGTGATCTGAAGTTATGTAAGCGGTCAATTTAATGTTACTAAGTAGCAAAAGATCGATTTGCATTTTGGCATCTGCAAAGGCTCTACTAATGCTCATTTTAAGCTTCATCTATATATTAATACTTGAAGAGAAAACTTTGTACCCCTTTTTAAGCAAATTACGCTTACGGAGGAGTGTGAGATTTGGCATAGTTAAAGTTCATATGGAGAAGGAGTGTAGAAAGATAAATTTATGTAATGCTGATAGAACTTATAGGTGATCTTCACCATTTTGTGGATGTGTGCCGGTTTTTCGGAGTTTTCTGATCGTTGGACACGCATGTCTATCGACTTGCACTACATCGATGTTGTCAAAGGCTGCACTCGTTGGTTCATGATAGTTCCTGGGTCTGGCCTCCCTTGAGGAGCTTATGCGGAGTGGATGATTCGTAATTGATTTAATTCCCCCGCAGTGAAATCCGCTCCAAAAGGGAGTTAAAGTTCATATGGAGAAGGAGTGCAGGAAGATAAAATTTATGTACTCCACTTATTTTCCACTCCAAGAAAGAGTTTATTTAGATTATTTATTAAAAAACTCTTCCGGGTGAAATGCAAAATGCAAATGATTTAAATTTGTCAATGTCAAACACATATTAGTCTGTGGTCAAACACTCGCACAGAGTAGAGATTGTCTCTAAGGAATTTATATATTGTATGTATTACTACATTAAATTAAATTAAATAAAACATTCATTGTTTACGCTCATACTGAATGTCAAACACATAAAAGTCTGTGGTCAACAGTCGGACAACATTTATTTTCTTTAACCGCCCGGTTTTTTTTGTTTCAATAAAAAAAACATCAATAACTTTCAAACTTAAAAATTTAATGAATTGCGGTCGAATTTCGACCACTGCGTGACTTCTAGTTACAGTTTAAAGGACCTTCAGTACTTGCCCTCTTTAATGCGACTGAAATTTTTAACTATTCATGCGCTGCTCTCTCAGTATAAGGCATTATTTTTGAACAACTTTAGTCCGTAATTCCTGTGTTTCGTGAGCATGAATCATCTTCTCTCCGACCAAGGTGCGTGAGATTGGTGGCTGAATCTTTGCGATGGATTCCGAACTTAATTTGCCGCGTCACAGTTAAGATGTATTATGTGGGAGTTATTTTTACCTTTATTAAAATGCATTTATATGATTTAGTAGCATACTTCTATTGTTAATGTGCATCCATAGCTACATTGCAGCAGTTTACAGAACTCCCCACATGTCCCCGTGCCTGATGCCATAGCAGCAGTTTACAGAAGCCAATTTCAATGTTTCGATTTTTTTCATCTTTCGCCTGACCAACTGGCCAGTTATGAAACAAACGTATGTTAGAACCTCATTTCCTTAACATGGGAGTTATGTCTGCCTTGCATATTTTCTGTTCAATCCATTTATTCTCTTAAAAGCCTTAAACAAGGACAAGCTTGCCTAATCAATTTTACGACAAATTCGCTTTACAAGAAACGAATATAAAGATGCACAAACCACCTTGGGACAAATTTTACTTAAGTTGATGCGAAGCAGTTTTTATTCTGCGGAGACAACACCATCCATATTGACACAATTACTTTGCCACAAAGCGCGGACAAAATTCCCAAATCCATCCATCACAATCACGTCAGCAGATGCTATCAGATGTCGCTTCTTTCTGGAGAACCTTTGCTCTCTTTCATCGTCAAGGCTCTTTCCTCTTATACTTTTTCAGATTATTTTTATGAGATGCTTTTCGGTGCACTGCATTTACAACCGTCTGAAATAAAAGACAGATTTGAAATTTACAATTATTTCGGCAATAAAAAATATATTGTTTGTCATAAAGATCTTGATGGATAATTGCATTGTTTGCCATAATGGATTT